>SJYA01002504.1:282561-319017 GCA_006410615.1 Neotragus moschatus
TCACTTCCACTGTATAATCATAAGGGATTTGATTTAGGTCATACCTGAATGGTCTAGTGGTTTTCCCTACTTTTTTCAATTTAAGTCTGAATTTGGCAATAAGGAGTTCATGATCTGAGCCACAGTCAGCTCCTGGTCTTGTTTTTGTTGACTGTATAGAGCTTCTCCATCTTTGGCTGCAAAGAATATAATCAATCTGATTTCGGTGTTGACCATCTGGTGATGTCCATGTGTAGAGTCTTCTCATGTATTCTTAGAAGAGGGTATTTGCTATGGTCAGTGCATTCTCTTGGCAGAACTCTATTAGCCTTTGCCTGCCTTCATTTTGTACTCCAAGGCCAAATTTGCCTGTTACTCCAGGTGTTTCTTGATTTCCTACCTTTGCATTCCAGTCCCCTCTAATGAAAAGGACATCTTTTGGGGGTGTTAATTCTAGAAGGTCTTATAGGTCTTCATAGAACTGTTCAACTTCAGCTTCTTCAGCATTACTGGTCGGGGCATAGACTTGGATTACTGTGGTATTGAAAGATTGCCTTGGAAACGAACAGAGATCATTTTGTCGTTTTTGAGATTGCATCCAGGTGCTGCATTTTGGACTGTTTTGTTGACCATGATGGCTACTCCATTTCTTCTTGCCCACAGTAGTAGATATAATGGTCATCTGAGTTAAATTCACCAATTCCAGTCCATTTTAGTTCTCTGATTCCTAAAATGTTGATTTTCACTCTTGCCATGTCCTGTTTGGCCACTTCCAATTTGCCTTGATTCATGGACCTAACATTCCAGGTTCCTATCCAATATTGCTCTTTACAGCATCAGACTTTACTTCCATCACCAGTCACGTCCACAGCTGGGTGTTGTTTTTACTTTGGCTCCGTCTCTTCATTCTTTCTGCTGTTATTTCTCTACTCTTCTCCATAGCATACTGGGCACCTACCAAACTGGGGAGTTCATCTTTCATTGTCCTGTGTTTTTGCCTTTTCATACTGCTCATGGGGTTCTCAAGGCAAGAATAGTGAAGTGGTTTGCCATTCCCTTTTCCAGTGGACCATGTTTTGTCAGAATAGTTTTTCATGATTTTGAGCCCCTCTTTCACCAGTCAAATCCCATGTAAAAAATCATTCTTACCATTTTGACTTGGTGACCAAGTAAACTTGATTATTACATGATTCTTCAAAACAGCTTAGCGATATTGGTACCTGTAGTATAAAGAGGACATTTTTATATTTTTTTACATATCTAACTAAATTTGAATCTCTGTTTGTTAGGATTTTTGTGTAGTTTCAACTGTTAGAGCTTTTTAAAAAACATGCGATGGAAGGACTTCAGTTTTCTTCACTTAGGAGAAAGAATGTCTCATGATGAGAAATTTTCTTTCTTAGAAAGGCCTTCATCATATGGCTGATAGCCTTACTTATATTTTCTGTCACTTTTTGCATGTCCTCTTTAAAATTTCTGGGAGGCCAATGTGACTTTAAAAGCAAAAGCCAAGACTTTATCTACTTTCCCTTCTTTATGCAGTCTTGGTACTAAAAATGCATTCACCCCAATGCTGGGTAAAGTTTTCTGTTTAAGTTCTTATTCTCAAGATAAAGTAGGAAAAGTGGCATTGAACTAATCCATTCTTCAAAACATCTTAACATTATAAGCAGAACAAAGTGGTACAAAATGTATTCAGCCTCACGGATTTCTCTAGATTGTAACCAGAATAGAAAATGGCAGAATGTATTAATTCCTAAGATAAAATTATAATGAGAACAGAAAATGGTGCGAGATGAATTAATGTAGTGGCAGGCTTCTGTCTGCAGAGCACGGTGCTCTCTAAATACCACATTGCAGCACTTTGTCGTCAGCTTCTCTCTTGTAATCTATATTTTAAAGATGCTCTAAAGATAAAGCTAGACTATATTCTCATCTCTGGGACCACTGCCATAGCGCTCTGGACATGAAATGGCCCCAGGGAAGCGGTGAATGGACTTACCTTGCAGGAACAAAGGAGCTTTAAGTTAGAGAGCAGGGAGATTTTTATTACTGCAAACTTATACTGACATGATTCCTTCCATAGCAGATCATCTTTAAGTCTGGCACTTGAAGGATAACTTAGTTGAAGAGGCTGTGGTTGTAAGAGAAGAATTTGTTCTTTGTCAAAAAAAAAAAAAGGAAAAGAAAGCTTCACATTTACAATGTATAAAGAATTACTTGGTATTTTCTGTCACTGCTACTTGTGGGTCGAGGCCTTAAAACAGGATTGACCACCTTTTGTATGGGGTGATTTCTCAAATGTATATTGCTCAAAGTATGTGTCTGAAGCAAGATTATCTTTTCCAGTATCTTTTATCCATTTTATAAATATACTTGTTAACAGATCCAGTGTGAATCTGAGGAGTTAGTAATGCAGATGAATATAGTAGTAATGTACCTGCAGGGTCATTCAGATGCATATTTTTAGAAGCTTTGTACTGTTCAGTGAAGGCAAATGTGTCCCAATAATAAGTGACTGAGACTCACAGCTTCAAACACTTCAAAGGTGGCTGTGACTCCAGAAGGCACAGTGGAAAACCTCGAGTGGCTAGACTAGAACTTTAAAAGGTTTAATAGTGCTTGTCCCACAGAGCTCTGCATCCTCCGAAACCTGATCTGATTGCAAATTTTTAATCAGGAAATCTGGTCTTTGAATCAGAACGGCTTTTCATATTTGAGTGGCAGCAATATTGCCTTTGTTTTGAATTTTCCTGATCCAGGAAATTTGAGTCCACATTTTTCCCTCTATGCATTAATACTGCGGCACAGGGCATAGCTAGGCTATCCAACTATGAATTAGAGTTTTTAATAACATCAAAGTAAGGCATTAGCCTTACTCTTATCATGGCTTGTTATAATTTCAGAAGAAATCTGCTAATGCTTTGGTATTAATAATAAGCAAGAGTAGAGCTGTAAATTACTAGAATGTGCTAACCCCCAGTGATATTGTCACTCCAGACCAAGCACTTTTTATTTTCTCTTGTTATAGATTAGCTTCTAAGACAGTTCCGTGACATAACTGTACCTTTCCTCAGAAAAATTCTTATATTGCCCCTGCCCACTTTCAGCCCTGCTCCTGCACAGCCAGGCAGCCTTACCTTAGAAGTACCTGGGAAACAGAGCTTTTTCTTTCTTTGTAGTCCTCTGACTTGTCTCTAATGATTCAATCAACGGTATAGTAGTCCTTTTAATGTTTCATTAAGAGAGAGAGAGAATCAAAGAATAAAAGCCTGATATTGCCTTACTGCTTAAGTTTTGAGAAATTAAAACTTTCAAGCAAATAGTGCTTTTGAGCTTGCATTTTGGAAACTGGAGTTGTTCAAGCAGCCTCTTTTTCTGGAGAAATTCAACCTAAAATATTTTCTCCCCACTGTTTGCATAGCCAGTACATGTAACATTTGCACTTTCTTTTAAAACCATAATACGGAGAATTAAAACCCTATCATCAAGCATTTAACATAAAATTAAAGGGCCATGTTTATTCATTAGGGAAGTATCATGTACCTAAAATTCAGTAAGATTTCAAATAGACTTCCCCATACAAATTGCATTTCATCGAATTCAACATTTCTACTTATCTAGCTCTTTTCTCTGGAGAAGGCAATGGCACCCCACTCCAGTACTTTTGCCTGGAGAATCCCAGGGACGGGGGAGCCTGGTGGGCTGCCGTCTATGGGGTCGCACAGAGTCGGACACGACTGAAGTGACTTAGCAGCAGCAGCAGCAGCAGCAGCTCTTTTTTCAGGCATGGTGTATATTTCATTTATATCTGCAGCATTTTAGAATAGAGTGACAAATTTTGGCAAGATTAGTTTAAGATAGTCTGGGCTGTCAGTTCTCTGTAGGAATTCCAATACTCCTTTGCTCATCTGAGTTTCTTTAAGCTGAACAGAGCCTGGTACATAAATAATACGTATGCAGTGACTGCAATAAATTGACCTGCCTGCATGAAGCTTTCAGTCTAGAAGGGAATATTCAATTCAGAAACAAAACTTTGTACATGTAAGAGCTTTATATATGCTGAAAGAGCTACAAAAATTTAATAAGAAAGGTTGAATATTTGGAAACAGAATTTATATCTTGATGAGAGTGGACACTGATAGGGTCTTTGTGGACATCAGTTTAACACATTGAAAAGTACTGTATCTTTGTGTCCACAGTGTACTGCTAGGTAAAAAAAGCAAATTACAAAGCAGTTTCAAAAAATGTTAGTAATATGATCCCATTGTTTTACTTGGAAGGGAAGGAAGGAGTAATGTAAGAAAAAAAGAGAAAGAAGAAATTATGTGAGTATGCAGAGACAAATAGTGGTGATTTTGTTTTTGTTTTTAAATGTCAGAGGTTTTTGGTTTGTTTCTGCAATGAGTCTGTGTTGCAACCAGGAAAGAGAATAAAATTTTCTTTAAAGAGAGGAGGAAATTTGTAAAAAAATGTTCATATCCTTTGACTCACCAGCTCCCCATTTAGGAAAGCATCCAAAAGAAAAGGCAAAAATGCAGACAAAGATTTATGTACAAATATGTGGTTAAAAATGAAAACAACATCAGGAGACTGTTTAAATAAATTCTGGAACATCCAAAAGATAGACTATTATGCAGCTGTTATAAATTATATGTCAGAAGAGTTTTCAGTGATATGGTAAAAACATTTGACAAATTTTAAACAAACAGAATAAAGCAAAATGTGATATAAAATCATATATGAAGAATGATCCTGACCTCAAAAAAATGTGAAAAAGGCTAGGAAAAAAAATACACCAAAATATTAATGATGGTTGCTCTTGGGTACATTAATTGTGGAAGATTTTTTGTTTCCTTCTTTGTCTTTTGCTATGCTTTAAAAAGCCTGCTACTTTTTTTTCTTGGGTATTCTCATGGATTTATTCTTCTCAATGAACTGGAACAAAAGTCATGTCCACAACCCATATTATAGATCAAAAGAGATCATCCTGCTAGGTGACCTCTTTAATAATTTAATCATTTATTTTGCCTCTGAATAACTCGACTCCAAAAATCAAATCCATCTTTAGGAGCTAGAAGATATTTTTTATTTATTTATTTATTTTTATTTTTTATTTTAAAATTTTTTTATTTTTTTCCATCTCAGGTGTACATGAGTTCCCAATCTTGAACCAACCCCCCAGCCTCTCAGGCTAAAAAGATTATTCTAGAAGTTGTTATCACACAGAAGTAAACTATAGCCCCAGAATAAATATATACATCATAACCATTAAAGGTAATTGATTGAAGGGCACTTCATGTGTTAAGTTCTGGTTTGCTTCCTAAAAACAAAGCAAATTTATATATTCAGCTGGATGGCAACTGATTCTTCCTTTCTGAATCTCAGTTGTTTGTTTGTAATCTGTATAATGGGGATTGTAACACCCATGTCTGGGAATCATGAATATCCATTTGCTTTACCTCCACTCTCCATCTGTAGGGCCACACTAGCCCTAAAACACAAAGAGCATGTGCAGAACAGGTACTTTTATTTATGGAGACTGTTTATTAATTGCTTTCAGGTGCCAGGTGCACCTAAACCTCACAGTGATCAGGTGTGGCAAGTATTGTAATCATCCCGCTTCATATGTTTTCATTCAAGGTGGGCAATATTATTTGATGGCCTCTGTGGGCGAGCACTGGCCTGGCTTGGGTAAACCTGAAGCCCAGGAGGCAGTGGTCCCTGCATGTAGTAGAGTGGGGATACACACTGTGAAGCAGGAAACAAACAGAGATTGTGTAGTACAAATGCCAAGTTAAGAAGGAGGCCAACCAGGGTTGCAAAGAATAACAAGGAAAGTCTTTCAATCAAGTCTTCAGGGAAGATTGGTCTGAGAAGAAAATCTTCAATCTCAGGCTTAAAAAATGAAAAGGAGCCAGCATCTTGCAGAGCTGGGAGACAAACATTCCAGGCATAGGAAACTGAGACTCAGAGAGGTACAGGAAGGGCACAAAGTCATTCAGCAACTGCAGATAAGCCAAGATTTGAAACACTGATGCCAGACACCAAATTCCCCCCATGAGGTTCCGATAACCATCATTAACCAGGCAAGCATGGGGGTTCATGCATAGCAAATCCTAAAAATCAAGGCCTTGTTTGATCCTGAGTGGATGGATGCTCAAGGCTGGCACTCAACCTGTAACAGTGCTTGTGAGTATAGGGAGAAAGGGGGTTCCCCGGTGGCTCAGCAGTAAAGAATCCACCTGCAATGCAGGAGCCACAGGAGACACGAGTTTGATCCCTGGGTCACGCAGATCCCCTGAAGGAGGGCATGACAACCTACTCCAATATTCTTGCCTGGAGAATTCCATGGACAGAGGAGTCTGGCGGGCTACAGTCCATGGAGTCACAAAGAGTTAGACACGACTGAAGCGACTTGGCGTGCACATGCAGGGAGAAAGATTTATCATCCTGGGACCCCATTATGGAAGGGGCAGAAGTTTTATTCCTTGTCCTTCTCTTCCTGCCAGCTTTCCAATCCAGCTCTGACAAAGCCATTTTAGCTTTGTCTTAGTCCCCGTTTCAGCTGGGGCCTTTCTGGGCAGGGGTGGGTTAGGACCTAGACGAGGCAGAAGCAAAGGCCAAGGGGTAGAAAGAAGGCAGATCAGCAGGGAATTTTGAGGCCTGGAGGGATTAAATTTGCTTCTCAAATGTCACCTTCTCCTAGAGACCTTCCTTGTCTGCCTTGGATAAAGCAGTTGTTGCCAGATGCACCCTTATTCTTTTCTGTTCCTGTCCCCTGGTTTGTTTTTCTTCTGGTTTTTGGCTTATGGTAGGTGTTCAATTAATATCTGCTTATTAAAAGTTATTAGTGCTCCTTCATGTGAGAGGCATGAGGCTGGGCCTTTTATCACCACTTCCTTCCCACCTCACCCTCCATTTCCCTAATGGTGATCACCTCTTCCTCGTAATGACCCTAGGCTGCTTGCAAGCATTTATCACCCTGTAATGACTTATCTCAGAGTGCAAATTCCAATAGAGTTTACAAGCGGTGGTGCCCGCTGCTCCCAGGCCCAGTGTCTGACATGAAGAGGGTGCAGGATAATCATTTGCTGAGTGAGTGAATGAATAATTGAGAATGAAAGAAAGAGTGAAGCCCTTACCTGGTCTGGTAAAGGCCTTCCAGGGCTGAGCTGGAAGCTAGCCTATGTGACTTCAAGGTCATGTCTGCTGCCTAGAACTCCATGGGGTTTTCCTGAGTGTCTCTTACTTCACTGATATGCCTTTACTCTAAATAGTTCTGAAAGTCCTCAGGGTCTTAAACTTGAGAGCAAGTGGGTCTTAAACTTGAGAGCAAGTTTGGCCAGGGAAAGAATGGCCAGGGAAATCCCAGAACCCACCTTAAATTAATTAATTAGTGGGGTTGTCCCAGGCTAAAGGACTCTAGTTACTTATAATCCTACAAATTACTACTTTTGTAAGCAAGAAAAACCCTAGATTTCCAACCCCCGAAATTAAGCTCTTTCTACTATACCAGAAAATAACAGTTTTCTTCAGTAAAAGATTTGCCTTACCAGAAAACAATATAGTATCAGAAAGGGACTATAAAATCTGTATGCCACTGGAAAAATGAAATTTCTCCCAATAAGCAGCAGGCGTCAGTGTCCTCCAACTACTTTGTCCAGTGACACACTAGCTAGTTAACATCTATTATTTAGAATGACATACTATACTACTAAGGGGCTTCCCAGGTAGCTCAGTGGTAAAGAACCTGCCTGCTGCTGCAGGAGATGCAGGAGATGTGGGTTCGAGCCCTGAATTGGGAATATCCCCTGGAGGAGGAAATGGAAACCCACTCCAGTATTCTTGCCTGGAAAATCCCATGGACAGAGGATCCTGGCAGGCTACAGTCCATGGGCTCACAAAGAGTCTGACAGGAAAGCAACTGAGCATGCATGCATTATACTGCTAAACACAAGCAACCAATAATCCATACTGGGCGGCAGGGGGGTGTGGGTGTGTGGATCATTCTAGAAACACAGCCTCCAGAAAGTCTGCTTTCCGTAAATGATGTACTAAATCTCGGGCACAAGGATCGGTGGGCATCGCCAGGTGTAGTACCTTGGACTGCTGCATCGCTGGGTGCAGTGAGTAATCACTAGATAAACATCTGAGCGTCAATTGCAAAAGGATACTCCTGTGGGTAGTAAAAAATGTTCTCTGTTTGCAAGTCAAGGCTTACCCCTGTGTTTTGGAGATACCTGAATTGGTTTGGCTCTTTTCCAATTACAATCTGTTCATAATCACCCAGGGTCTGTAACATCAAGCAGTGTTATGAGGGAATTAATTCTTTCTATGTGACAGTTGTTAGTGTAATTCATGTCCTTGTTTTTAATTGCTGGATCAAATTACTTTGTAGATTATTTCATATTTCATCCCAAGAGAAAAGAATAGGAAAAATGCACAGTGCCTGTGGTGACTTATTTGTTTAGTCTAGCCAGAAAAAAAAAAAAAAAAAAAAAAGCAGAACTAAAAGACTGACTTTCTAAACAAAATGACTCTTCTCTATCCTTAGAGTATATTTTGGAAGATTTTAGATGGAAAGTTAGCCTGAGTACATTCTTTCTGTTTAAACACTCTAGGAACTAAGTTTATTTTTATAACATTTCTGCCAAAATAATGGCCATAAAGGTCACAAAGCAATATCTCCTAATAAATACCTTGGAAGGATTTACAATTCTATGTTCTTTCGTTAAAGGAAGTACCTTGAAGATAAGAAATTAATGAGATTTGGAATAATTTATTAAGGAACACCTAATAGACTCTCATGAGATTCAAATGTCAAGCTGTTTAAAAAAAAAACACACAAAAGAAACTTTGCAAATGCAAATTATATGTGGGGGGAAAAGACAAAGAATATTTGAAAACTCTTATAAATGTTTGTTTTTGCAGCACTGAAATTTAATTCTTGTATTTGAATATAAATACCTAGTAGACGGTTCATCCATTTTTGAGCCATAGGCACTAAAGCTTTTCATTCTAATGTTTGGAATCTCAGAAAGGATCAGTAACTATTTCTTAGGTGTCTTATTATGAGTTGAGAATTTACTTGTAGGCTTATAGGGAGGTGAACGCCCAGACAAGACAAGCTTACATAACTGAATAGCTATAAAGAAATGCATTGTTCTATTTATTCCTGTTTTATGATGAGTTGAGAGTAAAATGTATTTATAACAATGTGACACTTGAAGTGAACTGTGGCTGTAACTGTCCAAGGCCTGTCAACATTCTTATAAAGCAGACCTGAGTGATAATCTAAAGAATTATAGATCAGTGATCACTTAAAAGCAAGCAGCAGAGAAACTGATAAATACTGCCTGACTGGCAAATAAAAATCCCAGTCATCATTAAGAGAGGGAGCTGGAACTTGCTGATTGCTGGGAAATTATGGCAATTGACAAATGAACAGCCCTACTCACTTTGGGCAAAGGTACCTTGTAGTTCAGGTAACAATGTACTGTCAACATGGAAAGGTCCTTGAAAAAGGAGGTGAACCTGCTACCCTGAAGACAGAAGGCATATATACAGACACAGTGTTGAAATGCTGGCAGCCCTAAATCAGTTTTCTCCACAAGAGTGTTGAATGTATGATCCATCACTGTCATCTTTGAAAAGGGGAAAACAGATATCCATTAAAATAGATGTCTTTTCCACCACTGGTATTAAAAAATGATTACAAAGAATTTCTGTGGTCACTTAATCTCATTATAAACCAAGTCCTTTCTAGTCTGTTACAGAAAACCAAGATAGTTACATTGGTTTAAACATGGATTCTATGTTTTTTGGGACTCCATAGACTGCAGCCCACCAGGCTCCTCTGTCTATGGGATTTTCCAAGCAAGGATACTGGAGTGGGTTGCCATTTCCTTCTCCAGGGGATCTTCCTGACCCAGGGATTGAACCCAGGTCTCCTGTACTGCAGGCAGATTCTTTACCATCTGAGCTAGGAGGGAAGCCCATAAAATATATTGTTTGTTTGCCTATGTGTTGATCAAAAGAAATAAGTTATCTGCCACAAACTTAGCGGATGGCTGTGGATTTTCTAGCTATACTTGAGCCTCTGCAAAGTGAAAGTATTAGTCTCTCAGTCGTGCCTGACTCTTTGCGACCCCATGGGCTGTAGCCTCTGACCATGGAGTTCTCCAGGAAGATAGTGAAGGACAGGCAAATCTGGCATGCTGCAGTCTATGGGGTCTCAAAGAATCAGATACAACTGAGCGACTGAACAACAACAAATTAAATCTGTAGATTGAGTAGTATGGCCATTTTAATAATATTAATTTTGAAATCCAAAAAAAAAAAAAAAAAAAAAGAATACTGGAGAGGGTAGCTATTCCCTTCTCCAGGGGATCTTCCTGACCCAGGGATCAAACCCAGTTTTCTTCATTGCCAGCAGATTCCTTACCTTCTGAGCCACCAGCCTCTGCAAAGCATGTCTTTCAATTGTTTACTTGGCTCAAATGGATGTCAGTAAGTCTCTTGAGGAAGACAAGGGGAAGGCATGGAGTGGCAGGAACTGAATGTGGGAAAGAGGCCATATCACCTTTGTGCTTCATACCACACTCATTTTGGGTAGAAAACCATCTGTATGCAATACATCAACATTTGCAAGGCTAACTGACAGACTGAGACCAGCTCTGTGAAGTAAGTGTTATTGTCCTTAATGAAAGGATACTGAGGCTCAAAGAGGTTTGGGGCTTGTCCCCAGAGTCAGAGGTGGAGTGTCAGTTCCACCAGTTATCAACTCAGATTTTCTGATTGTAGCTTCCAATTCCTTTCGCCCACTTTGATCAAAATGAAGACCTATAGAAGATAGTCAAGACTAGACATGTTATTCTTCCTAAGGCTGTCTTTATCACAGATATTCATGGTTCAGATAAGCAAGAGAATTAAGAATGATTAAGTGGCAACGTTAGGAACAGGATACCTGCATTCTGGCAGGTGGATTAACTTGCATACTTGATAAAGCAATTGCAGACTCAGAACTAGAAGAGTTGCAGGTATTAAGAGCATGGTAATACTACCTAGAACATAATGTAATAAAAAATAAAGTTATCAGTAAAAGGAGAATCAATGTGAGAGATGGCCACCATGAAGATTTCAGTTTACTTTTGTATATTTGCTCCAAAAGGAGAGTCTTCTTTCAATTTTTAAAATTTTTAAAAATTAAAAAAATTATTGGTGCACATTTGGTTTATAATGTGTTAATTTTTACTGTCCAGGAAAGTGATTAAGTTGTACATATATATTCTTTTTCATATTCTTTTCCAGTATGGTTTATCATAGGATATTGAATATAGTTCCCTGTGCTATACAGGAGGACCTCATTGTTTAACCATTCTATATATAATAGTTCACATCTGCTAATCCCAAACTCCCTCACCTCCCTCCCCCCTTTGACAACCACAAGTCTGTCCTCTGAGTCTGTAAGTCTGTTTCTGTTTCACAGATAAGTTCATTTGTGTCATAGTTTAGATTCCACATGTAAGTGATGTCATATGATATTTGTCTGTTTCTGAATTACTTTGCTTAGTATGATAATCTCTCAGTCCATCCATACTGCTGCAAAAGGCATTACTTCGTTCCTATTTGTGGCTGAGTAGTATACTATTGTCGGAGAAGGCAATGGCACCCCACTCCAGTACTCTTGCCTGGAAAATCCCATGGATGGAGGAGCCTGGTGGGCTGCAGTCCATGGGGTCGCTAAGATTTGGACATGACTGAGTGACTTTACTTTCAGTTTTCACTTTCATGCCTTGGAGAAGGAAATGGCAACCCACTCCAGTGTTCTTGCCTGGAGAATCCCAGGGACAGCGGAGCCTGGTGGGCTGCTGTCTATGGGGTCGCACAGAGTCGGACACGACTGAAGCGACTTAGCAGCAGCAGCAGCAGTATACTATTGCATATATGTACCACATATTCTTTATCCATTCATCTGTAGATGGGCATTTAGATTGTTTCCATGTCTTAGCTATTATAAATACCACTGCTGTGAACACTGGGGTGCATGTATCTTTTTGAATTATAATTTTCTCTGGATATAAGCCTAGGAGTGGGATTGCAAGATCACACAGCAGCTCTATTTTCAGATTTATGAGGAGCATCCACACTGTTTTCTGTTGTGGCTGCACCAATTTACATTCCTGCCAACAGCATAGAAGGGTTCCCTTTTTTCCACACCCTCTCCAACATTTGTTATTTGTAGACTTCTTAATGATGGCCATTCTGACTGGCGTAAACTGGTATCTCATTGTAGGTTTTTTTTTTTTTTCTTTTGGCCATACTGCACAGCATGTGGGATCTTAGTTCCCTAACCAGGGATCAACCCTGTGCCTCTTGCAGGTGGAAGTGCTGGTTCTTAACCACTGAACCACCAGAGAAGTCCCTCATTGTAGTTTTGATTTGCATTTCTCTAATAATCAGTGATGATGAGCATCTTTTCATATTGGCCATCTGTATGTCTTCTTTGGTGAAATGTCTGTTTAGATCTTCTGCCCATTTTTTGGATTAGGTTGTTTGTTGTTTTGATATAGAGTTCAATGGGCTATTTGTATATTTCATAAGTTAGGCCCTTGTTGGTTACATCATTTGCAAATATTTTCTCACAGTCCATAGGTTGTCTTTTCATTTTGTTTCCTTTGTTGTGCAAAAGTTTGTAGGTTTGACTAGGTCCCATTTGTTATTTTTGCTTTCCAGGGTGGAGGAAAGAGATTGTTAAGAATGAAGCCCAAAGGAATCTAAAGAGAGGGTATCTGGACTAACACTTTTCCTAGAGCTGAAACATGAGGAAAGTGAAAGGGAGTTGCCAGAGGTGAAGCTGGAGATGAAGGCAAAGGATGAATGATGGAGAGGATTGAGGCTATGTATTAGGGACAATGGAAAACCACTGAAGGAATTTAAATAGGGATATAATAAAGTCAGGCCAATGCTCTAGAAGATCCGCTTTGGCTATACCTGAAGCTTTGATGAGAGGGAGCAGAACTGTAGTAAACAGACCAGTTAGTCAGAAGGCTCTTACAACAGCTTCTTGCCTTAATGTCTACTTTTGTTTTGTTAATGTAGCCATTCCAGCCTTCTCCCCCCCCCCCAACTTTTCAGTTATTGTTTTCACAGTCCATCTTTTTTCATCCTTTTCCTTTCAGTCTATGTATATATTTGTATTTATGGCAAATCGGGTAAGCAGTATGTAATTGGGTTTAATATTTTATCATTTGAAGTATTTTTAATTGGAATATTTAATATATTCACCTTTAATGTAATTTAATGATATATCTGACTCAAATTTGCCATCTGTTTCTGTCCCATCTGTTCTTTGCTGCTTTTATTCTCCTTTCTTGCATATTTTGGATTAATTAAGTAGCTTTTTTTTAATCTTCCTCTCTAATATCTTGTTAATCATATACACTTTATTATTCTTTTACCAGTTACCTAGAGATTACAGCATACGTCCTTGACCCCATTAGTGTCACTTTTAAATTAGTACTTTTCTAACAAATCAGATAATGAAAGGATTTTACAAAATTTTAACCTGTACACATATTTTTAATCACAGAAAAAAATGCTTTGTTATTGTTCAGACAGTGTTATCTAAATTTATCTCATTTTAAACCTTTTATGTTTCTTGTTATTCCTTCTGTATTCTGTGTTTGCATCTGGGATCATTAAGAATCCCTTTAGTATTTCTTTTCCTATAGATCTGATGGTGATAATTTCTCTCAGTTTTGTTTTTCTGAATATACCTTATTGGGCCTTTATTTTTTCAAGGATAATTTTGTTGGGTATAGAATTTTATATTGTCTATTTTCTTTTAAAGATCCACTTTCTTCTGGAGATGCCATCCAAGGCAGAAAGAGGGAGCAAAAATTCTTGGTATCCCAGTTCCTTCTCCTCTCTTATCTTTTGAAGTGCCTCTAATGGCCTGAGCCCAGCCAGAAGGCAGCAGGCATAGGAGCCCTGGAAACAGAGCCCTATGGCTTCAGTCCTCTCAGGATAGGCCTCAGAACATAAGGAAGGCAAGGAATGAATCTGAAGGCAAGCAGGATATAGATTTGCATAAGAACTAACATCTATGAAATGTTTACTTTGTACCATGCACCTCATATTACATGAATACTAGTGTGTTCATGAAGGTAAACTAAGTTATGCTATAATTTGAAAGAACAAATAAACAAAAATCTCAGTGACCTAGTAAACACAAAAACTTATTTCTCACTCATATTATTTGCTTAACAGAGGCTGGTAGTGGGCTCTGTTCCACACAGAGACATACACTGATGGCAGGTGTTGAATTTTACAGCTACGTTATCTGGAATACATTACCTTTTTGGTTGCCACAGAGGGGGAGAGAACCTGGAGAGCTGTGCCGAGGTTCTTACCTTTCCCTCAACCTGCTGAAGAGTACTGGCTACATGCCCCATCTAAGTACACATGTGCTAAGCAATGTTGACAAGCACATGGAATATTTGATGAGCATTACTATTTTTGCTACTCATGAATTACTTCATTTAAGACCCAGCTAACAACGTCTGAGAACTTATTCCACATGACTTTGGAATTTCACCCTGCTACTGGGTTCTCTCTGCTAAGTAACTGTTGAGAATTCCTCATTCATGCTTACATTGTTACCCCAGTCTCTCCTGGAGGTCACTTGTCACACCTCAATCGACTCTCGCTGCTGTATTCAACCCAGGAGGTGACTCAGCTCTTACAGCGTATGTTTAAATTTTTTGAGCTACTTCCACTCTCTCCATTCTACTGTGCTTTCTCCCAGGCTGGACACTTATAATTCTTTTAGCCTTACAGAACATACATAGACCAAACAGCGGTATCTAACAAAATTCTACAGACAGCTTGGGGATACTAGAAGGGCCTTATAACACAGAAGAGGGAAACATAGATGCTAGCTGTACTCTTGCTTCTGGACCATGCCCTTTAATAAGTGGTTTCCTTCTGGCTATGACACTTTTCTTGGACTCCTCAGCCTGCTATAACATTTACAGTGGCCAGCCCAGAATGGCAATGCTTTTCCACATCCCTCCTACTCAAGAGGACAGATTTGCTCTTGGCATTCAAGAGACAAGAACTGCTTCCCTCCCTCAGCTTTACAGCTTCTTTCTTTAGAAAAAAAAATCAACTCTCACCCACAGTGTGTGATCTTGTCCTAAGAGTTCAGACACAGCAATCACAAAATTTGACATTCAATTTTCCAAAGTCTAGATTATACCACCTGAAATAAAACTACATGTGAGCTTTCAATCCAGAGTAGCCTTTGGCATTTCCCATTAGGTTCCTTTTAGGTCCCTACCCACAGCTTAAGGTAAAGATACACATGCCTCCCTACGCCTCCTGTCATCCTCTGGTTTCTGCTCCTGATCTCCTGTAAGTAGATTTAAGATCGAAGCCATGTGTGTATGCACACACACACACACACATACATACCCAAAGAACAAAGAATAATGCACAGAGATAATTAAGTTAAAAATCACATCTAGGGAAAATAATCTTTCACAGGCATGCTCCTATTAAAAATACAGAAATCTGCTTTTCTAAACAAACACATTACATGTCAGTTGGAGGCATTTACATCTAGGTTAACGGGTGAAAATCTTCTTAAAAAATGATGCATGCACATTTGCTTTGCCTTTGGATTAAAAAGAAACCTCTCCAATTATTTTCTTAAAGGAAGTCTTTTCCAAAGATAGATTTATATCTTTACCTATAGAGATAGAAAATTGTTAGCAACTTTTAAAGAATATCTCAGTAGTTTAAAAATAAATGTCTCTCATACCAGATATCTTGCCACATTTGGGACTGGTGCATAGATGTATTGAGTTGGCCAAAAAGTTCATTTGGGGTTTTAAAATCTGAATGAATTTTTTGGCCAACCCTGTTTTTGGTTGTTGTATTTTAAGGAGTTACAGAATTTTACATGCATTGCTTTCTTTTCAATCATGTAACTGAAAAGTCTAGAGCATTATAGTCCAGTAGAAATATAATGTGAGCCACCATGTAATTTAAAATTTTCTAGTAGCCACACTAAATAAGTAGAAAAAAGGCACAATTAATTTTAATAATAGTAGATCTTATTTAATCTCATACATCCAAAATACATTAAAATGTATTTAATATATTTATGTTCTATATAAACATAAAGCATATTAAAACATATAAGGTGTTCAATAGCCACAGATGGCATGGCTACCAGATTGGAGCCTGTAGGTCTAGAGGCATGACTGGACACAGTGATTCAAATGAGGCATCAGGATTTACTGCTCTCCCCAGTTTTTCTATTCTGTTCCTCCTCTGTTGGCTTCATTCTAAAAGATACTCTCCTCATGGTAGCAAAATGACTGGAGCAGCAACAAGCTACCTCTTTTCAGGTCCAGATCCCATAACCAAAAGGAATTTCTGTCTCCTCCACAGTGAGAACAAAGTCCTGAACCAGTCAGCTGGATGTCCACTCTTGAAGCAATTTCTATAGCAAGGAAGCAGGATGAAGGTCCAGGTCACATGACCACCCATATAGTCCCATTAAACCGCCCATGCTGAGAGTAAGGACAAGAGAAGGTCCTCAGAGGAAAAGCAGATACTGTCACCAGAAAATCGGCTGGGGCTGGACAGAAAATATTTGAAACAGAAGCAAGCAAAAACATCAGAGGTCCTCTCCAACAATCAGCAGAGTGAAGCTGGTAATAACTGAAGCCCAGGTGTTGAAGAAACTTCTCAGGGGTATATGAATAAAGGGTCAGAGAGGAGAGCCCTGAAGGACTTTCGTCTCCTAGGGATGAGCAGAGGAGGAGACTGAAATGGGGGGATGAGGAAGAGCCATGAAACTGATGAAAAGGTGGGGAAGCTGCTGACTCACAGACGCTGAAGTGAGACATTATTCTGAGGAGTCAGTGGCGTTTCAGCCAAGGATCAAGCAAGGTACGTACCAAGAAGTAGCCAACATATTGAATGAAACATTGGCCTTAGACCTTGGCAAGAGCAGTTTTAGGTGCAGCAGTGGTACAGAAGATAGCAATTGGTTGAGGGTAGGTCCAGTGGGTGGAGAAGGCAACGGCACCCCACTCCAGTACTCTTGCCTGGAAAATCCCATGGATAGAGGAGCCTGGTAGGCTGCAGTCCATGGGGTCGCTAAGAGTTGGACATGACTGAGCGACTTCCCTTTCACTTTTCACTCTCATGCATTGGAGAAGGAAATGGCATCCCACTCCAATCTTCTTGCCTGGAGAATCCCAGGGACGGGGGAGCCTGGTGGGCTTCCATCCATGGGGTCGCACAGAGTCGGACACGACTGAAGCGACTTAGCAGCAGCAGCAGCAGCAGCATCAGGTCCAGTGGGAGGTACGTAAATGTAGTCAAAGCATGAGGATTCTTTCAAGAAGTTTGGGTGTGAATAGGAGGCGACATCTAAGATGGTCACTTGAGGAGGCTGTGCTCATGGTCACATGCTGAGGGAGGATTTATTAAATGCACCATAAATTATTAAATACACTGAATATGATTTATTTCAGCACTAATGAAATAATATGCAGTACAGTGTAGAACTAGGTTTGATCTCTTCTTCAGTGACTGGCACTGATGCTTGGCTTTCTTGCCTTGGTTTTCTCATTTGTAAAATGGAAGCAGTTATGCTGATTTCATGGCTATCTTGGATTAAATGAGATAATGAATGTAAAAAAAATAGTAAATATAATTTTTGTCATTGTTCCTCTTCACCAGTCATTGGTGAATAAACTATATTGTTTCTTATTTTAATGCTTTTGCATTTGGCTTAGAATGTTTCTTCCCTTCTGCCATTAGCCTGATGAACTCCTGCTCACCCTGGAATACCCAAACAAACGTGGCTTTCTCTCTGTTGCTTGTCTGCTCCCCTGCCCACAGATGCCCTTAACCACAGATGAAGCAGGGCTTTGCTGTCCTCATTCTCCATTGCTTTTGACTTGCTTCTGAGAGCTGACCCACATTGCCATCTCCAGTGCAGATCTATGCTGGTCCCCACCCACAAGGCCGGTTTCTTGTACTAAAGTGAATATTCTATCCTAGGTATCATGTCTTCCTGCCCATGACTCCAGAAATTCAGTCTTCATAATTCAAGGACCTTCCCTTTTGAACTATTCAAACTCGATCATTTGCTTTCCTCCTTCTAGCTTTTTCTGTTCCTGTTGGTGACAGCACAATTCTGTGCAACACTGAAAACCTGGAGGTACAGTTCTCCATGTGTTGCCTTCAGATGACAAATGTATTCTGCTGATGCCTTGGGCAAAACGCCTTCTCCAAAATACCACTGTCTGTGAATACTTCCTCCTACAAAACTCTAGCTTCAGTTACAGGGTGAAGGATTTTATGGACAGAAGGAAAGCTGCATTTCTCCTTTCCAGATTACTCAGAAGTTCATTCCTCTGTGGCTGCTGTCTGTAATCCACTCTATAATGCTGGTCCTGGGTCCTTCTTATTCCTTCCACCCTTCATGCAGCTTCTGCAGCCTGAGTTAGATCTACTCTCTGCCTTCTCAGCAGCTTCTGTTACTTAACTCTTTCCTACTCTCTTATTTGTGTTGACAGGGGCTTCTCTGGGGCGCAGAGGAAGTATAATGGAGTCAAGGAAGATTCTAACTTTGTATTTTGTACGTCTTTGTGTTCTTTGTCTTTCAACATGTTCTACTTTTTAAATTCGTTTAAACTACAAGAATAAAAGCCTGGAATATTTTTTCCAAGTCTGATTTTCTTTGTATATTCCTTCCTCTTGGGAAAAAATTAAATGTGATTTATTTTATTTATTTATTTATTTTGCATTCCTGACCTCCAGAAGCTGGAGTGCAGCTGTATGATGGGGGCAGTGGGTCAAATCCTGGGGATTAGTAATCCTCACCGTTCAGATGATGACAGCTCTTAAGTGACTTCCTTGGAAGCTTTGGTACACAAAAGAAGTTCAATAGAGAGTGGGTTTTGGATGTTGCCATTTTTTTGATTATTTCAATATACTGTTAAGATATCACTGCTTAGAAACTGTTGAGAGAGATGAATGGATGGGTCATTGGGTATAAGGAGATAGATACAAAGAAAAATCTTGGACATATCAAACTGGCTGTATTTATGAGACTAAATATTTTGCTAATTAGATGTATTTATCTCCTGATAGGAATTTCTTTATATTGGGAACCCAGGAGATTCAGAAAGACTCTTTGCCGCTTATGAGGCATCGTCCAGAGTGCACAGTAGAGTGTCTGGAACATAGCAGGGGCACGGTAAATGTTTAGTGGGGGACCTAAGGCTCCGTTTGGTCTGCTCAAGTCAGAGCCAGCTCCTCTGTGCTCTGTCCTTGCTAACAGACTCTCCCAGCCATGGAGGTAAACCAGAGCAGACGGATGGATTTCACCCAAAGTTGTTAATCCGTTAACAATTGGCTGTAAAAGTATGCTTATGGAAACAAAATGGGAAAACTAAAAACCAGATTTGCAGTTGCAGTGTGAAGATATAATTGCCATGTGTTAGAAGAAAGAAGGGNTTAAATACCATAAAATGTGCTTAATTTTTGTCTCCCAAACTTAAAGTAATAGGAAGTAATTCTCTACTTTCTTGAAAATTTTCTTGAAAATTCTCTAATGTACATAGGAATGATGTCATAAAAATTGATAACAGATAAAAATCAGGGGCAAATTGACATGTTTAACTCAAAAGATTTCTATACCTATAAGACATTACTTAAATTCTGTTACTAGTGATATGATACTAATTAGGGCCAATACCCTCCAATGATTTAGGTTTCTTTAACTCTTATTAATCTTGATGGGCATTTCAGGAAAATTACATCATGCCGATGACACCATTTGACATTAAGCAAAAAATAAAGGCAGCAAAAGACACTTGCCCTTGGTGGAAAGATGCCATCTTTAGTCAGCCAGGCAGTCAGCCAATCTGTCAACAACTTTTATTGAGTGCCTAATGAGAGGGGGTGCCATGAGACAGTGAGGGGACAGGGGCTCTGGCCTTGAGGGGCAGCCAGGACAATGATGGAGTCAGAGAAGAGGCAGAACCATGCCCACAGAAAGCTGGAGAAGCACTGTCTCATTGAGCAGAACACAAGGTCCAGCCAGCGGGTGGGCACCTCGCCTTTGCTGAGCCCCGATGGCACAGGAACCCTCGCTAGTCTAGTCTAGTGAGCTTATTGGGTACTCATGCAATCCTCTGAGGGAAGTGGTTTCAGTTTCTCCAAGTCTCAGTTTTCCTCAACCGATTGCTCAAGCGAGCAGTCAAGGTGTGGCAAAGCCAGAATGGGTGCAGTTTGTCCCACCATGCGGGAGGTCAGGGGCACTGAAGCCTGATGGGGGAGGCAGGCAAGGAGAGCACAGCCTTAGCTATATATGTTTGAGGCTCCTCACCTTTTCAGGCTCTCCCCTGCCTTTTTTTAAAGTCAGGTTCCTAATGAAGGGAAGAACTATGAAATTCCTATTTTCAGATTTGGTTGAGATGACAGAAGAATCAGTGTGCACATTTGGTTCTCGCACATGTTCAGTCCTGTCATATTTGTGTGATTTGTGCTAGTGGAAGCAAATTTATGGCTGAATGCTTGTGTGATCTAGTAAGTTCTCAGTAGCATAGCAGGGCAGAGCCTGC
This sequence comes from Neotragus moschatus, assembly GCA_006410615.1. Taxonomy (NCBI): domain Eukaryota; kingdom Metazoa; phylum Chordata; class Mammalia; order Artiodactyla; family Bovidae; genus Neotragus; species Neotragus moschatus. Next base: position 303,201 of record SJYA01002504.1, read on the forward strand.
TGATTCTCCCTTCTGTCTTCTTTCAAGGTGCAGTTCAGGGGGTCCTTCTTTTTAATTGGCTGCAAATCATTCACTTCCTGTTTGTCCTGGAGCTGGAACCAACAAAGGGAAGGCAGAGCAAATTTAGTGTGCATTGTCTTGTTGTAGAGAAGGTTCTTCCCATAAACTCTCTGTAACCCCTTTCTTGGGGCCCTGGAGATCACAGCACAGAAGAGAGATTAATTGGCCTTTGGGACTAGACAAGGTCCATAAAGACTGGTTGTAGCCATAAGAAGATATAGAGACTAGTTAAACATAAATCCTTCACTAATAAGCTGGTTTTTCAATACTGACAAAAGCATGAATGAAAAGTTTGGTTTTTCTTTCTTTTTCACTCTTTGGAAGAGATAGAGTTAGATGACTGTTCTAGTCAGACTCAGCCTTAGAAAGCCCAGTCATGGCTCACATGTATGGGAAGGTAGCCCATCCAAACTTGGGTATGACATAACCACATCTACCTGCTAGAAGACTCGAATATGGGATATACTTATTTTTTGTTTCCAAATAGAGTATTTCCAAATAAATTCCTTACAAATGAAATAGGCTTACATTTCGGTATGATTAGGATATCCATTCATTTAAGAAACACATATGGATCATCTGCCCTGGGTCCTGGGAGTCTGGAAAAGACTGTCCTGCCCACGCACTTAGGGAGCTCCATCGCAATAGGGAGGAGCAGGTAGAGGACAGCGTAGAGCAAGCAGACCATGTTACCCATGCGCTATAGACGTATGGGTGAGCGACCAGGGCTGAGCAGGGCAGAGGAGGCCATGTTTTGTGGCAAACATGTACACTATTCCTCTAGACATTGTGAAACAGAGTGAATGATGTATTTCATGGCTTGGAGGCCTGTGAAAAGTCTCATTCCAGTTTACAACTATGCGGTCTCCGCATTAGAGGACAGGACAGTTGCTGTGCAGCTGCCGCAGCTAATGTATGGAAATGGGATGGGACGGGGTTGGAGGAATGGGAGATGGAGTTGCTCAAAGGCTGATTGTCCATTCCCCCCCTATCCCATTGCAGGCCTTCCAACTGTAAGCGCAGAAACATTCTTTGATTTCACAGAGTGTGTGGAAACAGAAGGTCAGCCTGACAGTCTCTGAATATGGAAAGTTTACTGTGGCCACAGCAAGACAGGAAGGTAGGCCGAGTGGGTAATCCAAAGGGAGTCGGTGAGTATGTCCTACAAACAAACACAAACTTCTAAGGATGAAGTGAATTTTGACCCACTGAATTATGATTTCAATGGATTAGGAAATTTGGCTCATTATAATAGCCTGCTCCTAGAAAATTCCATGAACAGAGAAACCTGTTGCATAATAGCCCTATGAACAAAATAAAGGTATATTATTATTTTGAAGTGAAAAATAGAACCTAAACAATATCAAACCAGAATTTTTTTTAAACAGAGTATCACTAGAGGCAATGGTAAGCAAAACAAAAGAAGAAACAACAAACGATCTTAAGTTTGTTTTTGTTTCTATCCTTTTTATAATGGAAATTTTCAAACATAATCAGAAATCAGAACTAGTAAAAACTCATGTACTCATCACCCAGCTTCAGTAGTTTCATGAGTTCATGCCCAGTCTTGTCTCATGCTACCCCTGCATGCTACCCCTTCCCTTTTATACCATCTCCATCACGAGGTACCCTTGTGTCCCAGGTCTGGGTCAGCGCCCTTCTAGTATCCTCCCCAGCTTCCTGAACTCATGCTGTTGGAGAAGTCCATGTGTTGTGTTAACTCCCTGTTCAGTCACTTGTCTTCCTCAACAGACNAGGATATCCATTCATTTAAGAAACACATATGGATCATCTGCCCTGGGTCCTGGGAGTCTGGAAAAGACTATCCTGCCCACGCACTTAGGGAGCTCCATCGCAGTAGGGAGGAGCAGGTAGAGGACAGCGTAGAGCAAGCAGACCATGTTACCCATGCGCCATAGACATATGGGTGAGCGACCAGGGCTGAGCAGGGCAGAGGAGGCCATGTTTTGTGGCAAACATGTACACTATTACTCTAGACATTGTGAAACAGAGTGAATGATGTATTTCATGGCTTGGAGGCCTGTGAAAAGTCTCATTCCAGTTTACAACTATGCGGTCTCCGCATTAGAGGACAGGACAGTTGCTGTGCAGCTGCCGCAGCTAATGTATGGAAATGGGATGGGACGGGGTTGGAGGAATGGGAGATGGAGTTGCTCAAAGGCTGATTGTCCATTTCCCCCCTATCCCATTGCAGGCCTTCCAACTGTAAGTGCAGAAACATTCTTCGATTTCACAGAGTGTGTGGAAACAGAAGGTCAGCCTGACAGTCTCTGAATATCGAAAGTTTACTGTGGCCACAGCAAGACAGGAAGGTAGGCCATTTATCAGGATCACGAGTGGGTAATCCAAAGGGAGTCGGTGAGTATGTCCTACAAACAAACACAAACTTCTAAGGATGAAGTGAATTTTGACCCACTGAATTATGATTTCAATGGATTAGGAAATTTGGCTCATTATAATAGCCTGCTCCTAGAAAATTCCATGAACAGAGAAACCTGGCAGACTACAGCCTATGGGGTTGCAGAGAGTTGGGCATAACTGAGAGACTGAATCTGCACACTTGCATAATAGCCCTATGAACAAAATAAAGGTATATTATTATTTTGAAGTGAAAAATAGAATCTAAACGATATCAAACCAGAATTTTTTTTAAACAGAGTATCACTAGAGGCAATGGTAAGCAAAACAAAAGAAGAAACAACAAACGATCTTAAGTTTGTTTTTGTTTCTATCCTTTTTATAATGGAAATTTTCAAACATAATCAGAAATCAGAACTAGTAAAATCTCATGTACTCATCACCCAGCTTCAGTAGTTTCATGAGTTCATGCCCAGTCTTGTCTCATGNGGCAATGGTAAGCAAAACAAAAGAAGAAACAACAAACGATCTTAAGTTTGTTTTTGTTTCTATCCTTTTTATAATGGAAATTTTCAAACATAATCAGAAATCAGAACTAGTAAAATCTCATGTACTCATCACCCAGCTTCAGTAGTTTCATGAGTTCATGCCCAGTCTTGTCTCATTTATAAAACCCCATCCCCCAACTCCACACCACTCGACTAGTCCCAGGGATTAGGATGGTACTGTTGACTGTCAGTTTAGGACCAGGCACATCAAATAAAAAGAGCAGTGAGCAAGGAAAGAGTTGCACCAATTGTGTGGTTTCGCCAGGTGGTGCCAAGTGACCCAGTGACATATGTGTCCCCATGTTTGTTTGTTCTTTTGCCTGCTTTCAAACTTTCCAATTCTTTCCAGTGCCAGGAAGTAGGGAACAAGTTGTGTGGGTATTTTCTGCCCTAATAAAGGACTGTATATGTGGAAAGAAGATGGCAGGGGAGGAGAGAAGACAGAAGGAGGAAGGTAGGACTGAGGGGCGGAGCACAAAAGATTAAGCTTGCAGGTGGCCAGCCCTGCTGTTGGAAGATTGGGAAAACTCACTGCATTCCCTGGCTCTTCCTCCAGCTTTTCTTCACTCCATCGTCTGGGTGAATGGGCTGAACCGTTGCCAATTCCCCGTAGTCCTCGGCCTCTCTTGATCCCAGGTTTCTTCAGACACTGCCCCTCAGTCTTGCATGCTACCCCTTCCCTTTTATACCATCTCCATCACGAGGTCCCCTTGTGTCCCAGGTCTGGGTCAGCACCCTTCTAGTATCCTCCCCAGCTTCCTGCACTCATGCTGTTGGAGAAGTCCATGTGTTGTGTTAACTCCCTGTTCAGTCACTTGTCTTCCTCAACAGACTGTGGCCTACATAGGGACAGGCTTGTGATGGCTTTGTTGTGTATCCCCTTGTATACTGAGTGCCCAGCATGCAGTAGATGTTCAATGTAATTTTTACTGAATGCATAAAAAAAAAGCTGANACTCATGCTGTTGGAGAAGTCCATGTGTTGTGTTAACTCCCTGTTCAGTCACTTGTCTTCCTCAACAGACTGTGGCCTACATAGGGACAGGCTTGTGATGGCTTTGTTGTGTATCCCCTTGTATACTGAGTGCCCAGCATGCAGTAGATGTTCAATGTAATTTTTACTGAATGCATTAAAAAAAAGCTGAAAACAAAATATGTAGGATATGCAAAAATGCATATCCAAGAATAGGGGAATGGCTCAGGGCTCCCTTTGTGGTAATTAGACAAAAGGTGGCTCTTTTCTTGAGGAAAAAAAAAGCCACTTCCAAGGTTTGGCACCCTGTGTGTGAGCTGAAAAGACTGAAGTCTTTACTGGCCTCTCCATTAGGTATCCTCATGCAGGGAACCCAACCATGAGCAGCAAATCTGGAGGGATCTTTGTACCAATGGTTCTCCACTCTGATTACACTTTAGAAAAACGTGGTTGCTCTTTGAAGCTATCCTTGTCCAAGCCCCAAGCTCAGAGATTCAGATTTAATTGATCTTGAGGCACTGGTTTATCAGTTTATTTTTAATGCCCCCCTCCAGTATTGCAGCCTGGGCTGAGAACTATAGCTTTGGACTTAACTATTATGAATATCTCAAACTAGGCTCTATTGCAGGTGTGGATTTGCACTGTATACACGTGTATCAACATGCTGATGGGTCCACATTCCAGCTGAAATGCTGAAGCCAATATCTACCACTGGCACTTCTAGATTAACTACCAAGAGCCGTTGCCATTAACACCTACCTCCAAGTGCCCAGGTAGGTGCCCCACCCCCACCCCAAACTGTCTTGCATCAAGGAGGAAGCTAAGAGACAGCTTAACCCCTCCCCAGAAATGCAACTCAAGATTGTGGGAGCAAGAGTTCCAAAGTAACTCCTGCTCACACCTGGTTGTGCAACCTTGAAAATTCCCTGCTCAGTTACCTTGGTTATAAAATGAAACTAATGGTATGGACCTACTTGCCAGAAATGTCATAAGATTTAATGAGCAAATAATTGTAATGTGCTCTATAAATATAAATTGTTGTGAAACTACTAAATAATTTCATTGTGTAAAATTCCATAGAAATCTATCCTGTTCTTTTAGTTTTTTTAATCACTATTTATTTGATTTATGCATGCAAGACAGCATTTGCTAAAACCCTTTCTTACACGGATATTCTCTTTGATTTATTCTTTTTCATTCTGCCAGCACACAGCCTGACACATGTATAAAGGATTTGCAAGAAAAATCACTTAATGCATAGCATTTCCTTTGTTGTGACTGTCTTATCATGAACTGTTATAGTTGTCACTTATTCTCAGAATTGTTTGTCTAGTTTTTGCTCAGGGTTATAAATACTCACCTTGGACATGGTTTATAGACAGTGTAGGGAAAACAAATACATATGCTGGAATAGTCAACTTAGATTTATTCTTACTTAAGGAAAAAAAGGCTTAAAGTTTTAACGTGTGCTTGATAAGCTATAATTCAGCCTGAAAGATGGAAGCGGTTTGTGTTTCCTCTCCTGGGTAAACTCAGCATTTAAGGTTTCAGCTCTTTTCTGTACCTCTTCAGTAGGTTATGTCTTTCCCAGAAGAACTGAACTCAAAGCACAATTTCCAAGAATGCTATTACCAGAGGATGGGGACTTTTAACCAACTATAAGCTGTACAGGAGTGGAACATGAGAGACTCAAGAATTTGAATGTTTGTGAAGTACTGTAAACAGTTCACTCAGTCATGTCCAACTCTTTGTGACCCCATGGACTGCAGCATGGCAGGCCTCCCTGTCCGTCACCATCTCCCGGAGTTTACCCAAACTCATGTCCATTGAGTCGGTGATGCCATCCAACCATCTCTTCCTCTGTCATCCCCTTCTCCTCCTGCCTTCAATCTTCCCCAGCATCAGAGTCTTTTCAAATGAGTCAGCTCTTCACATCAGGTGGCCAAAGTATTGGAGTTTCAGCTTCAGCATCAGTCCTTCCAATGAATATTCAGGACTGATTTCCTTTAGGATGGACTGGTTGGATCTCCTTGCAGTCCAAGGGACTCTCAAGAGTCTTCTCCAACACCACAGTTGAAAAGCATCAATTCTTTGGTGATTGTGAACAGACTCGACTACTAATGTACCTGATGTGTCTCAGAATGCCACCCCTTTGAAGATGTGTGAAGTATAAAGTTTGCCCCTGGTCATGCTAAATCTCTTGACATCAATCTCCATTCCCAAAACATTACCTTTCCTATTCTAGAAGAAACCCATCCAGTTTCACCAGGCAGTGGTCTTGAGTGTGTTCTCCAGAAAAGACAGAGAGCCTGGCATGAAGGCAGGAAGCACCTTTTCTCACGTGTCACTACAGATGCTGTGTACTATGGTTTGGAGTCACAGCACCCAGCTTTTTTTTTTTTTTTTTTAGCACTTTTTTTAGTAAGTCATTTCATTTTTTTTAAGCTTCAGTTTCCTGATCTGTAAGATGAAGACAGAAGTGCCCAAAAGGATTATATTAGGGACAAATGACATGGTCCACATGGGCCATCAGTACACTGTTAAACACACAACAGGTCTGCTGGATCTGAATTATAAAATGTCCAGATCTTAATCCACAGAAAAAAAGCTACACTAAAAATGAGTTAGGATAGTACAAAGTAAAGGAAACCATCAGACTTTGGTTTCAGAAGACACGTGAACCTTTCCCTGCCGTTAATCGGCTGTGTGAGCTTAGGTAAGTCACTCCTCCCACCCAGTGTTCCCTGCTGCAGAATGAAGACAATGGTGTCCATCTTACAGAGTATTGGGATTACTATTAAATAAAATATCACAAGTGAGTCCTCAGGGAAATGGAAGGGCTGACAGAGTTGTTGACAGTGATTTTCATTGCCTTGTTTTTAGGAAACTCTTCAACAGTCTTTTAAGCAATGATAGATTTGGGGTTTAGAAATATTAGTATCTAAGAAATACAAAGGGTCATAAGAGACTACCACGAGCCATTATATGACTATAAAATGGACAACATAGAAGAACTGGACAAATTCTTAGAAAGATATAGCTTTCAAAGACTGAACCAAGAAGAAATAGAAAATATGAACAGACCAATCACAAGTACTGAAACTGTGATTAAAAATCTTCCAACAAACGAAGTCCAAAAGCAGATGGCTTCACACAGTGAAGTCTATCAAACATTTAGAGAAGAGTCAAGATCTATCTTTCTGAAATTCTCCAAAGAACTGCATAGGAAGGAATAGAAATGCCATAAGATTTAATGAGCAGATAATTGTAAAGTGCTCTATAAATATAAATTGTTGTACAATTGCTAAATAACTCATTCTGAGACCATCATCACCCTGGTACCAAAATCAGACAAAGATACTACAAAAAAGAAAACTTTCTTTGTGGTATCTTTGCCCTGATATTACAGGGCAGTATCACTGATGAACACAGACATAAAAATCCTCAACAAAATACTAGTAAATTGAGTCTATTAGCAAACAATATAATAAAAGGATCAAATACTTGATAAAGTGGGATTTTTCCCAGGGATGCGAGAATTCAATATCCACAAATCAGCCTGATATACCACATCAACAAACTGAAAGATAAAAACCATATGATCATCTCAAAAGATGCCAAAAAAGATATATTGACAAAATTCAACTCCCATTTATGACAACAAATTTTCCAGAAAATGCACACAGAGGGAACCTATCTCAACATGATGAAGGCTGTATATGAAAAAACCATAGCCAGCATCACCTTCAAAGTGAAAAGTTAAAAGCATTTCTTCTTAAATCAGGAAAGAGACAAGGATGTCCAATCTCACCAATTTCATTTCATCATACTTGGGAAGTCCTAGCCATGGCAAACAGAGAAAAAATAAATAAAAGTAATCCAAATTGGAAATAAGGAAGAATGTTGCTACTTGCAGATGACATGATACTATACCCAGAAAATCCTAAAGATGCCACCAGAAAACTACTAGAGCTCATCAGTGAGTTCAGTAAAATTATACACTGAAATGTCTTACATTTCTATACACTATAAACAAAAGATCAGAAACGAAATTAAGGAAACAGTCTCATTTACCATTGCATTAAAAAACATAATATATCCGGGAATAAACCTAGCTAAGGATGTGAAAAACCTGTATTCTGAAAACTATAGGAATTAGATGAAAGAACTTGAAGATGACACAGATAGAAAGATTTACCATGTTCTTGGACTGGACAAATCAATGTTGTCAAAATGACTATACTACCCAAAGTAATCTACAGATTCAAAGCAATTCCTATCAAATTACCAATGGCATTTTTCACAGAATTAGAAGAAGAAAAAAATTTAAATATTGTATGGAAACACAAAAGACCCCAAAGAACCAAAGCAATACCGAGAGAGAAAAATGAAGCTGGAGGAATCAGTCTCCCTAACTTCAGACTATACTATAGTCATCAAAATAGTATGGTACAAAAACATAACTATACATCAGTGAAACAGGACAGAAAGCTAAGAAATAACTCCCATGCACCTATGATCACCTTGCTCAATCACTAAGTTGTGTCCAACTCTGCAACCCAATGAACTGCAGCACTCCAGGCTTCTCTGTCCATCACTATATCCAGAGTTCGCTCAAACTCATGTCCATTGAGTCAAAGATGCTATCCAACCATCTCATCCTCTGTCAACCCCTTTGCTTCCTGCCATCAATCTCTCCCAGCATCAGGATCTTTTCCAGTGAGTCAGCTCTTTGCATCAGGTGGCCAAAGGATTGGAGCTTCAGCTTTAGCATCAGTCCTTACAATGAATATTCAAGGTTGACTTCCTTTAGGATTGACTGGTTGGATCTCCTTGCTGTCCAAGGGACTCTCAAGAGTCTTCTCCAGCACCACATTTCAAAAGCAACAATTCTTTGGCACTCAACCTTTTTTATGGTTCAACTCTCACATCTGTAGAGACTACTGAAAAAAATCATAGCTTTACCTATATGGAGTTTCATCAGCAACATGATATGTCTGTTTTTTAATATGCTGTCTAGGTTTATTATAGCTTTTCTTCCAAGGAGCAAGCATCTTTTAATTTTATGGCTATAGTCACTGTCTGCAGTGATTTTGGAGCCTATGAAAATAAAATCTGTCACTGCTTCTACTTTTTCCCCATCTATTTGACATGAATTGATGGAATCAGATGCCATGATCTTACTTTTTCAAGTGTTGAATTTTAAGCCAGCCTTTTCACTCTTCTCTTTTACCCTCATCAAGAGGCTCTTTAGTTTCTCCTCGCTTTCTGCCATTAGAGTAGAATCATCTGCATATCTGAGGTTCTTGATATTTCACCCAGCAGTCTTGATTCCAGATTGTGAGTCATCCAGCCCAGCATTTCACATAATGCGTTGGTCACAGGGCTGGAAAAGGTCAGTTTTCATTCCAGTCCCAAAGAATGTTCAAACTACCACACAATTGTACTCATCTCACAAGCTAGCAAAGCAATGCTCAAGATTCTCCAAGCTAGGCTTCAACAGTATATGAACCAAGATCTTCCAGATGTACAAGTTGGATTTAGAAAAGACAGAGGAGCCAGAGATCACATTGCCAATATTCGTTGGATCATAGAAAAAACAAGAGAATTCCAGAAAAACATCTACTTCTGCTTCATTGACTACACTAAAGGCCATGTGTGGATCACAACAAACTGTGGAAAATTCTTAAAGAGATGGGAATATCAGACACCTTACTTGCCTCCTGAGAAACCTATAGGCAGGTCAAGAAGCAACAGTTAGAACCAGACATCAAACAATGGACTGGTTCCTAATTGGGAAAGGAGTATGTCAAAGCTGTATATTGTTACCCTGCTTATTTAACTCATATGCAGAGTACATCATGTGAAATGCCAGACTGGATGAAGTACAGGCTGTAATCAAGATTGCAGGGAGAAATATCAATAACCTCAGGTATACAGATGACATCACCCTTATAACAGAAAAAGAAGAGGAACTAAAGAATCTCTTGATGAAGGTGAAAGAAGAGAGTGAAAAAGCTGGCTTAAAATTCAACGTTCAAAAAACTAAGATCATGGCATTTGGTCTCATCACTTCATGGCAAATAGACGGGGAAACAATGGAAACAGTGACAGGCTTTCTTTTCTTGGGCTCCAAAATCACTGTAGATGGTGACTGTAGCCATGAAATTAAAAGACACTTGCTCCTTGTAAGAAAAGCTATGACAAACCTAGATTGCATATTGAAGAGCAGAGATATTACTTACTGACAAAGGTCCATCTAGTCAAAAGTATGGTTTTTCCAGTAGTCATGTATGGATGTGCGAGTTGGACCATAAAGAAGGCTGAATGCTTAAGAATTGATGCTTTTGAATTGTGGTGTTGGAGAAGACTCTTAAGAGTCCCNTTGAAGAGCAGAGATATTACTTACTGACAAAGGTCCATCTAGTCAAAGGTATGGTTTTTCCAGTAGTCATGTATGGATGTGCGAGTTGGACCATAAAGAAGGCTGAATGCTTAAGAATTGATGCTTTTGAATTGTGGTGTTGGAGAAGACTTAAGAGTCCCTTGGACAACAAGGAGATCCAAACAGTCTATCCTAAAGGAAATCATTCCTGAATATTCATTGGAAGGACTGATGCTGAAGCTGAAGCTCCAATACTTTGGCTATCTGATGCAAAGAACTGACTTATTGGAAAAGACCCTGATGATGGGAATGATTGAAGGCAGGAGGAGAAGGGATGAAGGAATGAGCAGAGGATGAGATGGCTGGATGGCATCACTAACTCGATGGACATGAGTTTGAGTAAACTCCGGGAGTTGGTGAAGGACAGGCAAGTCTGGCGTGCTGTAGTCCATAGGGTCGCAGAGTCGGACACAACTGAACAACAACTCTGCATATAAGTTAAGTAAGCAGAGTGACAATATACAACCTTGTATTCCTTTTCCAATCTGGAACAAGTCCATTGTTCTATGTCTGGTTCTAACTGTTTCTTCTTTTCCTGCATATAGGTTTCTCAGGAGACTGGTAAGGTAACCTGATATTCCCATCTCAAGCTTTCCACAGTTTGTTGTGATCCGCATAGTCAAAGACTTTAGTGTAGTCAATGCAGTAGAAGTTGATGTTTTAAAAAATTCTCTTGCTTTTTCTATGATCCAATGGATGTTGGCAATTTGATCTCTGGTCATCTATTCTATGACAAAGAAGGCAAAAATATACAATAGAGAAAAGACAGTTTCTGCAATAAGTGGTGCTGGGAAAACCAAAAAATTATATGTATGTAAAAGAATGAAATTGGAACATTCTGTAACCATCACAAAAATACACTCAAAAGGGATGAAAGGCCTAAATGTAAGACTAGATATTATAAAACACCTAGAGGCAAACACAGGTAGGACACTCTCTGACATAAATCATAGCAAGGTCTTAAACAAATAGTATGTAATTAAACTTAAAAGCTTTTCCAGAGCAAATGAAACCATAAACAAGACAAAAAGACAGCCCACAGAATGGGAGAAAATATTTGCAAAGGAAGTGAAGTACAAGGGATTAATCTCCAAAATATACAAACAGCTCATGCAGCTCAATATTTTAAAAAACCCAAGAACCAAATCAAAAAATAGTTGGAATATCTAAACAGACATTTCTCCAAAGACACAAAGAGGACAAACAGATGGCCAAAATGCTCATGAAAAGATGCTCACCATGACTACTTATTAGACAAATGCAAATCAAAACTGCAGTGAGGTATCATCTCATACCAGTCAGAATAACCATCATCAAAAAATTATCTATTAGCAATAAATGCTGGAGAGGGTGTGGAGAAAATGGTACCCTCCTACTCCATTGATGAGAATGTAAATTGGTACAGACACTATAGAGAAGAGTATACTGCATAAAAAAACTAAAAATAGAGCTACCATATGATCATGTAACCCTACTCTTGGGCATATATCTGGAGAAAACCACATTTCCAAAAGATACATGCACCCCTTGCAGCACTAGTTACAATAGCTAAGACCTGGAAGCAACCTAAATGTCCATCAACAAGGGAGTGTTTAAGGTTATGGGACATACGTACAATGGAATATTACTCAGTTATTAGAAAGAATGAAATAATGCCATTTGCAACAAGATGGATGTAGAGATTACCATACTGAGTGAAGTCAGGTAGACAAAGACAAATATCATATGCTATCACTCAGATGTGGAATCTTAAAAATAATGATATAANGGTTATGGGACATACGTACAATGGAATATTACTCAGTTATTAGAAAGAATGAAATAATGCCATTTGCAACAAGATGGATGTAGAGATTACCATACTGAGTGAAGTCAGGTAGACAAAGACAAATATCATATGCTATCACTCAGATGTGGAATCTTAAAAATAATGATATAAATGAACTTACTTACAAAACAGAAACAGACCCACAGACTTCAAAAACAACTTTATGGTTACCAAAGGGGAAATGTGGTGAGGTAGGATAAATTAGGAGTTTAGGATTTACGTATACACACTACTATGTATAAAATAGATAAGTTCCTGTAGTATAGCATAGGGAACTGTACTCAATAGTTTGTGATAACCTATATGGGAAAATAATCTGAAAAAGAATGTGTATATGTATATATAACTGAATCATTTAGCTGTATACCTGGGAGCTAACACAATATTGTAAATTAACTGTTCTCCAATAGAAAATAAAAATTAAATAAAAAATAGCCATGTCTTTATAGAGCTTGGAAACCCTTTATGACTATACACTGAAAAGACTGTTACCAGTTATTAATACTTTTTTCTCTCAGCTAAGACATTATGCAGCAGCACTGATTAAGGCCCTGCAAGCCACTTGCAAAACTTTCCTCTCATAGCATGTTAATAGCTTAAGTTTCCTTCATGACTACTAATTTCATGTGACTTCACTGGATGATTACATATTTATGTATTATTTATTATGCAAATCTAGAATTATACATTATTTAAAGCCATATTAACAGTATGTATTATTTATGATGGAACTGTATTAATATATATTATTTCAAGTAACTTTGGGTCGAGCTTTTTTTTTTTCTTGTGGATCACAGTCAGTGGAAGTTAGTATTCCATTCAAGAATCAGTGCAGCTCTCCTTCTGGGGACATTGCCATCAAGTTGCCTATCCGCACAACTTCTGCATAGCCATTGTCTATGAAATTACTCTAAGGGGCAAAGTCTATAGGGCTCTTTGAATACAGGCATGGCTAAAATAGTTCCACTTCTTTAACAAATTGTGAAGTAGGTGGTTTGCCATTGAGAGTCCACTGTCTCTGGTAGTGAACCTTCATTCCCAGATCATCTTTTCCATTCTGGAGGAAAATAATCAGATAAATCTGAGAAACTGAGCCATGGTTAAAGTAGGACTTGATTAAGCTGTATTTGGCTGCAAGTCACAGAAAGCCTGGAAAACAGTGGCTTAAATGCTAGGACTGTGTATCATGTCACTTAATAGGAAGTTTAAAGGTAAGCGAGGCCAAGTAAGGTTATGTGCTTTAGGGTGGGGATGGCCTGTCTACAGTTCTCCTGTTCTCCCTTATTGTGTTTGATACTATTACCCTAGATTGTTGCCACATAAGTACAAATGACTTGACACATATTCAAGCATCAAATTCTCTCAAAATCTTCAGAAAACAGCATGAAAGGGTAATAGAAAAAGGGCTTTGTTCAATCTCTAGCTCTGTGTTTGGTTTGCAAGAAAATATTTCCCAGAAATTCCACAGTAGACTGAGTCTAATGCCCACAGTTTCACTGACAAAGAATAGTAGAGGTTTTTTTCCCCATGACATAGAACAAACTGTTGGATTCCCTGAGGCTTGGAACGTTCCTACGCAAACAAAATCAAGGCTCTGTCAGCAAGGAAAAGGGCATAGCAGGTATTAGGTGGATGACCATAAGTATCTAACATGAAGGGCCAGGAATTTAATGGATCACTCTTTATGACAAAATTTACATTTAAAAGACACTTGAGATTTTCAGAAGGACCTAGAAGGAATTTCAATTTATTGCCAACATGAAGTAACAGGGATGAAATTTACTTTCCCATCTGAAAACAAACAGAAAACCTGAAAAACCAGAGTACACAAATGAAACAGTCATTTTTTTCAAGATGTTGGATAGCAAAGAATGAAGGATGGTGGTTGCTAAGAGACAAGAAACAAACGATATGAGACCCAGAAAAATGCTAGAGAAAAACTGATGATGTTAAGTAGTAACATGAAAGGTAAAAAGAAGATATAAATAGAAATGTCTGAGTTAAAATACACTGGATGGGATTAATGGAGTGAGGGATATAACAGAAAAAATAGTGGGCAAAAACTTTCCAAATTTGATGAATACTTTAAGTGTACAGACACAAGAAGCCCATCAAATCCCAAGTACAGAAAACATTAAGAAAACCTCTCCAGGGCACATTATAATCAAATTGCTTCAAACTAGTGATAAAGAGAAAGTCTTAAAAGCAGACAGAAAAAAAGACATATAGAGCAGAACAAAGATAGGCATGTCACCAGATTTCTTGCTAGAAACAATGCAAGCAAAAAATAATGGAGCGACATTTTAAATTCTTTGAAAGAAAATACCTTAAATCTTTTAACCTTAAATTCATAACCTAGCAAAAATAGTTATCAAAAATAAAGGCAAAATACTTTCAGATATACAGAAGCTGAAATAGTTCATTAACAGCAGGTCAACATTAACAAGAAATGCTGAAGAAAATTCTTAAGGCAGAAGTAAAATGATATTAGTAATCAATTTGGAATTGAGAGGTTTGGGAAATGGCAAGTGAATGAGTAAATATAGACTTTCATGTATTATTTATCTTTCTGGAAAACAAAATGGATTACTTAAGCAAAAATAATTCTGTAGGGTACAGCTTATATGTAGAAGTTAAATGTATAACAATAGTACAATAGTCTGGAAAGGAGAAATAGAAACACACTGCTGAAAGATTTTTATACTGTACTGTAAAAATACTACACATGAGTGATATACTATCATTTGAATATAGATTGTGATAACTTAAATATATGTATATAAGCCCCTGATACCATGCCAGGAGGAGACCAACCACTTAGTCACAGTAGATTAGCTCTCTCACACAGAAGAACTATACAAAAGAGATCTTAATGACCCAGATAACCACAATGGTGTGATCACTCACCCAAAGCCAGACATCCTGGAGTGCAAAGTCAAGTGGGCTGTAGGAATCACCACTGTGAGCAAATCTAGTGGAAGAGATGGAATTCCAGTGGTGCTATTTCAAATCCTAAATGATGATGCTGTTAAAGTGCTGCACTCAGTATACCAGCACATTTGGAAAACTCAGCAGTGGCCACAGGACTGGAAAAGGTCAGTTTTCATCCCAATCCTAGAGAAAGGCGATGACAAAGAATGTTCAAACTACTGCACAATTGCACCCATCTCACACACTAGTAAAGTAATGCTCAAAATTCTCCATGCTAGGCTTCAACAGTATATGAACCGAGAACTTCCACATGTTCAAGCTGGATTTAGAAAAGGCAGAGGAACCAGAGATCAAATTGCCAACATCTGCTGGATCACTGAAAAAGCAAGAGAATTCCAGTAAAACATCTACTTCTGTTTTATTGACTATGCCAAAGCCTTTGACTGTGTGGACCACAACAAACTGTGGAAAATTCTTAAAGAGATGGGAATGCCAGACCATCTTCCCTGCCTCCTGAGAAACCTATATGCAAATCAAAAAGCAACAGTTAGAACCAGACATCAAATGATGGACTGGGTCCTAATTGGGAAAGGAGTACATCAAGGTTGTATATTGTCTCTCTTCTTATTTAACTTACATGCAGAGTACATCATG
>SJYA01002504.1:322047-352735 GCA_006410615.1 Neotragus moschatus
TGATTCTTTTGAACTGTAGTATTAAAGAAGACTCTTGAGAGTCCCTTATAGAGCAAGGAGATCAAACCAATCAATCCTAAAGGAAATCAGCCCTAAATATTCATTGGAAGGACTGTTGCTAAAGCTGAAGTTCCAGTACTTTGACCACCTGATGGGAAGAACTGACTCATTGGAAAAGACCCTTATGCAGGAAAGATTGAAGGCAGGAAAAGAAGGGGATGGCAGAGGATGAGATGGTTGGATGGCATCACCAATTCAATGGACATGAGTTTGTGCAAGCTCTGGGAGTTGGTGATGGATAGGGAAGCCTTGCGTGCTGCATTCCATGGGGTCACAAAGAGTCAGACACGACTGAGCAACTGAACTGAACTTACACCTTCGAAGGGGTAATTATTTATCTTGATTGAACTTGGCACATATTCTGCGTCTGGGTTTGCCTTATAGAGTGTCTGATCCACCAATACAGGATTGCATAGAATGTCACATTAGATCAGGAGAACCACTTTTCCACAATGGAGATGGAACAGTATGCACATGACCATAGGATTTACTAGATTTTTTTTTTTCGTATTCTTTATCATCTAGAAGCTGCTGGGCTTCTAGAACAATCTTTGAATGAGGCAGCTGAGGTGCCAGTTTGGAGAAAATACCCTATAAGAATAGGATGTCATTCAGCATACAATATATATCCTAAGTTGACAACATATGTTTCCCCATGAATATGTCCAAGAACCTAAAATTGAGAGTAGCATCACTTCCAGTGACCTGGGGAATTTCTGCTATTCACCCCTACAGCTCTTGACTCTATAGGTCTAAAGGTACTTGTTCGAAATGTAGTATTTCCACCAGAAAACACAATTAGAATCCTACTAAATTTGTTCAGTTCAGTCGTTCAGTCATATCCGACTCTTTGCAACCCTATGAACCTCAGCACACCAGGCCTCCCTGTCCATCACCANTAGGTCTAAAGGTACTTGTTCGAAATGTAGTATTTCCACCAGAAAACACAATTAGAATCCTACTAAATTTGTTCAGTTCAGTCGTTCAGTCATATCCGACTCTTTGCAACCCTATGAACCTCAGCACACCAGGCCTCCCTGTCCATCACCAACTCCTGGAGTCTACCTAAACTCATGTCCATTGAGTCGGTGATGCCATCCAGCCATGTTATCCTCTATTGTCCCCTTCTCCTCTTTCCCAGCATCAGGGTCTTTTCAAATGAGTCAGCTCTTTTCATCAGGTAGCCAAAGTATTGGAGTTTCAGCTTCAGCATCAGTCCTTCCAATGAACACCCAGGACTGATCTCCTTTAGGATGGACTGGTTGGATCTCCTTGCAGTCCAGGGGACTCTCCAGAGAGTCTTCTCCAACACCACAGTTCAAAAGCATCAATTCTTCTGTGCTCAGCCTTCTTTATAGTCCAACTCTCACATAAATTTGTAAGCTGCCACTACTGCTCAGTCATTTCGGGCTTCTTATGTCAATAAACCAACAGACAAGGAAAGGAGTCACTATCCTGCAGTAACTGACCTAGGTCTTAGGGAGGTTGTACAATAGGGACAAGGAATACTTTGGTACCCCAGTGATGCACTAGAAAATTTTTTGCTATTCCTTTGACTAATCTTCACAACAAGTGGACTCAGGCAACAGCCATGGCCTGAGATAGGCATAGTGACCAGTATCTCAGAACACTCAGAGATGAAGACCACCTGGCCCTACCACCTTACTCACCAAGACTAACAGAGAACCAACTAACGGTGGGTAGAGTACAGCTATAGATCTGAGACCAGCTGCAGTCGCAGGGACTTTAGTTCATTCTACCACCTTAACACTATAACTTTTCCCATGAACATCTCCTAAAATCCTGAGAACCTGTTTCTGGATGGGCCTATCCCTTTTGGAGGGGGATTCAGATAGTGAAAAGGGAGGACTATACTGATATGCCTCAGAGAGCCCCTTTCAGGATTAACGAACTTATTTTTCTAACTGTTGGGAATGTTAGTTGGTGACAGCTCATGCCCAAGTCCCTCCCTAGGAATTTCCCTCTATTAAAGTCAGTTACCTTACCCAAGTTTATACCACTGCCTGGACTATATCGTATCCAATAACTAGTTCTGAGATGAGGCCCATTCTCTTTCCTCAACCCATTCATATATAAAGGGCCATCTCAGCTCCAGCATTACTGATAGGATTTGTCTGAGGTCTCTGTTGCAGCTGCATCACAGTTCAACTTCTCCCTCTGCTGAATACTGCTTCCCTTATGCTTTACCCTTTTCAGCTGTTGATACCAAGAGTTAGCCCCAATAAATCTCCACCATGCAAATCTGAGGGACTCTGTATCTGTTTTCTAGGGAACCCAATATATGACACCTAGCAACCTCACATGTTACATGGAGGAAAAGATGGAGAGGCAGAGGCCAATACATTATTGTAAAGCAATTATCCTCCAACAAGCAAAAAAAAGATGCAGAGGTTGGTATTTTTAATGTAAAAGGCAAGCTATGCCTAACAGAAGAGAGAAGCTGAACATAAAAAAGAAGTCCCTAAAACTGCTTGAGAGCTTTAAAGTACTAGATCAGCCTTGAGTAGAGAGGACTTGTATTATCTTTTAGCTACCACCTCCATGTACTTGAAAGACTAGCCCTGGTCCCAACCAGAAAGTACAAGTGACTATCACATTTTAAAAATGGATGGGAAAGTTCTTAGATTTCCCTGTACTGCTGGCACAGTCCCAGATAAAATGCCTTCCAAAAATGTGAAACCAAGTCTCTTTGATCATAAAGCCTCAATATGTTGGAGGCAGATAAAATGTCAATATGAATAGTGGGTTTCTACTTATATAAAATGGCAAATAAAAAGGCGACACCGTTAATTCACTAAACAATTTATCTTACATTGATCTTCTAAGACTTTCCAAAAAAAGAAAATACTTTTAAACTCAATTCGCCAGTACAGAGGTATCTCCCCCAAACCAAACTTTAGGTGGAATCTCTGAAGCCTACTCTTCCTCCACAGACCACTGTAACTCCTTGTTTACCTTTATGGTGACAGTGCATCCAAAATCCAGATGACCCGAGATGACCGAGACAACTATCTAGAGGAATAAAACTTTTGTGGAATGCCAACAGTCTCATCTGACTTTCCATTATTCCCTGTTTATTTACACAGTGTGTGTATTATCTAGTTCTCTTTCTACCCTGGCTTCCTAGTCATTTTTAAAATTTTTGGCTCTCAATTTAGATCTACAGAAAAGTTGCAGTGATAGAACATGGTGTTCCTGTCTGTTCTTCACTCAATTTTCCCTAATGTTAACCTCTTACCACAGAACATCATCAACACTAAGACATTAATATCGGTATAATACTATTTACTTAAATACAGCTTTATTTAGATTTCAGCAGTGTTTCCACGAATGTTCTTTTTCTGTTGCAGAATCCAGTCTGGGACCACATTGCATTTAGTCGTATGTTTCCTCTGTCTCCTCCATCTGTTCAGCTGTACAGCTTCGTATTCTTCTCTTATGGTTGTTTTTAATGACCTTCCGGTTTAAAGACTACCCTTCAGTGATTTTGTAGGATGCCTTTCAGTTTGTGTTTATCTGTTTTCTCCTGATTTGATCAGAGTTATAGGTTTGTGGCAAGAATACCACAAAGGTGAAGAGTCTTCCTCAGATCACCTCAGAAGGTACATGATATCGAGACAGAGACAAGATGGTGGAGTAGAAGGACCGTGAACTTGCCTCCTCTCATGAGCACTCCCAAACCACAACTAACTGCTGAATAACCATCAACTAAAGAGACTGAGAAACTGGTTCACGATGGTGGAGTAGAAGGACACGTGCTGATCTCCTCCTGTGAGAGCACTCCAATTGCAACTAGCTCTTGAACAACCATTGACAGGGAGACACTAGAATCCACCAAAAAAAAGGTACACATGTCTAAAGACAAAAGAGGTTAAGTAATATGCTGTGAAACAACCCAAATGAATCACAGAAGAAATCAAGGAGGAAATTCTAAAAATACCCAGAGACAAATAAAAGCAAAAAACACAGGGAAAAAAACCCATGGGATGCATAAAAAGCAGGTCCAAGAGAGAGCTTTATAGTGATACATGATTGAGAAAACAAGAAAAATCTGAAATAAACAACTTAAACCTGAAGCAGTTGGAGAAAAAAGAACAAACAGCACACAAAGTTAGTAGAAGGAAAGAAATCATAAAGATCAGAGCAGAAATAAAGAAAACAGTAGAAAAGATCGAGAAAAGCTGGTTCTTTGGGAAAAAAAAATCATAACCCTCCACCCAGACTCATCAAGAAAAAAGGGAAAGGACCCAAAGCAGTACAATTAGAAATGAAAAAGGAGAGGTTACAACTGACACCACAGAAATACAAAGGATCATAATAGACTACTACAAGCCACTATATGTTGATAAAATGGACAACCTAGAAGAAATGGAAAAATTCTTAGAAAGATAAAATCTCCCAAGAATGAACCAGGAAGAAATAGAAAATATGAGCAGACCAATTACAAGTATTGAAATTGAATTTGTGGTTTTAAAACTCCCAACAAACAAAAGTCCGGGATCAGATGGCATCACAGGTGAATCCTATCAAACATTTAGAGAAGAGTTAACACCTATTTTTATGAAACCCTTTCAAAACATTGCAGAGGAAAAAGCACTTCCAAACTCATTCTATGAGGCCACCATCACCCTGATACCAAAACCAGAGAAAGATACCACAAACAAGAAAACTATAGGCCAATATCACTGATGAATGTAGATGCAAAAATCCTCAACAAAATACTAACAAACTGAATCCAACCATATATTAAAAGGATTATACATCATGATTAAGTGGGATTTATTCCAGGGAATGCAAGGATTTTTCATTATCCATAAATCAATCATTCTGATACACCACATTAACAAACTGAAGGATAAAAGCAGTGTGATCACCTCGATAGATGCAGAAAAAGTTTTTTTGATGAAATTCAACATCCATTTATGATTAAAAAAAAAAACAACTCTCCAGAAAGTGGAATAGGGGAACCTACCTTAACTTAATAAAGACCATATATGACAAATCCACTCGTCATACTCAATGTGAATAATTGAAAGCATTTCCTCTAAGATCAGGAACAAGGCAATGATGTCTACTCTTAACCACTTTTATTCAGTATAAAAAGAAATAAGTGATCTAAATTGGAAAAGAAGTAAAACTCACTATTTGCAAATGACATGATACTACACATAGAAAATCCTAAAGATGCTACCAGAAAACTACTACAGTATATCTCTGAATTCAGCAAAATTGCGGAATAAAAATTTAATATAGAGGAATCTGTTGAATTTCTAGACACTAACAACAAACAAGAGAAATTAAACAACCCCATACCTAGAAGAAATGCTTAGGAATAAACCTACCTAAGGAGGCAAAAAACCTGTACTCTGAAAAGTATAGTTGAAAGAAATGCTGATATAAGAAATCCAAGATAACACAAACAGATGGAAAGATATATCATGTTCTTGGGTTGGAAGAACAGATATTGTCTAAATGACCATGCTACCCAAGGCAATCTACAGTTCAATGCCATTTATATCAAATTACCAGTGGCATTTTTCACAGAACTAGAATTGAAAAAAAATTTTAATTTTATGGAAACAGAAAAGGCCCTGAGGAGCCAAAGCACTTTTGAGAAAGAAAAACAGAGCTGGAAGAATAGGGCTCCCTGACTTCAGACTATACTACAAAGCTACAGTCATCAAAATAGTATGGAACTGGCACAAAAATAGAAACATATATCAATGGAACAGGACAGAATGCCCAGAGATAAACCTATGCACTTATGGTCTATTAATATATGACAAAGGAGGCAAGACTATGCAATGAGAGAAAACAACCTCTTCAATAAGTGGTGCTGATAAGCAGACATTTCTCCAAAGAAGACATACAGATGGCCAATGAACACCTGAAAAGTGTTCAGTATCACTCATTATTAGAGAAATGCAAATCAAACCCACAAAGAGGTATCACGTCACACCAGAGTGGTCATCATCAGAAAATCTACAAACAGTAAATGCTGCAGAGGATGTGGAGAAAAGGGAACCCTCCTGCACTGTTGGTGGGAATGTAAACTGATATAGCCATTATGGAAAACGGCATGGAGGTTCCTTATAAAACTAGGAATAAATCTACCATATGACCAGCAGTCTGACTACCAGGCGTATACCCTGAGTAAACCACAATTCAAAAAGACACATGCACCCAAGTGTTCATGAACACATGAACCCAAGTGTTCCCTGCAGCACAGTTTACAATCACCAGGACATGGAAGCAATCTAGATATCCATCAACAAGAATGGATAAAGAAGATGCAGTACATGTATACGATGAAATATTACTCAGCCATCAAAGGGAATTAATTTGAGGCAGTTGTTATGAGATGAAGAAACCTAGAGCCTGTTATACCCAGTGAAATAAGTCAGAAAGACAAACATCGTGTATTAATGCATATATGTGGAATCTAGAAAATTGGTACTGATGGACCTATTTGCAGGGAAGGAATGGCAACACAGACATAGAAAATGTACTTGTGGTCACAGTGGAAGGAGAGGGTGGGATTGAGAAAACAGCACTGAAATATATACACTATCATGCATAAAACAGATAGCTAGTGGGAAGCTGCTATATAACACAAGGGACCCAGCCTGGTGCTTTGTGATGACCTAGTGGGATGGGATGGCAGGAGGGGAAGGAGGCCAAGAGGGAAGGATGATATATGTATTTTTTATTTATATATATATATATAATAGAAAATTATGACTGATTTGTGTAGTTGTACGGTAGAAACCAACACAACATTGTAAAACAATTTTCCTCCAATTTAAAAAAAAAGTGATGGTGCTGGGAAAACTGGACAGCCGCATGTCAAAGAATGAAATTAGAACATTCTCTAATACCATACATAAAAGTAAACTCAACATGAATTGAAGATTTAAATGTAAAACTGGGATATTATAAAACTTCCAGAGGAAAATATAGGCAGGACACTGTTCGAAATAAATTACAGCAATGTCTTCTTTGAGCGATCTTCTAGACTAATGGAATAACAACAAAAGGAAACAAATGGGACCTAATTAAACTTGAAAACTTCTGCATGGCATAGGAACATGGCATAAACAAAATGAAAAGACAGCCAGCAGAATGGGAGAGAGTATTTGCAAATGATGCAACTGAGAAGGGATTAATCTCTAAAATATACAAATGGCTCAGATAGCTCAATATCAACAAAAACAACCCAATTAAAAAATGGCAGATGATCTAAACAGACATTTCTCCAAAGAAGACGTGTGTGCATGCACGTGTGCTAAGTCGCTTCAGTCATGTCCATTTCTTTGTGACGCTATGGACTATAGCCTGCCAGGCTCCTCTGTCCATGGGATTCTTCAGGCAAGAATACTGGAGTGGGTTGCCATCTCCTCCTCCAGGGGATCTTCCTGACCCAGGGATCAAACTCCCATCTCCTGCATTTCCTGCTTTGGCAGGTGGGATCTTTACCACTAGGACCACCTGAGAAACACTAAAGAAGACATAGAGATGGCTAAAAGGCACATGAAGAGATGCTCAGCATCACTGATTATTAGAGAAATGCAAATTAAAACTATAATGAGGTGTCANTGACCCAGGGATCAAACTCCCATCTCCTGCATTTCCTGCTTTGGCAGGTGGGATCTTTACCACTAGGACCACCTGAGAAACACTAAAGAAGACATAGAGATGGCTAAAAGGCACATGAAGAGATGCTCAGCATCACTGATTATTAGAGAAATGCAAATTAAAACTATAATGAGGTGTCACCTCACACCAGCCAGAATGGCCATCATCAAAAAGTCACTTCTGGGGACTCTGAAGCATCACATATTTGCTCAAAGCCAGCTCCTCCTGTCTTCCCAGCATGTGACAATGCCTGCTACCTATGTGAGAATGTTCCTTTCTGGCTGGGCTAGGGGCTGCTTCCCTGAGCTACTGAAAACACCAAACTTTGAGATGCCAAAGAATGCTGCAGTTCCTATACCTCTGGCTGACTTATTGCAGTGGTAGCATATTCTAAGAACAAGTAGGCTGACTGCTCCCTCCTTCTCATTTCTGTGCCACAGTAAGTCATTTGGATCCCAAAGAGCTCTGACTCGGCTCCCAGTCTTACCTTCTAGAAAAACAGCTCCTCTCAGTGACTTTACATAGCTGATCTCTTCCATCAGGGAGGTGAGTTTGGCAGGTCAGGCTGGGGACAGCTCACATTTTTTCCTAGCATCCCAGCCTATGTCCCCTACCCTGCCTCCTAGAGACTTTGATCATAACAGCTCTCTTTGGATAGGTTCTTTCTTACCATGCAAACCATTCAGGGAAATGTGTTGGCCAAAAATTTTGCTCAGGTTTTTCCATAACATCTTATGGAAAAACCCAAACAAACTTTTTGGCCAACCTAATAGCTGTCAGAGGAACACTGGGATGGTGAGTTTTATCTAGAACCACCAACACAATTTCAGCTGAAGTCTGGCTCATCTGGGACCATCCCAAAGAAATGCAATGATTTAAATGCACTTCTTAAACCTTAAAGTGCTTAAAAATGTTTATGATCATCATTACATGTATATATAGTATCCATGCTACAGTGTGAGCTACCTTCAGGAAGCTAGAATGCCAATACCATGGAGTTAAGATGATGGGAATTTCAGGGCCTGTGCAGGGCCTTGAATCACACCCCACGGAAGCCTCTTCCCCAGTGCACCTCCCTGCTGCATCTGATCCTGCCACTCCCTCTCTCTTTAAGCAACAACTCTGTTTCTGAACACAGTTTGATTCCTGCTAGAGGCTATGCTGACCTAGTAGATCAGATGCAGCCAACTGGACACAGAGAAGGGCAGCAACCAGATCCTTTTCAAGCTGTGCAAAAATGCATTTTAAGTGATGAAGGCAAGTAAAATAGAAGAACTGGCTTCACATCCTTCCCACAGCCCTGAGGAGCCCTCTGATGGCTCACTCCCCAGGACTGCAGAGCTTAGCTGACAGGCCTGCAGTGGTCTAGGTGTGGAGGACAACTGCCTGATTTTGATTTCTGAAACAGAGACCAGAACTAATAACAGAAGGTGCTTGACCCCAGGTCTCCTGAGGCTACCTGAGAGAGGCAAGACAAGAGCCAAGTATCTGCCAAAATATTCTCCTTTGACTGTCTTCCTCACTCTCAGCCTCTGCCTTCAGCTTTCCTGGTGAACACTGGCCTAAATAGAAGCTTACCAATGAAAGAATGGGAAGCTCAATCAAGGAACAGAGGCCCAGAACTCAGTCAAGGTGGGAGGTGGCCTAAAGGGGATATTAGAACGGGTCAGCCTCTGCTGTTCCAAGCTCTCCTTTGATGTCTAAGAGAGTTTGTTCGCTCAATGTCCATTGCACAGCATACCTTCATGGTGGCCTGCTTGTTCTCACCTTAACGATGGCTCTGAGAGTTTTCTGGTGGGGGAGTGGAGGGGAGTTCTGGTCCTGGAAGCCACAAACAGCTGCCACTCTGTACACAGGGGCACAAGTGAATGAGGCTATGCCTAGGGTCAAGACTTGCCTCACTGCTCTCAGCAAAACCCACCAACAAAGCTCTGGCCCTGAAGGAGTGAACAGATGCTCCTTGTGGAAATGATGACCCTGCTCTCACCTTGCTTTGTCATTTTCCATTGCTTCTCTGCAGAGGCTGCATAGGACAACCCATTCAGTGGGTTACTTGTCACACAGTTGAAACGCCTCCACTTCCCTTCCCACACAGGAAAGCAAGTTGTTCTGTAAGACACTGAAAGAGCTATGTTATTTTAGGCTTAGCTTTGAATCCTTAGAACACTTAACTTTGAATACTTAGGCACTAAAATTCAGTTATTCTCCAACTTTGCTATTTATTTGCTACAAGTACTTTGCAAAACAACTTCTAAAACGGGGTTACAAGAGTGTGACCAAGAAGACTGTTCTGGAGAGAGAGCAATCTGTTGGGAAGGAAAGGGAGAGTCATGTGTATAAGAGAGAGTCAATGTATAAGGAACCGGTGGTACATATACACAATGGAATATTACTCAGCTTTGAAAAGGAACACATTTGAGTCAGTTATACAGAGGGACACGAGTCAGAAAGAGAAAGACGAGCACTGTAATATTCAGTTCAGTCGCTCAGTCATGTCCGACTCTTTGCGACCCCAGGAATCCCAGCATGCCAGGCCTCCCTGTCCATCACCAACTCCCAGAGTTCATTCAGACTCATGTCCATAGAGTCAGTGATGCCATCCAGCCATCTCATCCTCTGTCAACCCCTTCTCCTCCTGCCCCCAATCCCTCCCAGCATCAGTCTTTTCCAATGAGTCAACTCTTCGCATGAGGTGGCCAAAGTACTGGAGTTGCAGCTTTAGCATCATTCCTTCCAAAGAAATCCCAGNGGTATCTCTAATTTTCTTGAAGAGATCTCTAGTCTTTCCCATTCTGTTCTTTTCCTCTATTTCTTTGCTGTAATATTAACACATATATATGGAATTTAGAAAGGCAGTAACAACGATCTTACATGCAAGGCAGCAAAGGAGACACAGATGTAAAGAACAGACTGTTGGACTCAGTGGGAGAAGACAAGAGTGGGATGTTTTAAGAGAATAGCATTGAAACATGTACATTACCATATGTAAAACAGATGGCCAATGCAAGTTGGATCCATGAAGCAGGGTACCCAAAGCTTGTGCCCTGGGGCAACCCAGAGGGATATGGTGAGGAGGGAGGTGGGAGTGGGGTTCAGGATGGGGGACATGTGTCCACCTGTGGCCAATTCATGTTGATGTATGGCAACAACCATCACAATAAAAAATTATCTTCCAATTAAAATAATTAGAAAAATAATTTCTCTACTTTCCCTTCCTTCCTTTTACCCTCACTCATAGCCTTTGATCTACATCTTTCCTCTCCAAGGAAAGGACCAAGAGGAATCTTTGCTTCTGACTTGAAAAATACAAATTCAGGATGCCTTAAAAACTAGAAATAAGATGTTAAAGAAAAGAGTGAGTCTTAAGTGTGTCACCTAACTGAGCATTATGCCACATAACTAGCCTATATAATATTTTTGGAAACTTTGAAGAGAATGGAGAAACAGCTGTTAGCATCCTTTTTGAAAAGTTTCACAGGGGATTACCTAGGATCTCCCTATTCTAATCATAGTGACATTTTCAATACGTTCTACCGAGAGAAGATGTTTCCCACAACCAAGCAGGCAGTATCCCTTTGGGAGATATTAATGTATATAAGATGGATTTTGAAACTTCAAATATAGGATAAATAATGCAGATTATTTAAATGGTCTTACTATTTGGTGGCAGAATGACTCAGACTCACATCAGAAAATCGTCAAGTAGGAAAAATCCAGATGGGTCTGAAAGAAGTGATGGAAGATATCTGGCTGCTAATTATCCCTAACTCACCTCCTACTCCTTCTGGAGCAAAAGAGAGTCTGAAGCTCCACTAGTACTGTGAATGAAAACAAATTCTGGAAACAAAATTAGCATGACTCAGAGCAGTCTGGAAGGCTGGGCTGGCCTGGCATGTTCCCCGGGCTGACCCCATTAACAACAGGAGAGTGAGGAAGCTGCCCACGTGGCTCCTGGGGATGGAGGTGTGGGTAGAGAAAGATCAGCAGGCAGGAAACCCACAGACTAGCAGAGAGAGTCACAACAGACACAGACAGGGCTGAACCTGGCGAAAGTCTGAGGCAGACAATGGTCTAAAGTAAAGTGGACAGCTCAGTGTTGGGGCACAGGTACCAGAGGCTGAAAGATAGTTCAGAGTAAATGGAGTGGACTTCCCTGGTGGCTTAGCTGGTAAAGAATCTGCCTGCAATGCGGGAGACCTGGGTTCGATCCCTGGGTGGTAAGCAGAGTTATAGATTATACTGAATTTACACATACATACACACTCATATGCTTACACCATGAGCCCCTTGAGAACAGAATGACTCTTTCTCCCTCTTCATCCCCAGCACCTTACAACAGTGCCAGGGAGCAGGTGCTCAGTAAGGGCTTTGGAATGGAACGTTCAGAAGCAAGATCACATGGCAGCTGGCTCTGGGAAGGCATAAATGCAGGCATCCAGTTCAGTTCAGTTCAGTCACTCAGTCGTGTCCAACTCTTTGAGACCCAGTGAATTGCAGCACGCCAGGCCTCCCTGTCCATCACCAACTCCTGGAGTTCATTCAGACTCACATCCATCAAGTTGGTGATGCCATCTAGCCATCTCATCCTCTGTCGTCCTCTTCTCCTCCTGCCCCCAATCCCTCCTAGCATCAGAGTCTTTTCCAATGAGTCAACTCTTCGCGTGAGGTGGCCAAAGTACTGGAGTTTCAGCTTTAGCATCATTCCTTCCAAAGAAATCCCAGGGCCGATCTCCTTCAGAATGGACTGGTTGGATCTCCTTGCAGTCCAAGGGACTCTTAAGGGTCTTTTCCAAGACCACAGTTCAAAAGTATCAATTCTTCAGTGCTCAGCCTTCTTCACAGTCCAACTCACATCCATACATGACTACTGGAAAAACCATAGCCTTGACTAGACGGACCTTAGTCAACAAAGTAATGTCTCTGCTTTTATTCATGCTGTCTAGGTTGGTCATAACTTTTCTTCCAAGGAGTAAGTGTCTTTTAATTTCATGGCTGCAGTCACCATCTGCAGTGATTTTGGAGCCCCCAAAAATAAAGTCTGACATTGTTTCCACTGTTTCCTCATCTATTTCCCATGAAGTGATGGGCCAGATGCCATGATCTTCGTTTTCTGAATGTTGAGCTTTAAGCCAACTTTTTCACTCTCCTCTTTCACTTTCATCAAGATGCTCTCTAGTTCCTCTTCACTTTCTGCCATAAGGGTGGTGTTATCTGCATATCTGAGGTTATTGATATTTCTCCCAGCAATCCTGATTCCAGCCTGTGCTTCTTCCAGTCCAGCATTTCTCATGTACTCTGCATATAAGTTAAATAAGCAGGGTGACAATATACAGCCTTGACATACTCCTTTTCCTATTTGGAACCAGTCTGTTGTTCCATGTCCAGTTCTAACTGTTGCTTCCTGACCTGCATACAGATTTCTCAAGAGGCAGGTCAGGTGGTCTGGTATTCCCATCTCTCTCAGAATTTTCCACAGTTTATTGTGATCCACCCAGCACAATGGGCTATCAGTCTAAGCTGGCTTTGAGGGATAAGCTAGGAGTCAGAGGGAACAGAAGCACTGCAGGCAGAAGCAGGATTAGACATCTTAGCAGCCAGCCCAGGCAGCTGAGATGCAGCTCTGGCAATAAGGAGCTCTCAAGATTTGAAACCGTCTTTCAGCAAGAGGCATGACAGCACTGTGTGGAAGAGTACATGGCTGGAGTCAGGATTCCTATGCTTCTGTGTCTGCGTGTTGCTTACCAATTGAGATGGCGGGGCTAATTATTGATTCTATTAATGCTCAATTTCCTCACCTGTAAAATGAGAAAATAATAATAATTAGCACAGAGAGTTGTTGTGAGGACTACACTTACATGTTAAGTGTTTAGAGCAGTGCCTAGAATGTAATAAATACTCAGTAAACATTGCGTGAAGTTACTCAGTCATGTCTGACTCTATGACCCAATGGACTGTAGCCTTCCAGGCTCCTCCATCCATGGGATTTTTCAGGCAAGAATACTGGAGTTTGTTGCCATTTCCTTCTGCAGGGGATCTTCCTGACCCAAGGATCGAACCCTGGTCTCCCGCCTTGCAGGCAGACTCAACCGTTTGAGCCACCAGGTTATCCCCAATAAACATTAGTGATCACCATTATTGATTATTCTTCTCTATCCAGAAAATTCCCATGTGCTTTTTGACAGTGTAGGAAGAGGCCCAGGACTTAGACTACCCATAACCCCATTGACTGACCTACCCCCAAGTGTCTGTCCTTCACTTTGCTGCTTACATACTTCAAGATATCACTTTTTTTTTTTTTTTTTTTTTTTTTTNCAGAAAATTCCCATGTGCTTTTTGACAGTGTAGGAAGAGGCCCAGGACTTAGACTACCCATAACCCCATTGACTGACCTACCCCCAAGTGTCTGTCCTTCACTTTGCTGCTTACATACTTCAAGATATCACTTTTTTTTTTTTTTTTTTTTTGCATGGACCACTGCAGTAGTTTGCCACTCTGCTTTTAGTCTCAGCTTTATCCAGCCAAAAGTGATCTTCCTAAAGTCTAATCAAATCATCTCACTTGTCTGCCTCATATCCTTCATGAGTTCTCTCAAGATTCTTTGGGTTTCCTTTCCTAAAATGGATAAGAGAGCTCTATGGAGAAACAGCTGACTCTAGGACTTGGGCAGGAAATATATAAAAATAACCCAGAACATCTTGAAGCATCAGAAAGTAAGGAAGTGCTCAAACAAATGAAAAGCCCTGCAAGGATGGAAGTATGTCAGAGAGACACAGGCACCAACATAAAAGAGCTCTTAATGGCCAAAACTGGGATAATCTGAATGACACAGTGAATAGTGTTGAATTATAACTCAAAGTACAAAATAAATATCCATGAGTTCATATTAATATAAGAAAATGATAAAATGAAAGCAACACACAATCCCTGTTTCTGGAAACAGTGAGAGACTTTATTTTGGGGGGCTCTAAAATCACTGCAGATGGTGACTACAGCCATGAAATTAAAAGATGCTTGCTCCTTGGAAGAAAAGCTATGACAAACTTAGCATATTAAAAAGCAGAGACATTACTTTGCCAACAAAGGTCCGTCTAGTCAAAGCTATGGTTTTTTCCAGTAGTCACGTATGGATGTGAGAGTTGGACTATAAAAGAAAGCTGAGCGCCAAAGAATTGATGCTTTTGAGCTGTGGTGTTGGAGAAGACTCTTGAGAGTCCCAGTCCATCCTAAAGGAAATCAGTTGCAAATATTCATTGGAAGGACTGATGCTGAGGTTGAAACTCCAATACTTTGGCCACCTGATGTGAAGATCTGACTCACTGGAAAAGCTCTGATGCTGGGTAAGATTGAAGGAGGGAAGAGAAAGGGATGAGAGAGGATGAGGTGGCCGGATGGCATCACCAACTCAATGAACATGAATTTGAGTAGGCTCCAGGAGTTGGTGATGGACAGGGAGGCCTGGTGTGCTGCAGTCCATGGGGTCACAAAGAGTCAGACATGACTGATTGACTGAACTGAAATGACAGAATAAACAAATGCTGGAGAAGAGACAAATTTCCCCTGCAGAAGAATTCAAAATAAATTATTTAGTTACTTCATTCTTGAGAAGGTAGCATAACTCCTTACTCCTTAGCAAGAGCTGTGCCTGGCGACTTCCCTCCACAGTGTATAGTATAAGAGGGAAAATCAAGTGACTTTATAGTGGAGAAATCGACAAACACTGTCTCCTCCAGGTGACTAAGGTCAGCCTCAGTAGTGTAACTCATAAGTGATAAAGTTCCTATGTAAACAGTATATACCTTTGATGTAATGAGAATGGCACTTCCCTGGGGTTTTCCTCCCACAACTAATAATGCCAGTCCAGTCATGAGAAAAGCATCAAACACACACAATAGATGGTCATTCTACAAAATACCTAACCAGGATTTTTAAAAACTGTTAAGTTCACTAAAAACAAAGTCTGATAAATCATTATAGCCAAGAGGAACCTAAGAACACATAACATACCCTGGATGGGATCCTGGAACAGAAACAGAGCATTAGGTAAAAACTGAGGAAATCTGAATTAAATATTGACTTTAGTTAATAACAAAACCCCATGGACAGAGGAGCCTGGTAGGCTGCAGTCCATGGGGTCGCAAAGAGTCAGACACGACTGAGCGACTTCACTTTCACTTTTCACTTTATGCACTGGAGAAGGAAATGGCAACCCACTCCAGTGTTCTTGCCTGGAGAATCCCAGGGATGGGGGAGCCTGGTGGGCTGCTGTCTATGGGGTCGCACAGAGTTGGATACGACTGAAGCGACTTAGCAGTAGCAGCAGCAGTGTTTCAATACTGGTTCATCAATTGGACATATCTGTCCTCTTAATGTAAGATGTTAACAATAGGGGAAATTGGGTGTGGAACTCTCTGTACAATTTTCACAATTTTTGTGTAAATCTAAAACTTTTCTTGTAGCTCAGTTGGTAAAGAATCTGCCTGCAATGCAGGAGACCTGGGTTCAATTCCTGGGTCAGGAAGATCCCCTGGAGAAGGAAATGGCAACCCACTCCAGCATTCTTGCCTGGAGAATCCTATGGACAGAGGAGCCTGGCAGGCTTTATAGTCCATGGGGTTGTAAGAGTTGGACACGACTTAGCGACTAAACCACCACCATCAAAACTTCTCTAGAATTTAAAGTTCACTCAAATTAAAGAAAAAAAAATAGGAGAGAATCAAAAGACAGATTTTACCTGTTTCAGAATTCTGGTAGGCTCAGTCACCATTAGACCAAGCCCACTCCCCAAATCAGCAGCAGCATCTCACCTCCCCATTACTGTTCAGTCGCTAAGCTGTGGCAGACTCTTTGTGACCCCATGGACTGCAACACAGGCTTCCCTGTCCTTCACTATCTCCTGGAATTTGCTCAAACTCGTGTCCATTGAGTCGGTGATGCCATTCAACCACCTCATCCATTCTGTCATGCCCTTTTCCTCCTGCCTTCGACCATAGGCTCAAACTCTTGAATTTTTCAGAAAGATGACAACGGTGGCTGCCTCACGTTCTCCATGTAAAACACAGAAGGCACTCAGATTCGTTGCACCATTCTATGCAGCTGAGCACAGAACTGATGGGTTTCTCAGGCACTGGAATGAGGCCAGTTGGCTCTGCCATGAACTCAGGCATATTCTCGATCCTCTGTGAACCTGTTTCCTCATCTATAAAATGATAAAATAATAATACATAGCACATAGAGCTATTGAGATATAATGAGTCAGTGTATAAACATCCTAAACGTAGCTCCTGGAAGATTATGATTATGGAGTATTATCACCTCATTCTTCCCAGACTTTGCCAGTAGAGTCCAGGGAACAAACTCTGTATGCAGGGGAAAAAAAAAAAAAAATCTGCTGTCTAGAAGTTTCTTGCTGAAACCAAAGTGGACAGATATCATAGTAGTTAGAGTATATATCAGGCAGCGAGCTGTCTAAGGAACTTGGCCAGAGCTAGCAGAGGAGCCCAAGCTGCAGTTTATTATGGAGCTGCTTCCACAGGCTGTACATTTGGAAGGGACACCACACAAATGTTAAGGCCTAACATTTACCCTGAGGCAACTCACTTGGCCATTCTCTGACTGGACTGATTTCCATGGAATCAGGAAGCTCTGTCTGAATGTGGTCCAGCCAATTTTCAGCTTACACAATGATTACAATCAGATCCAAACTGGTCTGAGCAGGATTTGCTGGTAGAATGTCAGGAAACTGCAGAGCCAATTCTTTATTACTTCAATAAATCTCAACATACAGCAACTACATTTTTACCAGCAACCAGTTGTGTTTTTGTAATTTTAACACAATAGCAATTGAGTGTGTCTGGTGTGATGTGTTCCCACCATCTTGAGATCACCCTGCTGACTGAGCATAGTCTCATTCTCCCCAATGACATTCACCCAGGTTCTCCTTTACGACCGCTTGGCTCTTTGACCAGGTAGAGATGCCAGTGGAAGAGGACTCGTTGCTGGCATCACTCTCTTTCCTTTCTGAGGACCAGGAGGCAGCTCTCTGTCTCCATCCAGCTGGGCAATTTCTTGGCAGAGTGGAGAAACTCCTAAAATTCCAGATCCCGAGGCTGTTTCTAGCTGTGGCAGGCCCCTACTTATGCCTCTCCAAAAGGCACAGGAGAGAATATCTCCTTTGGACTGTAAGAAAAAGGCCAAACCATCACCCAGGCAATCCTGTCTTCTTCTAGAACTTTGGCACATACCAATTTCTTTAAAATTAAAAAGTACGTGTTCTACTGAACATGGTCAGCCCCTTTTAATCCATTGTCTATCAGTCTATATGTATGTAGTCTGCATCCATTGTGTCTAGCATGATGGTAAGAAGCTTAGATTATTCTCAGAAGCAGAATATTTATAATACGTCTTGTTTTTTCTCTTAGCATTATCTTTCCTGTTTTAGGCGTCTCATAATT
Source organism: Neotragus moschatus (assembly GCA_006410615.1). Taxonomy (NCBI): domain Eukaryota; kingdom Metazoa; phylum Chordata; class Mammalia; order Artiodactyla; family Bovidae; genus Neotragus; species Neotragus moschatus. The sequence goes on from SJYA01002504.1 coordinate 340,215, forward strand.
TTCACAATAGTTTCAACATTTTATATTTTAAGGTTTTGTGTTTCTCTTTCCTTTTCTTTCTTTCATATTATATAATTAGCTCTGTATTCATGGGGGAAGTAAAAAATGAATTAAACAGTTATCTGATAATTTTAATTAAAGCACAAAAACAATTTGGGTCCTTCTTGCTAAAGGAAAATTTCTAGTAAGAACTTCTCACTCTCTGCACTCCATTATAAATAGTTGATTAATTCTATTCTCAGCCACCAGGGGAAAGGTAACTAATGTTTACAGAATGCCTACTATATGCCAGTTAGTCTGCCAGTGCTTTACAGGCATCATTTTATTTGGAGTAGAGAGAGATTAATTACAGTCATCATAATTGGCAATTTCTTTGGTTTTCAGGCAGTTCAATTTCACATTTCTCTGAATACACCCACAAGAATGAAACATCTGTTTGATGAATTAATACATGAAGTTCATGAGGGTAGTAGTCTCCCACTGAATTTAGCATTTTTGTATATTAGACTCAGTAAGAGTTGTTGAATTAAATATAAAATCTCAATATTGAACCCTTATATCTACCCATCTCTATGTATATTGATGTAAAGAAATTAAAAAAAAAAAAAAAGCTAGGTTAATACAAAAAACTATTCAAAATGAATACAAGTACTTTGGTATGATTTCTGACATTTAGAGCTGCTTTGTCCAGTATTCAGATGTCATGATAAAAATATAAGAACTAGATCAATATGTGAATAACTTCAAGGATTAGGTGACAGGTCAACTCACTTTAAATAGTTTTGGCTTCAGAAAGTGCCAACTCAAAAGTGAAAATCAAATGACAGCAAAGGCTTTATTTTCTTGGGCTCCAAAATCACGGGGGATGTTGAAATAAAAAGGCACTTGCTCCTTGGAAGAAAAGCTATGACAAACCTAGACAGAGTATTGAAAAGCAGAGAGATTACTTTGCTGACAAAGGTCTGTATAGCAAAAGCTATGGTTTTTCCAGTAGTCATGTATGGATGTGAGAGCTGGAAAATTAAAAAATAGGCTGAGCACCAAAGAATTGATGCCTTTGAACTGTGGTGCTGGAGAAGACTCTTATGAGTCCTTTGGATAGCAAGGAGATCAAACCAGTCAATTCTAAAGGAAATCAACCCTGAATATTCATTGGGAGGACTGATGCTGAAGCTGAAGTTCCAATATTTTGACTACCTGATGTGAAGAGCTGACTCACTGGAAAAGATCCTGATCCTGGGAAAGACTGAAGGCAGGAGGAGAAGGGGATGACAGAGGAAGAGGTGGTTGGATGGCATCACTGACTCAATGGACATGAATCTGCGCAAACTTCAGAAGATTGTGAAGGATAGGGAAGCCTGGTGTGCTGCAGGCCATGGGGTTGCAGAGAGCTGGACACGGCTGAGTGACAGAACAACAAAGGCTCTGCCTGCAGAAGCAAAAATAGTCAACTCAGGTTTTACCCCTTGCAGAGTTAATCTCACCTGNGAATCTGCGCAAACTTCAGAAGATTGTGAAGGATAGGGAAGCCTGGTGTGCTGCAGGCCATGGGGTTGCAGAGAGCTGGACACGGCTGAGTGACAGAACAACAAAGGCTCTGCCTGCAGAAGCAAAAATAGTCAACTCAGGTTTTACCCCTTGCAGAGTTAATCTCACCTGGTGATCATACTGTTGGACTCGAGTTACATTACATCACATATACAGAAGAAAATGAAGCATTGGGTCATTCAACCAAAGTGGACGATTGAAAATTCATTGCAGATGTAGTGTATGATCTGGGGAACACAAAGGATTAATAAGACAGGGTCCCTTACCTCTTGGAAAGTATAAGACTAGGATAGTTAAATATAAAAGAATACAAAAGTAGGGTCCCATTCAATTTAATGAAGTTGTCCTTTATGTGAATAACTTGTTGAAAACTATCGGAAACTTAACAAATACTTTTTTAGTACTGACTAAATACAGGAAGGCTTATCCTGTTCATCTTTGAACACCTGGGCCTAGAGTATGCCTGGAAGTTACCAAGTAAGTAGTATGTTCTGAATGAATTGAAGAATAAATTTATTTTCCTGTATGGAAAAAGCTTATGAGGGAGTAAAGTGGTAAGACAAATATCTAAAAAACTATAATACTTAGGAAGTGTTGACAAAGCACAGTGTTATGAAAGTTCAGAAGCAGAGAAGATATTAAGTCTAAAATTAGGGTTATAGTTTGGGGAACAGATATTGTGAGTGAATTGTAGGGGAGTGGTAGAAGGTGGGGCTGTCAATGTGAATTATGGCATACAGTGGATTTCTTCTTAGACAACAGGGAATCATGATGGGATTTTAAGAGACAGAACCACCTAATGAGCTGATATTAAAAATAAGCTGGAGAGCTATGTCAAGTGGGTTGGAGTGGGGAGAAAACAGGTGAGAACAGTTACGGAGGGGCTATGACAATTGTATAGATGATAAGGAACGAGAGGTGGAACCGTGGTGGACCGTAGGGTGGTGAAAAGAAGTAATTTTTCAAATATATGATAAAAGAAAATCCTTTCGATTTTGTTTACTGAATGTCTGTGGAGTATTGTGTAAGGGAGATGGAGGATAAATCCAAATTTCAGGCTGAGAAGGCGATTCCTTTAAAAGTAGTGTGTAGAATGGGGAATCTATGGGGTTGCAGAGTCGGACACGACTGAAGTGACTTAACAGTAACGGTAACAGAGGAGGAGATGACTGAATTACTATAAACTTCTAATTTTCTGTTAAAGATTAGAAGTTTATAGTAATTCAGTGAAAGGGAATTTTCACTCTGAGCTGGAAAAGTCAGGGATCATGAGAATTTGAGACATGAGGTGAGCTGGATAAACAGACAAGACAAAATGTTATTGTTTAGAACAGTAAAGAACATCAGGCAAGTTAATCTATATCTATTATGAACAGCAGTTTTTAAATCCAAGACCACTTGAGTTTATTGAAGCAATTAATTTAGATGTTAGGTCTACACAATGCCAAACACTGGAATATTTTGTAATAACGCAATAAATTTCAAAGGTTTTGTTTATGTGTTTTATTTTTAATCCAGGAGTTTGAGATCATGTAGTAATAGCTTTAGCATTTGGCTTTCATATTAAAGCTTTTCATATTAAGTTTTCTATCTATTAGAAGATCCAACTGAGCAAGAAAGAATATTAAGTGCCATCAATTTAGCCAGAATCTCATAGGGAGATCATAAATTGCACAAAGATAAACATTTTGGAAAATGTTATTTTCCAAGTGAAACTTTTGTTTAAGTCTGCTGGGAAAATTAAGATCACCTATAAATAAAAAGGAGATAAAAATCATTATTTTCATTTTTGAAATTACTTATCACATTTCTAAGTTATTTCTAGTAAGGAAGGAAATCTCTATAAAGCTGGAGAAATAAGTGGAATAATTATAAAATAATAAAGCAGTAAATCCTCTTTGCTTCATTCTGACACTGATAATCACTAAATCCTAGCAGGGTGGGGGGCGGTGGGAAGTAAAGCTTTTTTTGTAACAACAAGATCAACTTTGGCAAAATATCATCATTGAGGTTAGTAATGACATGACAAGGCTGATTTTATTTTATTTTAGAACTGACATTTATTTGCATCAAAATAAATGGACAGGTCAATTTACTTCACAAGGCTGATTTTAAACTTGCATTTTGTTTAATGTTATAGACCAAATTTTACTGTTTTGGTCAAAGAACAAAGGATCTTATGGAAACTATACACCCTGTCTTCAGAAAAGTGTACAACTTCAAATAGACAAGAATTTGCATAAATGGATTCCTAGATAACATCCCTTGCTATAAGAACNTTGGATAACTGTGATATTGAATGGTTGCCTTGGAAATGAACAGAGATCATTCTATCCTTTTTGAGATTGCATCCAAGTACTGGATTTCAGATTCTTTTGTTGACTATGATGGCTACTCAATTTCTTCTAAGGGATTCTTGCCCACAGTAGTAGATATAATGGTCATCTGAGTTAAATTCACCCATTCTAGTCCATTTTAGTTCACTGATTCCCAAAATGTCAGTGTTCACTCTTGCCATCTCCTGTTTGGCCACTTCCAATTTGTCTTGATTCATGAACCTGACATTCCAGGTTCCTATGCAATATTGCTCTTTACAGCATAGGACTTTACTTCCATCACCAGTCACACCCACAACCAGGTGTTGTTTTTGCTTTGGTTCCATCTCTTCATTCTTTCTGGAATATTCTCCACCAAACTCCAGTAGCAATTGGCATCTACCGACCTGGGAAGTTCATCTTTCAGTGTCCTATCTTTTTGCCTTTTCATACTGTTCTTGGGGTTCTCAAGGCAAGAATACTAAAGTGGTTTGCCATTCCCTTCTCCAGTGGACCATGTTTAAAGATGCCTAAATTCAATCTAATCATCAGGAAACATTAGCAAACTCGAATCAAGGCACATTCTTCAAAATAATCTCCCTGCAATTTTCAAACACAGCAAAATCTTCAAACATGTCATGAAAGTTGGAAAGACTACAGAACTATTCCAGACTGAGTGAGACTAAAGAGACACAACGGAATATAATGTGTGTATCTAAACTGGATCTGTATGCTGTAAAGGACATTGTTGAGACAACTGGCTAAACCTGAATGCAGTCTGAAGATTAGATGGTGTAATGAACCAATGTGAATTTCCTGATTTTGATAGTTGGATCCTGTTTATCTAGGACAATGTCCTTGTTTGTAGGAACACACATAAAAGTTAAGGGGAAGATGGTAAGATGAGAGTAAGGCTAGCATCGTACTCTCAACCGGTCCAGAAAAAAAGGTCTTTGTCCTGTGCAGTTGATTCATGAACAACGCAGATTTGAACTCTGCTGGTCCACTTATATGTGTTTTTTTTTTTTTTTTCCACTAAATATGTACTAGAGTACCACACATCTTCCTCTATGTAAAAAGACAGGGGCTTGGGTTCATGAAGACTGGAGTTTTACTCTCAATGAGACTTAATGATTCTCAATCTCAATGAGGTACTGACTCTCAACAGCTTTAGATTATGCATTTGTATTTTCCCAGCATTAATGCAACTAACATTTAGCATGTCTTTAATTACAAGAAGTTTATGGCACTTCCATAGAACTAATTTCAGATTCTACAGCCTCAGGATACTGCAAACATGTTTAGAATGTGTTTTCTTTAAGTACTGAATTCACTCAGACTATTCCAGAGAACAAACTACCACTCTAATCTGTGTTGGGTATTTGTAGGCTGTTTCTGTTATTATCTGATGATAATGCTGATAACATTCTGGACCACCAGGGGCTTCAGAGGATCTGACCACCCTTCCTCTTCTTCCTTTTGCCAACCCATAATGAATACCAAATTCCCCTATTTTGGTTATCTTTTGTATTAGTCAGAGACAACCAACCAAAAAGGCATGTGTTTGTGTGTCTGCGTTTATTACAAGGCATTGGCTTGTGTGATAATGGAGGCTAAGAAGTCACAAGATCTGCAGTCAGGAATCTGGAGTCCCCAGTAGAGTGGATGCTTTAAGTTATAGTTCTAGTCCAGAGGACTGAGATCCAGGGGAGCCAGATGTGTAGTTCTATCCTGAAATATTGGCTCTTCTTGAGACTCAAGAAGTTCCTGGCAGTCCGATAGCTAAGACTTCCCTGGTAGTCCAGTGTCTAAGACACCACACTCCCAATGCAGGGGGCCCAAGTTCAATCACTGGTCAGGGGACTAGATACCACATGCCACAACTAAAGATCCCTTGTACCACAACTAAAACCCTTTGCAGCCAAATAAATAAATAATATATATATATATTTTAAAGATATCCCTTCTTATTTGTAGGAAGGTCAGCCCTTTTGTTCAGGCCTTCATCCTGATTGGATGAGGGCCCCCCATATTGAGGAGGGCAATCTGCTTTACTCTATCAAATTACATGTTAATTTTATCCAGTGAAAGTGAAGTCGCTCAGTCGCGTCTGACTCTTTGCGACCCCATGGACTGTAGCCTACCAGGCTCCTCCCTCCATGGGATTCTCCAGGCAAGAGTACTGGAGTGGGCTGCCATTTTCCTTCTCCAGAGGATCTTCCCGACCCAGGGATCAAACCTGGGTCTCCCGCATTCCAGGCAGATGCTTAAACCTCTGAGCCACCAGGGACTCCATAATTTTTTATCCAGGAACACCCTCAAAAGAAACACCCAAAATAATGTTTGATCTTACATCTGGGCACCCTGTGGTCTAGTCAAACTGACATATAAAATTAACCACTACTGCTTTATTACATACAGTAAGATTCATGAATTTTAAATGTGCAATTCAATGGACTTTGACAAATATATAAGTAGTATAGCAACTACCACAATGATGATACAAAATATTTTCGTCAGCTCAGTATGCCTCCTTGCGCTCCTTGCACTTAATCCCTGCTCCCAAACCCTGCCTCTGAAACCATTGACCTGCTTCCAATCACTATAGCTTGGCCTTTTCTAGAGTTACATAACAGTGGAATCACATAGGATGTAGTCTTTTAGGTCTGGCCTTTTCACTTAGCATAATGCACAATGGTTTATTCATATTGTTAGGCATATCAGTAGTTCAGCTGTTTGATTGCTGTGTAGTGAGTGATCCATTGTATGGATACACCACAATTTGTCCCATTCATTCACTGAAGGACAGTGGGTTGTTTCTAGTTGTTGGTAATTACTAATAGACCTGCTATGAACATTTGTATATAGGTCTTTGTATGTAAGTTTTCACTCCTCAAAGTACCCAGGAGTGGGACTGCTGGGTCATATGGAGAGTATGTATTTAAGCTGCCAAAATGGTTTTCTGAGTGGCTTTATCATGTTGCGTTCCCACCTGCAATGCACGAAAGTTCTAGTTGCTAAGTATATCCTAGTTAACAGTACTTCAGGAGCAACCGTGAAGGAAGTGTAAGGAGGAACAGAAGGAGAGAAACTGGATGCTCTAGAAACTAACTAAGCTACTTTAAGTGAGAAAACTTCAGAGTATAGATACTCGAGGCAAAAGTAAGAAGGGAAAAAATAATGGGAAAGAGGCAATTATCACTTAAAATGTAGTGAATATTTGCTGAAACAAAAGGAATTACAGGTTGTGAAAATGTCCTGTGGCAGAGAGAGTCAGAAGGAAAAAACTCTTATTCAGTGAATGAGGCAACAGTTAGGAAAAACAGGCCTGGTGAAGAGAGAAAAGTGTTCAATAGAGGACGTTGCCTCCCCTCATTTATCCCGTGGGTCTACCTGCAGTGTGCCCTTGTTATTGAGGAACAGTTTGGGCTTCCCTGGTGACTCAGAGGTTAAAGCCTCTGCCTCCAATGTGGAAGACCTGGGTTCAATCCCTGCATCAGGAAGATCCCCTGGAGAAGAAAATGGCAACCCACTCCAGTATTCTTGCCTGGAGAACCCCATGAACAGAGGAGCTTGGTGGGCTACAGTCCACGGGGTCGCAAAGAGTTGGACACGACTGAGCGACTTCACTTTCTTTCATGTTTTTACTATTAATTAAGTATAAATATACATATAAGACTCATATGCACGAGGGCATATAGCATAACACAGTGTCTCTGAAGCCTTCATGTGCTTGGGAATCACCTGGGCATCTTATTAAATGTAGCATCTAATTCAGTAGGTCCAGGGCAGGGCCTGAACTTCTGCGTTTCTAATGAGGTTCTATGTGTGGACAACACTGTGAGGCTGCAGACTGCAGGCTAGTGGTTATGAATGTAGACTTTGGAGCCAGACTGCACAGGTTCAAATCCTACCTCTGTCACTTAGAGCTGTGAAACCAGGTCACATTTCTTAGCCCCTTCCCCTCAACTTTCGCATCTGTAAAATGGAGATGACTGCAGTGCACAATACTTCACAGAGGCATTTTGATGATTACGCGTGTTACTATACGTCAGCACTGAGACCAACGCCAGGCACGCAGGAGGTGCCGTACCATATTCCTTTAGTGTTCAACAGGTGCCACTGGCCCAGGCAGCAAGGTGTCTAACAGCTTTAACCCACGCTGATTGGGTCCTGCCTGGTGTTTTAGCTCCTCCTGGGTCCTGTGACATACTTCTGGTGGCAGCCACTGGTTCTACCAGTGGTGCTAATTAAGAAGCCCATTCAGAGTCACTAGGCTGAGACTGCCCCAGAAAAGGAAAATCCACTGAAAGGATTTCAAAGAGAGAGAGACTGACCATTCAATGTGTTTTACCTGGTGGATATGTCACTGGGTTCAGCCCCATGGGGCAGCCAGGTCTCCACACAATAGATATTTCTACAGGCTGGACTATTGCTGGGACGGTGCTCAGAGAGCGTGTGTGAAAGAATTTCCAGCCTAACCCGAGGGCACAGCTGCTAGCTAAGATTGCTGCACCCGGCGCCCTTCCCTCCAGGAGAAACAGGCAGTCACTTGGCCACACCGGCCAGTGAACAGACTCTCTATCGCTGTTTGCATCCTGCCCCTTTAATCTGCCTCCAGCACCCCTGTAGACAGCCTAATTGGTCCTCTGGATCCAGCCCTCTTTGGCCTGTCAGCTCAGCTCTGTGTCCATGGCCTGCTTTCATCTCCCTGCTTGCTTGGCACATTGCTCTATTCTCGTCGCTTTCTGATACTAAAATGCAGCTTACAGAGCTTGGATGATCTTCATACCATTTCTGCCTCCCTGTTAGTAACTGTACTAGAAAAACAGCTGTTAATCTCAATTAAGTTTTGATTGCTAATTAGCAGCTACCTGTCAGAATCAAGCCACTCTCTTCCTGGTCCCTTTAGCTATTTCTCATGCACCCGGTACAATTGGTTTCCATGAGAACCATTTAGCTAGACACCTTCTTGACCAAAACGGCCACATCTTCTGTGGCTTTTGTAATATCTTTCCAGTAAGTTCTAAAGTTCCTTGTCTANGTCAGAATCAAGCCACTCTCTTCCTGGTCCCTTTAGCTATTTCTCATGCACCCGGTACAATTGGTTTCCATGAGAACCATTTAGCTAGACACCTTCTTGACCAAAACGGCCACATCTTCTGTGGCTTTTGTAATATCTTTCCAGTAAGTTCTGAAGTTCCTTGTCTACTTCCTGCTCCCTGGTTTTCTTAATTTCATTGTTCAGCTAGTTTCCAATGGAAGCCACTCCATCTCTATTGCCAGTGTGTCTTGGAAAGGAAATCAGGGGATTAACAAGCCCACTAATTGAAGTCAGGTTAAAAACCTGCGCTTTAAAATTTTGTCTTTAGACCTCCATTGTCTAGTTCTGCATGTAAGAAGCCTGGAAGGTGCCACTTCATCCTAACAGATAAAAAGTTGATCAAACTGAAAAGCCAACAAATTGGAAGCTTTGAGTCTTTCAAAGTACTCTTTTTATCACTTCCAGGGGACCATAGAGGAAGTAGAGACATGTGCTTCACCTTTTAATGATTTCCTTTGTGATTTCTTTTCAATAATTTATACTTAAAGAGGACATTTCACCCTATATTTACCTCTAGCATTTAATAGGTTAAAGGTCACTCATGGTAATTTATTTTAGACTGATAATTTAACTTTGTTTCTCCCAATAATTAACCATCTGTCCCAGAACCATTTTTTCAATAGTGAATCTTTTTCTCACTGATTTGTGATACCATCTTTAATATATACTAAGTCTGCATCTATACTGGGGTCCATTTCTGGGCCATCAAATCCATTACATGGATCTGCCTGCCAATTCTTTTGTCAGTAGTACACTGCTTTAATTATTGAAGTTGCACTGTCTGGTAGGGCAAGTTCTCTTTTGTTAGTCTTTGCTTACAATATATTCTTGGCTATTTTTGCCTTTTATTTTAAAAATTATTTTGTCAGACTCTCCTCTCCCTATCTAGTATTTCCAAGAGGACTTCAATAACTACTAAGAATTTTCTGAAATACTGGCATCACTTTTCCAGTGTAAAAACACTATGTCAACTTATTTAAGACTTCTTTTACATATCTCAAATTTTCGCAGTATTCTGCAAACAAGTCACATACTTTCCTAGGCATTTTATCTTTTTTTGTTGACATTATGAAGTGGAACTTTATTTTTCATTGCAGTTTATCTCCATTTTGAGAGAGTTTTGGGGGTGGAGGAGGGGGGGATATTTGCAGTAAGAGAATTCAATGTGAATTGGGGGTTTTGGCTCATGAATGTGGGTGTTTATCTTGGATTTCAATATGTTTGAATTAATGGCAGTGCTTGGTGGCTCTTGACTAAAAACTCGTAATAATATGCTTGCATTATGCTGGATTTTCACAATAAAACAAAAAGAATGTTAAAGATCTAATAACAAAAATGTAATTCAGAGTTAAGCTGCTCTTCAGTAGCCAGGGACAATGGAGTGCACCAAGCATACAATTAAGCAGATACCCTCTTTTTCATTTTATCCAAGGCCAGTTCACTTAGCGCCTGAGTATTACTAGAATATATCAGCCCCTTAATAATATTTTTTAATTTAGTTGATATTCCCAAATGATCTTTCCAATTTTGAATGATGTTTTGCACGTTCCCTTTAGTTCACAAAGCAGAATGTATTCTTCCAGTAATAAAATCTTATCCTGGTACTAGAATTCAGTTAGGCATGCTCTGAAGATATGCTAACATGAAAATGCTGTTTCATAATGCTGGGGAATATATAAATTTGAAGAAAAGATTATCTTAGAAGAAAATCTTACTCAAAAAGTTAAAGAAGCATAATTACAAAAAAGAGAGAAAGGAAGAAAATCTCAAAGCCTAACTTAATCATCAAATCTAAAGTATTTCATCATATCTAAGATCCCACCATTATAAAACACATCACTACTTTGTGTATTGCAAAGAAATAAAAAGATTCTACCAGGTATATTATGTCATGCTGTAGATTATAAGACTCATTCTAGTTTTAGAGATTTTAAAATTGAGGAGGAAATTGTACTTTTTAGAATCAATGATATATGTTAGAATGCTTTCTGTAATTAACAGAAACCTGATTGAGAAATATGTTGGCTCACATCCTGGAAGCTGAGAAGGACAGCTTCAGGAAGGGGCTGATCCAGAAGTTCAATATTGTCATTAAAGACCCACTATCCTATCACAGGATCAACTTCATTCTCTAAGGCTTGTTCCCTTTCTAGGTAAAAACATAGATGCCAGCAGCAAATGGAGTACAGAATTCCATATTTACATTGAGTCAAAGGCAGAGGATTATTTCCAAATAATTGAAATTTCCTAGACATCCCAAACCAACTTCTCGAGTTCTCAGCAGCCCAAATCCAAACTGAGTCAATTCCCTGAATAAACGACTCTCTGACCTGTGTTGTCCAATATAATGAAGGCAGATGGGCCCTCACTTAAAATTTGGTTGTATTGAGAATGATGCCATATACATACACCAAGGATGTGAAGTTTCATAACTTACATGACTGAGGTCTCTAGAGAGACCAGGGCAGCCCTCTGTAATAGAGTTGAGACAGCTTGAGAGTACAAGGATAAGAGGCTGGCCTGATTGCTTATTACAGTCAGGGGTGGGGCCAGTAGGAGTGTTACATGGTGTGAGCAGGAGTTTATGTGGTTTGAATCATCCATCAGTGCCCAAAGAGGGAGCACCAAGGCTTTCTTCTGAGCTGGCATAGATCTGGGGTAAATGATGAGGCTTAAAGGGCATCAGAAGTCAAATATCAAAAAAATAGTTCTTAGTATACTCTCTAACACCATTGTCTTAAATAATTTAAGTTAAATAAAATTAAAAATTCAATTCCTCAGTCATACTGGACATATTTCAAGTGCTTGGTAGCCACATGTGATCAACTTACCATCTCAGAAAATACTGTTGGACAACACTGGTTGCTAGAGCAAAGGTCAGCAGACTTTAGCTCAAAAGCCAAATTTCATCCAGTATCTGTCTTGGTATAGATGTCTAGTTAAACCTGGTTTTTACATTTTTAAGTGGCTGCAAAAAATCAAAAGAAGAATATTTCATAGTGTGAAAATTATATGAAATGAAAATTTAAGTGGCCACAAAGTTTTCTTGGGACTCAGCTGTATCTGCTCATCTTTGCACTGTCTGCTCTGCTTTCATGCTACAGTGTCACTAGTAGCTGCAGCAGAGACTGTCTGATCACAAAGCCTCATGTGTTTACTCCCTGGCCCTTTATAGGACGGCTTTGCTGATCATGGTCTGCAGGAACAGGATGAACCTCTCCAATCAGGCTCACTCCTGGATGCATGGGGTCAGGTTCCTCGAAGTCAGATTGGGTGCACAGAGGGCTGAAGGATGCCTGAGCAATCTCAGAGCAAGCCGAGCTGGAGGCTGGGCAGGCACCACCAACGTCCACTATATCGAATAGAAAACAGACTCGTGTTTAACTTCTGTATGAAACTGAAATGATGGTCTCCAAAGGGGACCTCTCTACTCACTAAGCAAATGACATTTCTTGCTATAGCATGGAAACCTTTTCACACTAAGACATAATACTTGAATTCTACTTTATGCTCATGATTTCATGCAAGACCCATGCATTCTCAATCCTGACACA
>SJYA01002504.1:352815-363909 GCA_006410615.1 Neotragus moschatus
CTCACCCTCTGCCCACCAGAGTGGAGGCCAGGCAGCTGCTTCTATGTCCCCAGTGCTGACGTACATCATGGAGGAGGAAGGAATAGAGGCTGCTGAGGTCCCAGAGGAGTGGGCTACAGGAACCAAAGGGTGGGACTGGATTTCAGGAGAGAGAAAACAGAGAGGAAGAGCAGGATTGTGTTTATGGCTATGAGACTGTCCTTCCTGCTTCTCAGAATATACGAAGTTTAATCTTCAGGGGGGTAATAGCGCAGGAAGGGGCATGACAGAGAAGTGGCTTGCACTGTGTGCTCCAGTCACGCAGAGGCCGCACACCACTTTTGCCCACTGCAATGCCCCTGCGGCCAAGCTGCGAATACTGGACCCTGCAGTTGCCCTCACTTAAGGCCCGCCTTTGCATCCTCAGTCCCCAGCCATGACCACTCAGTTATTCCAAAATCTTCAGCCGGCCCAGCACAGTAGCAGTGGGAGAGGTCAAGATGGGCTTTGTTCTATCCCATTCTACCTGAATGGCTTCTTTTGGAGGATGGAGCCAAGGAGTAAGGGCTAGAGATACTACATGTTATCTGAGTATAAAACGTTAATCCTTCCCTTACCTCGTACATCTGCTTCTCCAGTCTCCACACGCTTTTTCCCCATATATCCTTTGAAGCTCTTTGAAGACAAAGAAGCTCCCTATCCTTTACCCAGGAAAGTTCCACATGCAAAGAGATCCTTTCAAGTGCGCTTTTAATCACACCAGAAACAGGCTTGCCCTGTAGTTGCTTGTATGTGGCTGGCATACTGCAGGCCTTGTTATTCTCAGATTGAAGATGTTATTTCCCAACACCTGAAGATTATGTGTCTAGATACCTTAGAAGAGAAGAGATGCACTGATAACCATATTAAAATCATAAAAACATAAAACCATTATGTTTTCCAAGGTGGAGTCAGGTTGAGTTAATCAGAACTGGTTTGCAAGATCCCATTTGTTTCTGTGTTTAAAACAGTGTCAGGTTGACAAGGCTTTTGTTCCCACACTCTCACACTGGCTTCTGTTCTAATCTGCATGATACCCGGACAATACAGATAAGCTAAACATGGTTTAAACAGTTCTGACTCTTCTGATCTGACTGATACTTTTGCATGGATTTTGATTAATCAGAAATGTATAGAATATTCATGCCTCATCCCATAGTCACGACAAGTGCAGACTTGGCTTTTCATATGTTCAGAATGATGCCACTGTTCAGTGTCCCTTTCATCTGACATGCTACTAATTGAATGATTTCTTTTCTTTTTTGAAATAATAAAATAGCCTGTTGGCTTTATACTTTTGAAATGGGAAATGGGAAAGGTGGTTTAGAAAAGCTTCTGTGAAGTATTACCAAGGGTAAATAAATTTGTAATGAAGTAATTCACATACCCTCTCAACACAAGAGAACTTCTAAGGGTTTTATTGACTTGATGAGGAAAATAATGGGAAAATATCCAAAATTAACTCTGTAGCAAATATCAAAAGATTCAAATAAACACAGAAGGTTGATATCATTTTACCTTCAAGGGGAGTACATTTTTTCTGTTCTCCATCAGAGTGAAGAGAATAGCACCTGGTCCCCAGCACCAGGCAGATCTCTGGTTGTCTTATCAAAAGCAAACAGATAGTTTCTAGTCCATCTGGGGAATGCAGAAAGCTAGAAATAGCATCACACTCATCCCTACACAAACAACAATAGCAATAGTATCAATACACACACGAAAACTAGACAAACAGCAAATCCACAATAGCATCACTTTACCCTCTAAAAGAGCTAACGAATGACAGATGCCCACAAAGAGATAATGAGAGGACATTTGCTCACCTGGGACAGATGCAGCTGGACACTGGTAGAAGAAACTGGGTGAAACTGTTAACAAATTAGTGAGGCTAGCAAAGGCTGAGTGTAGGCAAGTAACACAGAGAATATAGAACTGTCAATGACTTTAGATTTCCACCTACTTGTATTCTCTTTCCTACTAACTTTAGCAGATGCTCAAAAAAAAAAAAATGATGATGAGGGTCTTGAGAAAGCATCCTTGGAAGTACATGTTTGTGGGAGGTGAATGGTAGAACTGGGGGAAAGAATCTCTTCTCCTCGATCTTATAGAATAAGCCTTATACTGTGGGAAGAAAGGCAACAAATACTGTCACTCTTAGCTACTGGTGAAAACCCACTGCAGCTGGGGAAGAAAATAGAAAAAATAAACCTCTAAACATCAGGAAGGGGCCATAGCTTTGAGAAGGCAGTGAAAACCCATGAGACACAGGGACACAGTGACTGGCTAGGTCTGAACAATAGAGAATACCCCTGTCACCATCACCAGTAACAAGTAACAAGCCACAGAGGAACTCTGCTGGGAGAACTATGAAAGCATGGAGAGAGACTCTTTGAGATTCAGCAAAAAGCCATGACCTGATGCTCAGAGTGAAGCAGACTCTGAAAAATACCCCATATTGAACCAGTCCCCATCTTAAACACGTCATTACAAGAGTAAATTGAAGGCTTTGGTGCACTATGGGTAGCCATAGCAACGCTAAATACATCTCAACTCATCAGTAGACTGATTCAAAACTACACACTAAAGGCATCGATAGGAGAGATTTACAGACAGAAAGAATATTTATCTCAGTCTCAACTGCGCTACACAAGATGCCCAGCTTTCAACAACAGCAACAAAATGAGGCAGATGAAAAAGCAAGTAAAAACAACACACTGCAAAGAGGCAAAGCAAACAGCAGAAGCAGACTCAGATATGCAAATGTTGGAACATTCAGACAAGAGATCTGAAACAACTGTTGTTAATATGTTAAAGACTCTAACTGGAAAGGAGTTCAATACACAAGAATAAGGTGGGTAATTTCAGCAAAGAAATTAAACCCATAAGCAAAGGTCACATGGAAATGCTTAAAATGAAAAAGCCACAGTAAATAAGGGTGGCATCACTGACTCAGGGGACATGAATTTGAGCCAACTCCGGGAGATGGTGAAGGACAGGGATGCCTGGTGTGCTGCAGTCCATGGGGTCACAAAGAGTCAGCTGTGACTGAGCCACTGAATAACAACCATGGTAAATAAACAGAATAGAGTGTAGAAGAGCTGTGGGAAAATATCAAAAGGTCTACTACAGTGAGTTCAAAATGAATGCAAAACTTTCTTGACAAAATTCAACATCCATCCATGATTAAACCTTCTCAGCAAACTAGGACTAGTGGAAAACTGTCTTAAGATAAAGGGCATTCTTCTTAGAGTCGAAGGCTAACATCATATATGAAGACCGAATACTTTCCCTCAATGTGGGGAACAAGGCAAAAAATTGTTTTCTAATCATTCCTCTTCAACATTATACTAGAAGTCCTATCCAGGACAATAAGGCAGCAAAAAGAAATAAAAGGCATACAGATTGGAAAAGAAGAGACAAAGTTCTCTCACAGATGACATAATTGCCTATGTGGACAATATAACAGAGGTCCTAAAACTGATAACTCACTTCAGCAAGGCTGCAAGGTACACGGCCAATAGGCAAAAATTATGTTTTTGTATGTAAGTAGTAAAATTTAGAATTTGAAGTTAAAAATAGCAACATGATTTGCAATAGCACTAAGTACAGAATCTATATCTTGAAAACTACAAAATATAAAAGAAATCAAAGAAACTTAAAGAAATGAAGAGAGACACTGTATTCACAGATTGTGTCAATATTGTTAACAGGTCAATTCTCCCCAAACTGATTTACAAATGGAAAGAAATCGCAGTGAAAATCCGAGGAAGATGTTTTGTTAATATTGGTAAGTTGTTTGTAATATTTATATGAGAGAAGAAAGGAACTAAACTAGCCGAAACAATTTTGGAAAGGAAGAAAGCTGCAGGACTCACACCGGCTGATCCCAAGGATTATGATAAGCTACAATAATCAAGACAGTGAGTTACTGGCAAAAGAATAAACACACAGATCAATGGAACAGATGAAGATTCCAGAAGTAGACTCACACATACGTGACAACTGTTTTTTGACAAAGGTGCAAAGGCAATTCAGGAAGAAATGATAGTCTTTCCAACAGACGATACTGGATGTCCCTATGCAAAATAAATTTCACCTTGATCCATACCTATTACAAAATGACTCAAAGTGGACCATAGACTTACAGATAAAATGTAAATCTATAGAATTCAAGCCCCAAGAAGTCAAGGATGTTCAATTTATGTCTAATTATATTTAGTGAGTAATGACTAGATTACACAGAACCAGTTCCTCCTCTATGAAGGGATCCTCAATATCAATCTCTCTGAGCTTCTCTGGGCACGTGCTAACAGAGTGAAGTCCAAATTCAGAACCTGGCACACAGCAGGCCCCCAGCAAACATGAGTACCCACGACAGCATCTAACAGATGGCTTTCTGTTGTCCATCTTCTCCTGTAAGTCTGTGTGGTTCTACTTTGCTATAAAGTTCTCATTTCTCTTCACTGTAAGAAAAGGTAAATCAAAACAGACCTAAAAATGCTGTTTTTTCTCCCTTGGCTCCTGCTTCTGTCCAATTTGTCCTTCTTTGGGGACCTCTTTGCGTCAGTCTCTGGCTGATCAGTGTTCACACCACGTCCTGATTTAGTATAGCCTGCAATTTTCATGAACACGAAGAGACATTCACTCCCTCATCCAAATTAATGATGAAGGCGTTAAATTAGACCATCCCCGACAGCCATCTCTGCACCTTCCTACAACTAGATACTTTGCAATTTATCAATAACCTTTCTTTATGATCTTGTAGCTAATTTTGCAAATAAAATTTCCTGAGACATATCAAATCTTTACCAACATAAGATATATTACATCTCTTACATTTCCCCTTCATCTATTCATAACTGTCAAAAAAAAAAAAAAAAGCTATTGTGCTGGCATGATTGGTTTCTCTGAAGCCTAAGCCACTTATTGTTCCTGATATTATCACTTTCCTGATACTTAAATACATAGATGGACACACACACACACACACACACAATTATTATGGCTGGATAAGATGTTCACAGGGTGATAGTTGCCAGTATCATTCTTTTTGTCTTTCTCACTTTGAAGAACAGGCTATGTTTCATATTCACGTCAGTACATCAGTCTTATAATTTTCCTGATTCTACCAAATGTTTAGCCTGATTTTCTATGATTACTATGTGAATCTTATCAGGAGACCATTCTCTGAATCTGACCTATGTCCTGAGTAATACAGGCCAGTGTCAAGGAGGTCCCTGCCTCCTCCCAGTGCAGGGGAAAGCACTTTCCAGGCTCCAAAAGGGAAGCACAAGAATCCTAGGTTCTGACATTGGTGGAAATATTTTTAGGACATTCCTATGGAGATGCACAGTTTTAGAAAATGATAAGAATTACAGAAATCAGTTCAGAATAGAAATTTTGCCTCATTTACGTGTGGCTAAAAATAAATTAGGAATTTTGGCCATTTTCATCTCTTAAATATTTTACTTCTTTTG
The DNA here is from genome assembly GCA_006410615.1 of Neotragus moschatus. NCBI lineage: Eukaryota > Metazoa > Chordata > Mammalia > Artiodactyla > Bovidae > Neotragus > Neotragus moschatus. The sequence continues at coordinate 358,311 of SJYA01002504.1, forward strand.
ATGTCTTGTCTTTTTAAAGAAAGGAAGTTGACATTTATGGAAAGCCTGTCATAGGCCAGACATTCTCTAGCGCTCATTTAGTCGTAACAACCCTTAATATATATTTTATTATCCCCATTTTACAGATGGCATTGTAGAGACTGTGATTATATGGATCTGCCTAAGGCTACAGGGCAAAGGTCTGGGACTGTATGCAGTCTGTGTTATTTCAAAGACCAGTCATTCTACGTAGACCATACTATTCTTTAATTTGCAGAAAATCATTCTATGACTGTAGATACATCTCTTAACTACTCTTATCCATTTCCTCACCTGTGAAAGAAGAGGTGGGCATAGCTCAGGACTAGGATATGTGCTTGTTCCAACACTCTGAGAACCCTGAAGAATTTGAATTCGGGGCAAGAGAAGACCTGATGCTTTTCTACAGGGAAATGTTAATTTTAAAAGACAGAAAAAATATAGAGAGAGGGCAACAAGAGGAGGAAGGAGTTGGCCTAAGTAAATATGGGTGAGGTTCATGCATATTCAGAGAGCTTAACAACTAGTGGCAAGTTTGCAGTTTTAGGATGCCTGAGGAACTGAATTCCCTTCAAAGTTGCCTTAGATACTGCAACGAAAAAGATGCAAAATACTTGGATTTAAAAGTGTATGATTTCTGGACTGCTGTTTCCAACTCTTAAGTTTCTATTCTGCATCAGGTCATCAAAAAGACAGCTGTTTGCACTGAGGTCCTTCCTTCTGAAGAGCATGACTGTGTTTACTGATGTTTCCAGAAACCCCCATCACTTTGAGAATGTAAATTATTTGGGTGCTCTTATGTTCTATATTCCTTTCCCCTCTTCCTTTGTACACAGTAGAAGATGACTTTTCACATGACTTACGACCTAAATTTAGTGATCTGAAGTTGTAACAGGTGCCACTACTTTTATGACTGACTACCCTTCTCCCCCTTCCCTCCTTTCCTCCCGTTCCACCTTTTATGGAGCACTGTTTTACTTTAAGGAGTTACTGTGTTCTAATTGGTAGCTTTTACAAATGGTGTCATATTTTAAAGAATTCAGTGGGCACAACTTTAATTAAAAATTCTCTATGCTTCCATGGAGTGACGTCAGTCTAACTCTTTTAAAACTTCGATGGATCGAGTATTTTAAGCAAGCGTCCTTTCCTTAGCAGCTTCAATACAGTGAAGTCTTTTAGGACAGATTTCTGTGCACTTCTGGATGATAGGTGAGGAATGGAGAAATGTGGGCTAACTAGTAGAAACTGAAGACTAAAGTAATTCTTCAATCCTACTGAAAAAAAGATGCATTTAAAAAACTGAGACTCATGTAATTTTTTGACTTGATTGAACTACAAACTCTCAGCAAGAGTTTGATTTCCAGCCCACGATCCAGACCAAAGAGGTTTGGATGAGCTTTAGTTAAGTATGCAATTCCAAGCTCTCGGCATTCTGCTCATCAAGAGTAAAGGCACGTTACAGATGACAAGAGGAGGAGCTTCTGAGTCCTCCAGTTTCCACTGTCTGGGCCGTTAGCAAGCGTTGCACAGTATCTGAGCACATAATGGCAGCATGGCGCCCTTTCCCAGAGCAGCTACTCTGCTACCCCACTTTGGCTACTTCTCCAGGCTGGGATCACAAAGGGATGGCAAATCCAGGATAACAAATACCACTGGCATAATATCATCAGGGATGCAGAGTGGCGGTGAAGTTACTAAGCCACGTGGAGCCCCACTTTTTCTGTCTTTAAAATCGGGGGGGGTATATATGTTTATATAAAGTGTCTGGCAAAATGCTGAGCTAGAAAGCACAATAAAGCCCCCCTGGCATCTGGTGGCTGTTGGTATTGTCTAATGAATGCAATAAGCCCATAGTGAGGGCCTGCTTCCTGCCCATTCCTTGCCAGGCTCTGAGATGACAGACGGAGGGCTCCTGTCCAAGCAGAGCCTGCAGCGGCCCCTCCCCAGGCTATACTCTTCTCAGGCAAACATGCCCAGAGCCCCCCGCCACCGCCCAGTCTGGTTAGGCCTCTTTCATGTGCTGCCTTCTCACCCAGCTCACCAGGCCTCTGGCTCAAGAAATTTTGGGGCAGGGAAGAAACCTTGGCCAATGAAATGCAAGAAGAGTTTTACCTTCTTTATTCCCCAATTTCTGAACCTAGATGGTCATGAGAACTTAATATATGCTTTTATTTCCCTTAGTGCCTCAAAATCCATATACTTCTTAGTTCAGGCCTAAAGGTAACAGGCTCTGCTGCTGCTGCTGCTAAGTCACTTCAGTCGTGTCCAACACTGTGCGACCCCAGAGACGGCAGCCCACCAGGCTCCCTCGTCCCTGGGATTCTCCAGGCCAGAACACTGGAGTGGGTTGCCATTTCCTTCTCCAATGCATGAAAGTGAAAAGTGAAAGTGAAGTCGCTCAGTTGTGTCCAACTCTTAGCAACCCCATGGACTACAGCCCACCAAGCTCCTCCATCCGTGGGATTTTCCAGGCAGGAGTACTGGAGTGGGGTGCCATTGCCTTCTCCTGACATGCTTGCATGAATATAATAGCCAAGGTGTCAGTGCTCAGTCTGAACACATCTTAAAGTTGTAGACATGATGCCTGTTCTATAAAAAGGTTTTAGGAAACTGCCACTGTCTGGCATGCGCAGGAGGTTTAAGTGTGTGTGTATGTGTGTGTAGCATAGGTTATGTATGCTCTTTTAGAAAAATTATAAAATTGAGAAATACTGTAACTGACCTAAAGTCCTACTATCCAGAGTCAATTTCATTGTTAATCTTCTAGACTCCTTTGGTTTTCCATATATGTGCATCTAAATTAAAAATGTAGACATCCTGTAATAAAATAGGCTATATTTTACATACTGATCTTATTCTGCTCAATAATACTGTGTCCCTCTTTGCATGTCTATAAATATATTCATATCTCCATTCCAAATGACTAATAAATACCATAATTCATTTAATCAATTTTCTATTATCAGACTGTTTTAATTTTTTACTCATAAATGTGATATGAATATCTCAGGCTCTACTAGCCAGTGAGTACAAATACAGTATCATTAACATTGATTTCCAAAATTTAGTAACCCTAGGGTCTCAACTCTCATGGTTTTCAAAGTCTTCCTCTTTAAATACTTTCAGAGTCTACAGGGGCTTCCCTGGTAGCTCAGACAGTAAAAGAATCTGCCTGCAATGCAGGAGACCTGGATTCAATCCCTGGGTCAGGAAGATCCCCTGGAGAAAGGAATGGCAACCCACTCCAGTATTCTTGCCTGGAGAATTCCAGGACAGAGGAGCCCGGAAGGCTAGAGTCCCCGGGATCACAAAGAGTTGGGCATGACTGAGTGAATAACACTTTCACTCTCAGAGTCTACAGGAGTGCTCACTGTGTCAGCAGGTCATTCCTGCCTACTGCTTGCCTCCATGGCCAACAGATTCCCTCCATGCCTGAAAGTTCCACAGGGATACGCTTCAAGTTGAACTTTGCTTCTGTTGTCTTACCAAGTCATCACCATGTCCTGAAGATCTGTTATTTCAAATGTCGACATAACCAAAACACCATCAATGCACCTGAAAATTGACTTTATTGCTCTACCTCTCCTGAAAGTAAGAGGGACTGAGTATATATACTACGATCAGCTAGGGTCCCATAGCAAGATTGCTCAAAGCCCAACTGTCTAGTGAAAGTGACACACACTCTGGTTCTTGCATAGCTTCTCTCACTGAGTGTCCACCCCACTTCCCTAGTAGAAGGAGGATGACCCACCATTCCAGTCTGCAGGGACATTCCTGATTTTAGTAACACAATTCCCGTGTTCCAGGAATCGCCCAGTCCCCTACAAGCCAGAATGGTCAGTCACTAGTAGAGGAATTGGTTCAAGTACTGGCATCAGCCAACATGCTGTGTTTACCACATTGCTCCCTTCCAAGACTAGGCCCTTTGGTTCAGCCTGGCTTGCTTTCTTCTCTGTGATAAAATTCATCCTAGGATCCCCCCAGTCTCATTTCCACTGGGGCCACACTCACCACATACCTGATATGTCTGAACCTCAAAAAAAGGACAATGTTTCAAATAGTTTATCCTCAAGAAGCTCTTCAGCACTTTATTTAGCCTTGTGTTCAGCCTCTCAAACAAGTGGGTGCAAATGCCCTTCTGGTGGANCAGTCTCATTTCCACTGGGGCCACACTCACCACATACCTGATATGTCTGAACCTCAAAAAAAGGACAATGTTTCAAATAGTTTATCCTCAAGAAGCTCTTCAGCACTTTATTTAGCCTTGTGTTCAGCCTCTCAAACAAGTGGGTGCAAATGCCCTTCTGGTGGAAGAGATGCTGCCTGACCCTACTCTGCAAATTCTGGAATCCCATCGCTTTCACGTAAACACCACTCTGATGAACATCTAGTACTTAGAGCACTATGTAGAGATCTGATTGTTCCTTTAAGATAAATTCCCCCAAATATAATTGCCTTTGACTTTTGATACATATTGCCAGAGTGCCTTTTGCAAAGTCTGTTCCAATGAGCCGTTTTTTTGATTTATTTTTTAAACCATGCAGATTTGTATCCAGAATGAAAAGAAGCTCTGACCTGTTTCTAGGATAACAGAGAACATTCCATGCCAGGAAGTCCTTGCCAGAGGGTAAAGGGAGAGGATTTGAGAGGAGGGCTGGGAAGAATAGTTTCAGAGCTGCCTGAAAGAAGGCAAAGCTTTAATAAGCCCCCTCCACTCAGAGATTTGTGATTCCTGGGCAGCACCTTCTCCTAGAGTCTTCAGGTAGTCCCTCTAGCTACTTTCACTCAGGTCCAAGTTCCTACGGGCTGTCCAGGTAGACCCCAGCCAGGGAATTTGCACTTGGAAGGAAAACAGAAGCTGGAAAAATTGCATATCAACTTGCCCTCTTTTCTTGTTTGATTCCCACAGAATGTGTGGCTGTTGGCCCTCAGGAAATAAAAATGAGAAATCCTAACCCAGGTCACTATTAGCACAATGAAGCCATTGTCTAGTTGGCTGGAGAGTCATCAAAGGTAGGGTGGGGAATTTTGCTTTGAACAAAGCTCTGGGGACAGTGTGGGTCACTGATCAGGGTAACTGACAGGGCTCTGTATATCTCGAGACCCCTGGTCACAGGTCTCTGGGCTGCCTGGGTTCAGTCTCCAATTGAAGGGTTGGCTTGGGACCTCTCAGAATCAGGCAGGGAAAAGTGAAACCTGGAAGCATGGAACATATCAAGTGATTTTTTACCCTATACGGTACACTCAATCCATGTGCCAGGATGAAAAATACAAGAGATGTGTGTGTGCCAAGGGCATGTATACTATTTCAAATCTAAGTAAAGAAAATGTAAAGCATTCAAAATAACGAGGCTTGGACTCCCCTGGTGGTCCAGTGGTTCAGACTCCATGCTCCCAATCCAGCAGCCCTGGTGTGATCCCTGGTCAGGACCCCACAAGCTGCAACCAAAGAGTTCACATGCAGCAACTAAAGATACCATGTGCTTCAGTGAAGAGCGACAATCAAAGATCTTGTGTGCTGCAGCTAAGACCCCGAGCGGCCAAAGAAATAAAAATAGAGATCTAAAAAAAAAAAAAAAAA
>SJYA01002504.1:364041-429315 GCA_006410615.1 Neotragus moschatus
AAAAAAAAAAAAAAAAAGCAGGGCTTCCCTGGTGGTCCAGTGGTTAAGAATCCATCTTGCAGTGCAGGGGACACCAGTTTAACCCCAGGTCAGGGAAGACCCCACACGCCACGGGGCAACTGAGCCAGTGCGCCACAGCTACTGAGCCCATGTACCACAATGACTAAAAAGCCTGTGTGCCCTAAAGCCTGTGCTCCACGTCAAGAGAAGCCACCCTTGCGAAGCACCTAGAGGGTAGCCCCCGCTTGCCGCAACTGGGGAAAGCCTGAGCACAGCAGTGAAGACCTAGAACAGCCCAAAACAAATAAACAAACATTTTTGAAACATAGAAAAATAAAGCAGATGCCATGCTTGCATGAACAATTTGCAATTCTCCTCATGCAAAAGTTGCCGGAAATTATTGACCCTTCAATGGACAGTAAGGAAATAAGCAAGTAATATTACCCATTCAGTTCAGTTCAGTCGCTCAGTCATGTCCAACCCTTTGCGACCCTATGAACTGCAGCATGCCAGGCCTCCCTGTTCATCAGGTCTGATATAAATGCTGAGTGAACTGACTAGATGTATATTCCCATCATTAACCATCCAAACTAACACAAAAGACCCAACTCCCTCAGCACACGGGCAGGGTCTGGAGCAACACTTAGTCCTAACTGCCCAAATGTTTCCAACTAGGAAGAGGCTTCCAGAATGTTCTACCTTGCTCTGAGCTGCCTTGACTTCAAGGAAAAACAAGGAACCAAAAAATCACTGCCTTGAAGGTCATGCTGAGACAATGTTTTTATTTGGATGCTTAACTCTCCTATGTCCCCTGGGGGGAAAATTCCAGCAGAACATATAGGAAACTTGGTGTCGAACCCCAGAATGTCAATTGTCTGGTTGTATAACCAAGAGCAAGTTGCTTCTCCTTTCTGAACATCAGTTTTCTGGGCTTTAAAATGAAGAGTTTGAACTAAATTGTCTCCCAGAATCTTTTCACTTCTAATACTATCAGCAAAATAGCTCTCACCAAATATATAACCTGCACCTCTTTTGAGTTTTGGAAAAGTTCCGTTTAAAACTATCAGTTGAATTTCTGCAGCCACTATTTGGAGAGTAACACGCTGAAGTCCAGGTTCACCTTCTTGCCCTCCATTGTTTTACTGTTGCTGTCGTGAGTGGCCTTGGGCAATGGCAATTTTCCAAGATCCTTGGGCAAAAAAATCCACCCCGAAAGTACAGTCTTGTGCCATTCACTGGGTTTCCTTGGCTTCTCAGAAGGCAGGTTAAATGCCCCTTGGCCACTGCCATTATTATTCTCCTTCTACATCTCATCCTTTTCTGAAGTAGCTGTGATGCTCTCATCTAGACTGCAGACTCTAGATAGACTGATATGCAGACTTCTCCAAGTTCCAACTAAATGAACATCTAAACTGAAAACATTGCTGTCATCCAATCTGTTTATCTATAGGGGGTGGGTGGTTAGGGAAGGAAGAGCAGAAAGAAATAGAGGCAGAAGGTGGAGGTCCTGCTAACAGTGTGTTAAGGCTATAGAGGGACTCGAGTGACTCCCAGTTGTTTCTTGGGAAGGTCCTTTGGCTGTCCCCTCTTCCTCCTCCCTAAGAATCTCCGGAGGACCGACTGTAAAGAGCCATCTCGAACACTCTGTTGTCTCCCTCTATGTGCATTCTCTAGGGGGACAGGGCTGCTCAAATGGCTTCTGTTAGTGCTATTCACAGAAAGACAACTCTCTGTTCTCCTTGAAGCCCCACCTCTCCTTGTCTTCCCCAGGCTTGTCTTTCTCGTTGTCAGCTGGAAGACTACATGGCCAAATGACGAGCTCAAAATAGCGCACACCCAGTGGGCAAGTAATGTAACTTCCCTGGGCCAAAGGTTGCTTATCTACAAGATGGGAACAAGTGTCTATCTCATGCACTTGTTGTAAACTTAAACACTGTAATGTGTATAAAATTCATGCTTGGCACAGAGTACAAGCTGACTACAACGTAGTTATCGAGAAAGTCTAATAATTTGGTTGATGTTGGTTGGTGGCATAATGTGAAAAGGGAAAGCTCATTTTTATGTATCTTTCAGGTTTCAGATTTTATTGTAACACAAATGTAATTTCAGTGAAAGCAACAGGATGAGAGTGTAGTCTTTCCTAGGGCCACTAACTTGTGTGTAAAAATTAATGCTCAGGACACAGTAAAAGCTGAATAAAAGGTAGTTATCTAGAAAGTCTAAAACTTTGATGTTGGTGGCATAATGTGGTAGGGGAAAGTTCATTTGTATTTTTCAGATTTCAGATTTCACTATAGCACACATGTAATTCCAGTGAAAGCAACAGGATAAGAGTGTTCCTTCAGCCACTACCAACCCTGGGAATTAACAACACTAAGAGGGCTATTTAGACAGTTGAAGGTTACATATTTACAGATGGGATTTTAAGGGTGAAAGCCCATTTGTAACCCTAAGGTGTTTAAACAACCCTGCAACTTGATCTCAAATTCCCCCAGTAGTATCTTAACTCCTCCAGCCTCCTGTCTGCTGAGCCAAGCCCTCCTTCTATGACCACCTGTCAGTTGCTGTAATGGCTAGGCCTTTGTGTGGCTCCCAGCTGTAACCTGATTTCCACAACTGTTCAAGGGGTGCTGCAGCTGCCACAGAATGTGTACGTTTTACAGCGTTGCACAGTGGCTGGAGTCAATGGCATGCCTCTGAAAAGTTTCTATTCATTCACTTACTCACTCAATAAAACATGTTGAGTACACTTACTGTGGGCCAGGCTCCTGCTAACTATGCACTGGGAATAGAAAGGGAGTGAACGGGGGCCTCTGTCTTCCAGGCTGGCGGACTAGCAGCAGGTGTAGACAGACAAAGACATATTGCAACACAGCATCGTGGTACAAGAATAGGCGTGGACACACACCTGAAAGTAACTAAGCACCCACGGCAGGGGGAGGAAGGGATGACCTTCTACAGAAGGGACTTTTGAGTGAGCTGTTAAGCATCTCTCTTGGCTGTCCCCTCAAATCCATGCCTAGTTCCCATGTCACTGTCAAATAAGTTCCCAGTTTCTTCTTCACTTCATCTTTGCACCCACATCTCCTATCACCAACGCACACCCAGAGACACTCCCATCCAGCATTAAATCCTGGCATTTCTGCTGCTGTCTCCCTTCTCCTTTTCACACCTTTGGTCCAAACTGTAATCACTGCACACCTGGACCCAGTTAGCTCCCCCTCCTCCAGCCTGCACGGGTCCCCTCTCATCTATCGGACACAGCTCATCGAGAATCATCTTCCTCCAGTGTGTCTTGGATCACACTGCTCTCCTCCTCATATGCCCGTCAAGGCTCCCAGCTGCCTCTCAAACCATAATAAAACTCTCCCAGTCTCGGAATTCAAGGCCCCCTACCAATTAGCCCTGCTTTACCTAACTGCCATCCATTCCTGCCCAGCTCAGGTTGGCCCGCCTCGCTCCAGCCAAGCAAAGCCCTTCCACCTGCACTGCCAGCCCAACGACGACCATGTGTGCACATTTGCAGGTGTGTGCGGATGTGTGGTGGGGTATGGGTGAGGGGGAGCTTGCAGGGGAGGGAGGAAGAGAGAAAGGAAATCACCACTCCCTTCATATTCTGTTCTAGGGAAATTTTAAAACACGGGCACCCAGGGGTAGAGATGGAAAAAAAGAAAATACCCAAAAGAAAGTAGTGGGGTGGACCTCTGTCCTACCAGGAGGGGCTGCTGACAGGGCCCTGGCGCCAACCATGGGCAGCTGAAAGGGCAAACAAGCCAACACCAGGTACCTCGGCTCATTGTGGTACACCGCCTCCTGACTTCCTTCTGGGTGGCCCTGCATTTCTTTTCCCAGGCTGATCTCTTAAGTAACTTTGACGTGTAGATTCAAGTCATTCCTATCCTTACAACCCCTCTAGCCTTCACTCAGAGGGTTCTCCCCCTCCAGCACCATCTCATGCCACTTTCCTCTTTCCTCACTGTGCTCCAGACGTGCTGGGTGCTCCTCCAGCCTCGGGAATACTCGGGTGCTCCCACCACAGGGCCCTCGCACATGCTGCGCCCTCCACCTCACATCTTCTTGACCACATTCCTTCCTCAGCTTCCATGTTCCCCCCGACACGCTCATTGTGATTCTCTATGACAACAGTACTCCGTCCGTTCCTTTTACCATAATCTACACGTAGCAGTGTGTTTTCCAGTGGGCTGGTCACCTCCATGAGTAGGCTGTAAGCTGCTTGTGACAGAAAACTGTCTTGTCCACTACAGTGCTCCTAGCACAGAGTAGGAGGCAAGACCTTGCTCAGCCAACACCATCTGGGTTTTCCTAAAGCACAGACAGCTTGTGATTGGCCCAATTTTTGGTCCAGAGGAAACAGTCTGGTCTTCTAGGAAGCTTCCTTCTAAAATGGCTTGCACACCCAATCCCCCAGGCCACTCTCTCTTGTTTTCTCAAAGTCTGCTCAAGAATCTCCTATGTCTGAGACACTTTCCCAGACTAACTTTTCCTGATTCTGGACCAAGACTTGCAAACTGCAATGCCTGCAGAGACCAGGCAAGTGGCTGAGAGGGATAGACCAGGTGTAGGGTACCAGGGAGCATGGGGACCATGGTTAACTGCCCCACATAAAGCTTATGTCCCATACAAAGGGGACAGTCCCTGCTCAGCTCCAATGGGTGTTAACATGCAAAAAAATCAGGCCCTGTATCATTAGATTTTCCAACTTTTCAAGATAGCTGAAAAAAGAAACCTGAGTTTCCATATGAAACATCCAGATCTTTAACNGAGCATGGGGACCATGGTTAACTGCCCCACATAAAGCTTATGTCCCATACAAAGGGGACAGTCCCTGCTCAGCTCCAATGGGTGTTAACATGCAAAAAAATCAGGCCCTGTATCATTAGATTTTCCAACTTTTCAAGATAGCTGAAAAAAGAAACCTGAGTTTCCATATGAAACATCCAGATCTTTAACATGGTGAAGGATATTTCTGCAATCTGTATCAGCCTGATGGTCAGTTTCTGCTCTATTCTTTCAAGGACGTTGCTTGTGTTTATCTGTGATGAGTATGCTTTGCTTGCATTCCCGAGTCCTGAGCCGTGTGTGGTAGACGGGGCCAGGCTTCTCCCGGGACCAGAAATTATGCCCTTGCCTTCTCTACAGTCCCTCCAAAGCACCTGTAAGCACCAAACGCTACTCTCCCTGTCAACGCTGGCGACTAACAAAGCGTCTCTTACAAAGGCAGCAACTGCCTTTGCCGTTTTGGGAACAGAAGCCTGGCCTATTACATGCAGAAGTACCACACTTCACAGAGGCTCATAGATTTTGTTCATTAGGCCTTCATCCCTCAATCAGTGTGAGGGTTACAGACTCTCTCCACTTCATCCATTCTGCTTCTGCCTTCATGCCTTGTTAAAAAGTATCACAGCCTTTGTTCTAAACTCCAGTCTCTTTTGTGCTATGATGATAATGTTAACTTTGTAATTGTGCATAAGTCAGCAAACCAGAGTACTGCCGTATTCATCCAGCATCGTCAGGAAATGAGGTATTCTACATAATTAAATTGTCTGGATAACTAGAGCTAACCAACACTTTAAAGATCAACGTTTACAGAAAGGGTAAATGGAAGCATCCCCAAACGTATTATATGCCCTTTTGCCTTCTTCATTTTTAAATTATTTTACATCACCTTGTTTCCAGAATAGAAACAAAAGAGTAGAGACTGGTAATTAAGTCTTCCTCCTGCCCCAGTGCCCCAGCCCCCCACTTCCCCATCCCTGACGGATGCTCCCAGCTTACGGGGTGTCTCCTTCTGCAGATATTCTGTATGTACACATGCATTTTTTCCCCACAAAAGGTGACATGCTGGGACACAGTAGTGTACCTTGCTTTTTAAAATCTCCTATCTTGATCATCAGTCTTCATCAGTACATAAGAGTTCCTCATTCTATACAATGGCCGCATCCTAAGCTGTTCCCTACTGATAGGCATCTAGTTGCTCCAATCTTTTGCTATTATAAAAAAAATTGCTGCAATTATAATCTCCTTATTTAGTCCATTACTGTAGGTGTCTGAGGATATCTGTAGGTGAAATTCCCAGAAAACAATCACCGGGTCTAAGAAAGGATACGTGCATTTGTAATTTTGGTGACTATTGTTACACTGCCCTTCACAGAGTACACAGAGTACACGTCATGGTTTTTCTCTTGCCGTCACTGTATGAGCGGGTTGGTTTCTCCACACCTTCATTAGCACCATATGTGACCAAACTTTTCTTCTGAAGTTTTGTCAGTTGGTGAATAAAGAATATAAATTCAGTTCCTTTAAAAACATGTATATTGTAGAATGTGGCTCCTATAAAGTATCCTTCTTTGTCTCTTCTCATATGGTTTGGCTTGAATGTCTGTTCAGATCTGATGCCTACCTTTTATTTTTTCATTGTTTTGATGTCTATAGCATTCTTATTCCCCAACTGAAGAAAACCAAAGTGTCCCTAAATTGATGAGTTGTGCTATGTAAATGGAAAAATTCACAAAGGAACAAACTACTGATACATTCAACTACATAGATAAATACCACAAACAACGAGCAAGATAATGCAGACACAAAAGGGTACGTACACAGCAGGGTTCTATTTATATAAAATTCCACAGTAGTTATGCCTACTTTTTAATTAGGTTGTTCCTTTTCTTATTTGCTGGATTTTAAGAATTTTTGGTATACTGTGGGTACAAGTCCTTTATCTGATATTAGTTTTGCAAATATTTTCTCTGAGTCAGTGGCTCGTCTTTAAATCATTTACTCTTAATTCGAAGGCCTTCTTGTTCTGAATGAAGTTGTATCTTTTCCTATTTCAAGAACCATTTGTATTTCTCTTTCTATGAATTGTGTAGACATGTCCTTTGAGTCTGTCACATTAATGACTTAATAGACCTCAGGAAATTGAACCCCTATTTGAGAACTAAATCATTAACATGAGCACTGATCGCTAGACTATACTGTGGTTTTGCAGACTGCTTTGTTCTCTTGAATTTGTTCTCTTATATTTGTTTTGGGTTTTGGTTTTAGTTCTCTTCCCTCCCTAGGTTTTAGGATAAATGTCTGTCTTTCAAAACCCTTGCACTATCTTGTAATACTACCTCTGATAGTGAGACTTTCTGATACTCAAACAATAGAATTTCTTATAACAACCTTGGAGGCCTGATTCTTGAGTTGAGTCCATAGGCCATAGCACACACAGCTTACATCTGTTTTGGTCATTCAGGAGTCTTTACTATTACCTGGTTCCTGGTCTTCTTCAGAATATTCAGAATCATCCAGCAGGTGAATTCCTAGTTCTAACATTCTCTGCTAGAACATTTGAGGGTAATCACAGGTTAGAACTCTTAGTCATGAGTAGAGCCCACGTGCCCATATATTACTGTACACATAAACATCATTGCCTCAAAAGAGGAAAACATACTGTCTCACTCTCTAAAGCAGCAATATGAATTTATATTGCTGGGAAACTGTACACACATAATTTTTCAGTGGTATTTGCATGTGGGGGCTTGGTGCAAGGCCTGTGCTTACAGTTGCTGAACATTTCCCCATGGCTTTGAAACAGTAAGAACTGAGAGTTCCCTGGGAAGGGATCCACGCCATGGCAGTCCTGCTACATCCCATAGATGGCAGTAAACACACTTTTTAGCACTTTGCTTCATCTTCATTGGGATCAGGCTCCTTCAGGGGAAGAAAATGAATGCAGAAACGGTGGAGTAATAATTAGCAAACAGATTCTAGTCATTTGAAAAATTGGCAAGAAGCCTTATTAAAGGAGGTAATAATAGTCATATTTTGCACTTCTAATAGGGCCTTTTATCTCTAGGCCTCCAAGAGCCTGTCTGAGTCATGTAAATGGGTTTAAAAAAAAAAAACAAAAAAACCCCAAACCTGAGCTAGGTCAGAAGTCAGGAAACAAGGGCTCTGTTTGACATTCCGTAAGACTCTCTCATTTCAAAGTGAAGGTAGAGTGTCTCTGATGCATTTAAATACCAGGAATGTATGCCAGCTAGAAAAGGCAGCATAGCACTGTGAGATAAACTCCACATTCCAGCTTAATACTGAAAACATGCTTTGCCCAAAGTTGTTTTTTGTGAAAATAACAATAGAGCTTTAAATACTTTGCCTTATGAACACATGGACAGCAGTATTACAGTGCACTAGACAAATTGAGAGTTTTTTATATCCTCTTCCGTGTATCAAGGTGTAATTATCAGCACATCCTTGTATTTATTCCTATGAGGCTGGAATGTATTCTGCCGCTGATGGATATCAGTCCCATGAACTCGATATCATTCATGCTTTATCTCTGGCAGTGGTGGTAAAAGAAGAAAACCACTCCTAACATGCATACACAGCAAACGCCTTAAATCTACAAGATATGGCTGTCCTCCCTGTCCCACATTAAATCCGTGTCTTCAATTTCCCATGCAAACTCCAGATCTATTGAAATCTTGGAACATTAAAATTCTCCTTCATTGTTGTCAAGGTTTAGTAACTTGACAACCAGAAGACAGACACCCTGAGTATCTGAGGGAATGTGGGTTTGGAAATAAAGAGGAGCAGCTTTTCCTGGTGCATTAAAATCCGCTCGGGGCTTAGCAGGAAGAATGTGTTTTATAATAACTATTCTTTGGCTGTGTGACTTTGACTTTGGGCAAGCTAATTAACCTCTCTGAGCATCAATCTCTTCACAGTAATAATTCTTACCTCATGAAAGTTGAATGAAATCACAAATGTAAAAAGCATTTAGCATAGTACCTGTCCTCATTAGGTATTTGACAACTATTATTGTTAAAAAATATATGTAGGTACATGCAACACACATATGTGAGAGAGGGAGAGACAAAGACAGAGGTCTAGATTGCCAGGGGGCTCCCCTGATCTCCAGAGATATGGGTAAACTGGTCCCAATCCTCAGATTCTGAGTCCATCAGTGCTCCTTACAGTTCCTCCAAGTTCATGACCCTGCTTCCGCTTGCTTTCTTCTACTACTTCTAAATCCAAGAGCCTAAGGTTAATTTAATGCACAGCCAGCTAGAACACAGGAAAAAAATAGCTCCTTAGCTGTTTTTCACACATTAAAAAAAAAAAGAAACCAACCAACCCATCCTCTCTCACAGACACCGAGAATCTAGTAAGTTGATTAGATTCATATTTGGGAAGAGGTTGGATCTGACCCTCTCAGCTTTATATCGTTCTGCAGGTTCTTCCTGCTGTCCATTACCTTCTAACAAGGGAGGCTTCTTGCAACAAGGAACTCACGCACCCAGAAGGCCTGGCCCTGGGAGGTGTAGCCCACTCCTTCAGCCATCTTCTCCCACCACTTTTTTGATGGAAAACAGCTCAACCCAACCAAAGGACTGTTCTAGTCTTTATGGAATTATGGAAAATACAATTGCTCCTCTCCTATTACCTTATGATCATTATATTCTTTGTAAAACCTAGTCATCCACATTCTCAAAGATAATGCCATTTCCTTTATTCTATGGAACAATCTATTCTTAAGTATATATAAGAGCATACGTAAACAAAGTTTCATACCCTAAGACACATTTTGACATAGCAAGCTATTCTTTTAAGGATTCGATTTTTTAAGAATTTTAATACGTGTATATAAATCTTTTCTGTTATTGCATTCATCTTTCTTTTTTCATTGGAACAGAAATTCATCTTTTCCTGATGGCCAGAGTCATCACCATGTGTAATTGTGATGATTCTCTGCTCTCTGGGGATATTGCTTGGGCTGTACAGGGCCATTCTCCCTGCACTAAATAACCCCAGACTAGTGTCTTTAGAGTTACTACATCTGTGTCTTGGGGATCTCCCCCCTGCTCTTTCGTCTCCTTATCTCTTTTTGCTGTCATCGATGTATACTGTCTCCAGCAATAATCCTTTCCCCTGTAGTTTCCCTTTGCAGCTTCCAGTCTACTGATGGATGAAAACAAAGTGAACATTAAAAGTGGTTTCAAAATCAAAACCCCTGGCACAGAATCCCTTGTAAGACAGAGTGTGTGAGCTGTGATACCTAGACCTTCTAGATCCATCAAGTTGCTCAGTTGTCTTTTTTGCTGAGCTGTCCTGATTCTTGGCTAGATTTTAGATTATTTAAATCCTAGGGGAAATGATCTGGGAAGAGTGATATGTTGCTCTATCATTTTCCCACAGGTCTTGTTTTGAAGCTCGGGATCAATGATGTGTGAGGGCCGAGGTTGGGTTTGCTTTCATAGGCACCACGGAGCAGGGAGTACCTGCTCTGACTGGTTGGGGCCCTGGCCAAGCTGATCATAAATTCCGAATGTCACCCTGGGACAAACCACTGTTAGATGTAAGGAAGGTTACACATAATGAAAATGGTAAATCAAAATATTTCCTATGAAGGCGAAAATAACCANAAAAAAAAAAAAAAAAAAACCCCAAACCTGAGCTAGGTCACAGAAGTCAGGAAACAAGGGCTCTGTTTGACATTCCGTAAGACTCTCTCATTTCAAAGCGAAGGTAGAGTGTCTCTGATGCATTTAAATACCAGGAATGTATGCCAGCTAGAAAAGGCAGCATAGCACTGTGAGATAAACTCCACATTCCAGCTTAATACTGAAAACATGCTTTGCCCAAAGTTGTTTTTTGTGAAAATAACAATAGAGCTTTAAATACTTTGCCTTATGAACACATGGACAGCAGTATTACAGTGCACTAGACAAATTGAGAGTTTTTTATATCCTCTTCCGTGTATCAAGGTGTAATTATCAGCACATCCTTGTATTTATTCCTATGAGGCTGGAATGTATTCTGCCGCTGATGGATATCAGTCCCATGAACTCGATATCATTCATGCTTTATCTCTGGCAGTGGTGGTAAAAGAAGAAAACCACTCCTAACATGCATACACAGCAAACGCCTTAAATCTACAAGATATGGCTGTCCTCCCTGTCCCACATTAAATCCGTGTCTTCAATTTCCCATGCAAACTCCAGATCTATTGAAATCTTGGAACATTAAAATTCTCCTTCATTGTTGTCAAGGTTTAGTAACTTGACAACCAGAAGACAGACACCCTGAGTATCTGAGGGAATGTGGGTTTGGAAATAAAGAGGAGCAGCTTTTCCTGGTGCATTAAAATCCGCTCGGGGCTTAGCAGGAAGAATGTGTTTTATAATAACTATTCTTTGGCTGTGTGACTTTGACTTTGGGCAAGCTAATTAACCTCTCTGAGCATCAATCTCTTCACAGTAATAATTCTTACCTCATGAAAGTTGAATGAAATCACAAATGTAAAAAGCATTTAGCATAGTACCTGTCCTCATTAGGTATTTGACAACTATTATTGTTAAAAAATATATGTAGGTACATGCAACACACATATGTGAGAGAGGGAGAGACAAAGACAGAGGTCTAGATTGCCAGGGGGCTCCCCTGATCTCCAGAGATATGGGTAAACTGGTCCCAATCCTCAGATTCTGAGTCCATCAGTGCTCCTTACAGTTCCTCCAAGTTCATGACCCTGCTTCCGCTTGCTTTCTTCTACTACTTCTAAATCCAAGAGCCTAAGGTTAATTTAATGCACAGCCAGCTAGAACACAGGAAAAAAATAGCTCCTTAGCTGTTTTTCACACATTAAAAAAAAAAAGAAACCAACCAACCCATCCTCTCTCACAGACACCGAGAATCTAGTAAGTTGATTAGATTCATATTTGGGAAGAGGTTGGATCTGACCCTCTCAGCTTTATATCGTTCTGCAGGTTCTTCCTGCTGTCCATTACCTTCTAACAAGGGAGGCTTCTTGCAACAAGGAACTCACGCCCCCAGAAGGCCTGGCCCTGGGAGGTGTAGCCCACTCCTTCAGCCATCTTCTCCCACCACTTTTTTGATGGAAAACAGCTCAACCCAACCAAAGGACTGTTCTAGTCTTTATAGAATTATGGAAAATACAATTGCTCCTCTCCTATTACCTTATGATCATTATATTCTTTGTAAAACCTAGTCATCCACATTCTCAAAGATAATGCCATTTCCTTTATTCTATGGAACAATCTATTCTTAAGTATATATAAGAGCATACGTAAACAAAGTTTCATACCCTAAGACACATTTTGACATAGCAAGCTATTCTTTTAAGGATTCGATTTTTTAAGAATTTTAATACGTGTATATAAATCTTTTCTGTTATTGCATTCATCTTTCTTTTTTCATTGGAACAGAAATTCATCTTTTCCTGATGGCCAGAGTCATCACCATGTGTAATTGTGATGATTCTCTGCTCTCTGGGGATATTGCTTGGGCTGTACAGGGCCATTCTCCCTGCACTAAATAACCCCAGACTAGTGTCTTTAGAGTTACTACATCTGTGTCTTGGGGATCTCCCCCCTGCTCTTTCGTCTCCTTATCTCTTTTTGCTGTCATCGATGTATACTGTCTCCAGCAATAATCCTTTCCCCTGTAGTTTCCCTTTGCAGCTTCCAGTCTACTGATGGATGAAAACAAAGTGAACATTAAAAGTGGTTTCAAAATCAAAACCCCTGGCACAGAATCCCTTGTAAGACAGAGTGTGTGAGCTGTGATACCTAGACCTTCTAGATCCATCAAGTTGCTCAGTTGTCTTTTTTGCTGAGCTGTCCTGATTCTTGGCTAGATTTTAGATTATTTAAATCCTAGGGGAAATGATCTGGGAAGAGTGATATGTTGCTCTATCATTTTCCCACAGGTCTTGTTTTGAAGCTCGGGATCAATGATGTGTGAGGGCCGAGGTTGGGTTTGCTTTCATAGGCACCACGGAGCAGGGAGTACCTGCTCTGACTGGTTGGGGCCCTGGCCAAGCTGATCATAAATTCCGAATGTCACCCTGGGACAAACCACTGTTAGATGTAAGGAAGGTTACACATAATGAAAATGGTAAATCAAAATATTTCCTATGAAGGCGAAAATAACCACTTCACAAATGGGAGTCAGTAAGACCAGGCGGATTTAGATGCTCAGATTATATTCCTATCCCCATGCTCTGCTAGATCAAGCTAAGAAAAAACGTTTTCTTTATCCATCCCCTCCCTCCTACCTATCCTTCTTTTCTTTTTTTCCCTTTCTTCATAGACAAATTAGTGATTCTCTTTTTTATTGATGGCAGGGGAAAAAAAGGTACCCAAATGCTTTGCATGGAGGCTGAGATAAGCAAACTATGAATAAATGCCAGCAGCAAGGATCTTTTTCCTTTCTAACTTTGAGAGTAAATATGCTAATTAAAAAAAAACTTAATATCTTATAGGATTTTCACAGTATGAGCATGTTTCTCCTGAGTTTCACATTATTAACACTTGAAAATTAAGCCCTCCCTCTAGCTCAAGAAACACTCCTGATTCTTCTCTCACAGTGTGTGGGATTCCAGGGACAAGGATGACTGAGAAGGGATGTGTGCATGACTGTCATTCCAATAGTCTCTGGCTGGTGAGTGAGGTGTTGGGACAGTGAGGCACCCCGAGTACAGGCTGGGTGTGTCATTCCTGAAAAGATGCTTTTCTGCAAGTCACACATGCATACTCTGAGTGCTTTTGATTTTAGATATAGTGCCATAGCGACACAGGTGTAAGAGCTGACCACGAGTTAAAGTTCTGACCTTGGGCAACTTACTTAACCTCTTTGTGCCTCAATCTGTTTATCTCAGATGACAATAGTGTTGACCTCATAAGGTTGTTTTGAAGTTAATGGAATGGATATATGTAAAGCCCTTAGAACAAAGCCTGAACTGTTGATTATCATTTTCAGAATCCACCGAAGCCTCTAGAAGCAGACAGTGTAGCTGGCCTGTGGATTTTTAAGAGCTTGAGTTCTGGAGTCAACCCTATGGTGGATCCCACTATTTGTCCTCTCACATCATGGCCCAGTGACCTTGGACAAGTTATTTACATGCTCTAAGCTTCTGTTTTTCATCTGTAGAAAGGGGTTAATTGCATTCTCCTCATAGAGCTGCTATAAGGATGAAGTGCATGTAAAGAACCGACAAGATGCTTGGCACAGAGAAAATGCTCCATGCACACTAGCCCTGGAGATGTGGAGGAGGGGTGGGTGTTGATGGCCTGGTGGCTGTCTACTGAGGACTTTCAAAGGCCACATCCACATCTTCCTTTGGGAAGGGAGGGAACCAGCCGGAGCAGTTTGAGGGAAGGGACATAGGGACAAAGTTTACACAATTCTTTCTGTGCTTAGTTGGGGGACAGAGAGGAAACATATTGAAAGCAAAATAAGTCTTGGAGGCTTCTGCCAAATCCTGCAGGCACTTGAGTTCAGACACCTCCAGAAGGGAACCCCTGGGCTTTACCTTAAGCCCCTGACCAGTAGTGAAGCCTTAACACCAGGGAGATAAATATATCAGTCCTGGAATAGGATAGGACAGGACACAGCAGACCAGATCCCAAAATAATCTAGGGTTCTATATTCTGGGTTTTCCTTCAATTCTCTCAGCCATTTCCCTGAAAGAAGACGGGGAAGGATGACAGATGGTTCAGCTTCCATTCTGCTACTTCATTCACCTGGAACTTCTTCTTCCTCTTCCCTCTCAGAAGACTCCCCCTTTTCTTATATGTGCAAATGTCACTGTAGAAGGCCCGAACTCATTTCAGCTCTATGTGTGTGTCGTGGTGGGGCAAGGAACTGGTTGGGGAGGGACCATGAAATTGTGGAAACAGCTACTTACCTAGGACAGCTGGAATTTCTATTTTCCACCACCACAAGTCTCGGGAATTGTGTGTGTGTTGTGATTTTAGTCATCCTGAGTGCCTGGAGATGTTGAACAGACAGTTATAAGTTTTATAAGACTATGAAGGTCTGTGTCAAGCAGTGAGCCTCTTCTTTCATCCAGCACTGCCTGTACCACTCCAAGTAGAGGCCCTGCCTTGCAGCTTTGACCCCAGACAGCCCTTGTGCCTGACACAGAGCCTGGAGGGGAGCCTTCCAGCAGCGCAGTGAAGACGAGGCTCCCTCCACGCCCTAGACCTCGTCTATGTCCGCAACTCTCAGCCATCTTCCAAGGGTAGCCCTCTTAGGTCACGTAAATCAAGCCTACTTTTCCTGGACTTTTTTCATATCTGCAGATAATTTGCAGACTTCTCACTCACTTCAATTTCTTCCCACATATCTTCCTGTCCTTGGCCCATACCGTTTCTCACGTACCAGGGTCTTAGTTCCCCTTACTTCTGGTGGCTCTCCCTCAGACTCATTCAAGTTCATTAACATGCCTTTCAAAATGCCGCCCACAGAATTGGCCTCATCTCTCCTCCTTGGCCCGCTGCCCTCTGCCTTGTGGTCTCTTTGTTAATTGAGCCCCAGTCATTTATGCTGGCCGCTCAAGCGCCATCCCTGTGTCTCCTCCATCACCTCCCAGCAGGCACTAATTCCTATTGATTGTTCCAACTAAATATTGAACTGCCATAGTACGTATTCAGATAGTATATAGTGAAGGAATATAAATGAATAAAATCCATCACTTTATATTCATGCCTTCTACTTCTGCCTCCAGCAAGGATTTTATTTCTCTTTGCTTTTATTTTTTAAAATTTCCAATGTATAGGAAAGTTGAAAGAAATTGGAATGAACATCAATATCCCCCTAGGTTCATCAATTGTTAACTTTTTGCCTTAGTCGCCTCTCCCTCATTCTCTTGCCCCACAAAACATACACACACACTTTTGAAAATGTGTTGCCAAACCATCTGAAAGTTATAGGCGCTATGACAAATCTTTGTCAAATACTGCAGCACAAATCCCCTTAGAACTATGAAATTCTCCCTAGGGAACAAATTATTTCCCACAGATACCTTTAGAGTGAGGGCTTATAAGTCACGGTTTATGGGCGGGCTTTAGGGGAGCCATGAAAACCATGAAATTATATGCAAAATTGTGAACATAGCAGTTTTCTGGGGAGGAAGTTCACAGCTTTCAGCTCAGCTTCAAAATAATGTGGGTCCCCCTCCACTGTCTCTTAATATTGCAAATAGGGTAGCAACATGGTCAGTTGTGGGGTTTTTAAATTTAAATTTATTTAATTGGAGGCTAATTACTTTACAATATTGTATTGGTTTTGCCATACATCAACATGAATCCGCCACGGGTGTACATGTGTTCCCAATCCTGAACCCCCCTCCCACCTCTACCTCAAACAAGAAAAATTCACAAGCTATCCAAAATACATTCAGTTGCTTCCTATTGGCTGCATGCCACTGCTGCTGTGTAGTTTCTCATTCATGTCCAACTCTTTGCAACCCCATGGACTATAGCACACCAGGCTCCTCTGCCCATGGGACTCTCCAGGCAAGAATACTGCAGTGGTTTGCCATGCCCTTCTCCAGGGGATCTTCCCAACCCAGGGATTGAACCGAATCTCCTGCATTGCAGGCAGATTTTTCTTTTTTTACCACTGAGCCACCAGGGAAACCCACTGATGGCATGAGATAGTTAATATTTCTTAGCAAGACACAGAGAACCTTTGCAATCATGCTTCTGAGGACATTTCTAGTCTCTTTTACAGCTCCCTCCTCTCCAGAGGAAACTGGCCACCCAGGCCCTGCTCTGGGCTTCACCTCACCCCACCCCCAATCACTACTCTTTCCTGTGTTAGCAAATATCGATTTCCCTTTCAAGATCCAACTCAGTAGCCATCACCTCTGGGAAGCCCTCCCCGACCCTCTTCCCAGTTGCTTGTGATTAGAAATTGTACCTTCCGCTATTATATTTGTCACATTCACTGTGTTTGTTTACATAGCTTCATCCTCACTGATACTGTGAAGCATTCAACATACGGATGAATGGACACTTGAAAGGATCACACAGCCCTCGCTAATCACCTGGATAACTGACTGTCCACTCACGCTGTCACTGAGACACATTTGCACCCTGACTCCAGTGGGCTTTCCTCCCCTCAGACCCCAGTTTTGCCTTCACCAAAGGCTTTCATGTCTCTTCCCAGGTGACACTCTTTGGTCCTATAATTGTGGTAGATGACTTCATATCCCCCCTTATAGTCCCTTGGCTGTTCAGATCCCATCACTTGAAAAGACAAGGCTATATCCATACACAGTAAGGACTCCTCATGATTTAGACACTGGGCGATGGATGTCTGTTCAGGCCCAGGGACACTGGAAAAGCTTGAAACAGAATCAGTTCTAGGCCCTTGTTGAACAAGCACCAAGCCGTCCTGCAGTGTGGCTGCTACATGGACTAGACTGTGATGCTATGGCAGGCTGAACTCTAAAAGCTGGCATCAGGAGAAGTGACAAGTACCCTGCCAACACCCCTGCACTAAGGAGGGGAGGGAAGAACACAGGCTTGAGGCTGTTTTCTTTGATTTCTTTGATTTTTTTTTTCCAGGAGACTCCACTGTGCCTTTCCAGCACAGGTACTAACAATTCTAATCTAGAAATCAGACCCTGACCGGCAAGATGGCAAGCAGCCGGCCTTTTGGCTGGAGTCCAGGTCTGCAGCACAGGTAAGACCTGTGCTGCATTTCTCCGAAGCCTAGTACAGTCCAGGGAAACAGAGCGCGAGAGCAAGAGGGGTGACCATTCTGCTGTGGCTCTTTGCCAATGAGAATTCACAGGAGGAGCTGAGGATTCAGAGGGGAGGGGTTGGGACATCCTGCCAAGCTTCCAGCTTCTTCAGGGGGTGCCTCCACCCTGGCTGCCCCTAGCAGCCATGGGAAGCTCAAAGGCTGCTCAGCTGTCTGCTTCTGTCAAGGCTGATCTCAGTGGGCAGCACCCTCCTCTTCGTCCTGCTGCCCTGGTGGGCTGGCCCCTATGCGATGTTAGTCCGTCTGCCTTCAGAAACGTGCTACCCCAGCCTGTTTCCCCATGGCTGTCCTCCTTTCGCCCAGCTGGATCGCCTGGCCCTGATGAGTGATGTTTCTGAGCGGACTCAATCCCCGGTGCTCCAATCAGAATGCATTACCAGGCAGGGCGCGTCAGCTCGACGATTTGGCTTCAACAATAAATCTCCCTGCTTTCATGAGTTTAAATCAGACTTTAAAACATCGCCCTTAATGTTCTTTTAATGCAGTTTTCTTCTGAATGAGTTCCCTTTAGGTCCAGTCCTTGTCATTAATACACTCTCTTGGCAAACGAAGAAGGGCTTCTTCGAGGAAAACCCTGCCAGTTTAGGAAACCGGCTGAATTGCCTTGGTGATGCCAGGAGCCTTTTTTGCATTTTACAAGGACACTTGAGAAAACAAAACTCTCTGACTGTAAATTTAATTTTCTCTTGACAGCCTTGGTGTCTCTGCAGCCCCAGAAGTTATCCATTGCTTCTTTCTTCTGTAATTAAAAATCAAGGCGGGGGGATGAATGTACAGGATTAACAAGTTCTAATTTCATTGATGAGCTCTAAGAGCTTATCAATAATGGGATCAGAAAAGCCACGTTGCCTAAGCTCTATTTTTCTAGGGTGTCTGATTCTGATGGAGAATCTCATTCAAGGTGGGAAATGCTTGCTTTCCAAGGAGTCCCACTGCCAAAGTCAGGAAGACAGGGTGGGGCAGGCCATGCCGGTCTCTAGCAGGAGAGCGGCCTGGGCTTGCTACTTTTATAGACTCAGCATTTGGGCTCGCGGGAGCTGATTACAGGGAAAGATTAAACAGCCTGTCTCTCACACACATGCTCCGTTTCTATGGATGGCTTATGGAGGAAAAGGAGCTTGCATGTATCTGCTTAGGAAGAAGAAAGATATTTCCAATTAAAAGAATATTGGTGGTAATTCCTTCTGAGTTATACATTTGTAGATAACAAGTACTTTATCGGGGGATAGGAGCATCTATCCTGTTTATCACCCACAGGGACATAGCTGAGCATGGGTTTCTCCGAGAGACGCCGAGCTGATCAATAGCATCTGGGCTGCGTCATTTCAAAAGTGGAGACACGCCGATTCCCAGTGAATGTGACAGGCATGTGACAAGAACGAGCTGCTTAATTGACATGCACAGTTCCACAAAACTCCCAATCAGATGCAGAAATGACTCAAGCGAGGATTTTTTTTGTTGTTGTTTAAGCTAGGGCAAGTAAAGCATAGATTGCATGAAGCAGGAGCCCGAGCACCTGGCCTAAAGGTTCTCCTGTAGAAAAGCTGAGGCTCTGCTGTGTTCAACAGGGGTGGCACTTATAAGTTTCAGGCAGAAATTGGATGATTTGGTTTCAAAGCTTTCTTGCTTAGAGCTGGAAAATTCAGGCTACCTCTGGAGACCAAAAGATGCACAGGACAGCAGAAATGGCCAGCAGCTGGGGATTCTGTCACAGTGACACCAGTGTGGCTTCTGCCACAAAGAACTTCTTAAAGCAAGACCAGAGAATCACAGACTACTGAGTGGCCCATTTCCAAAAGATTACCTTTTCTAGGTCTCCTGCCTGCTTTCTGATCAGATAGTCCGCCCTTCCCCAGGGAAAAAAAGGCTGCACTGCAGCAAAGTCTAGGCGCTGAGGACAGTCTTGCCGATAGAATACCAGAGGCAGTAAACTCTACTAGAGGGGGTAGCATATGGATAGGCTAAGAGCATGGATTCTAGCCATATGGTTGAGTTTNGCCTGCTTTCTGATCAGATAGTCCGCCCTTCCCCAGGGAAAAAAAGGCTGCACTGCAGCAAAGTCTAGGCGCTGAGGACAGTCTTGCCGATAGAATACCAGAGGCAGTAAACTCTACTAGAGGGGGTAGCATATGGATAGGCTAAGAGCATGGATTCTAGCCATATGATTGAGTTTGAACAGACCTGTCCACTCTCATCAGCTGGTGATCTTGAGCAAGTTACTTAACCACTCCGAGGCGCTACCCTTTTTTTTCTGTAAGGTAGAGATGATTTCATTGTCATCTCATAGGGTTATCATGAGGATTAAATGAGTGAATACATGTCAATCATGTAGAACAGTGTTCAGCATGTAGGAAACACTCAAGAAATGTTAACAACTTAAATATTATGCCATTTAAGCAATGAACTTGCCAAAGACAGAATGATTGGCTTCTCAGAGCTCTCTCCAACTCTATGGTTTTAAGCAGCCAGATGGCTTTCCTCACTGTTTTGAAGACATAGGCAAACTTATAGAGGAACACAATTTAGGGGTATGTGGATAGACAGTTTAAATTTTTAAAACTATGCATTTATGATGTATCACAAAGAATCAAGTCCATTATTCCTTGAACATTCTCATATATACACAGACATACACACATATACTCTGGAGAAGGGAATGGCAACCCACTCCAGGATTCTTGCCTGGAGAATCCCATGGACAGCGGAGCCTCATGGGCTACAGTCCATGGGGTGGCAAAGAGTCAGACATGACCGAGAGACTAACACTATACTACACACATATACAGGCTTCCCTGGTGGCTCAGCTGGTAAAGAAATATATATGTATCTTACAGAACATGTGCTCTGCAATATGCGAAAAATCATCATGACATTTGAGCTGAATCTTAAAGGATGAGCAACAGTGATAGCGTGATTCTGCCAGGGGGACTGTCTATGCAAAGGCCCAGGGGATAATCACTATAACAGCACAGAAGAGAGAGAGGGCTGGAGAGGAAGCTGTCAGAACATGGAATCTACATCATGTGAGCCATGATTTTGTCCCAGAGATGATGGGAAACACCTCTGGTGGATGGGGTTGAAGAGGACTTGGAGAAGGGACCTGGTTAGGACACTATTGCCAGTTGAGAAAAGCAGGTGAAGTCAAGAAATCTTTGGAAGAGAAAAGAAGATGCCTAGATTCTGGAACTAGTCTTGGCCTGAGGTAGGAAATTGTAGGATCTTAGGTCTTGGCTGGGGTTGGACTTGACTTAACTGTGAGATTAAATGGTTCCAGCTTTGAAATATGGGGGTGGCTACCCAAGTAGGCCTTAGGAAGCATCACAACGAACAAAGATAGTGGAGGTGATGGAATTGCAGTTGAACTATTTCAAATCTTTAATGATGATGCTGTTAAAGTATTGCGCTCAATATGCCGGCAAATTTGGAAAACTCAGTAGTGGCCATAGGACTAGAAAAAGGTCGATCTTCTTTCCAATCCCAAAGAAAGGCAATGCTAAAAAATCTTCAACCTACTGCACAATTGCACTCATCTCACACTAGCAAAGTAATGCTCAAAATTCTCCAAGCCAGGCTTCAACAGTACGTGAACATGAACTCCCAGAGATCAAATTGACAACATCCATTGGATTATCGAAAAAACAAGAGAGTTCCAGAAAAACATCTACTTATGCTTTATTGACTATGCCAAAGCCTTTGACTATGTGGATCACAACAAATTGGAAAATTCTTCAAGAGNTAATGCTCAAAATTCTCCAAGCCAGGCTTCAACAGTACGTGAACATGAACTCCCAGAGATCAAATTGACAACATCCATTGGATTATCGAAAAAACAAGAGAGTTCCAGAAAAACATCTACTTATGCTTTATTGACTATGCCAAAGCCTTTGACTATGTGGATCACAACAAATTGGAAAATTCTTCAAGAGATGGGAATACCAGCCCACCTTACCTGCCTCCTGAGAAATCTGTATACAACTCAAGAAGCAACAGTTAGAACCAGACATGGAACAACAGGCTGGCTCCAAATTGGGAAAGGTGTACGTCAAGGTTGTCACCCTACTTATTTAACTTATACATAGAGTACATCATGCGAAATGCCAGGCTGGATGAAGCACAAGCTGGAATCACAATTGCCGAGAGAAATATCAATAACCTCAGATAACCAGATGACACCACCTTTATGGCAGAAAGCAAAGATGACTAAATGGACTTTCATCACCTGTTGATGAAAGTGAAAGAGGAGAGTGAAAAAGTTGGCTTAAAGCTCAACATTCAGAAAACTAAGATCATGGTATCCGGTCCCATCACTTCATGGGAAATAGATGGGGAAATAATAGACAGTGAGATACTTCATATTTTGGGCTCCAAAATAACTGCAGATGTTGANTTTAAGCCAACTTTTTCACTCTCTTCTTTCACTTTCATCAAGAGGCTCCTTAGTTTCTCTTCACTTTCTGCCATAAGGGTGGTGTTATCTGAGTATCTGAGGTTATTGCTATTTCTCCTGGCAATCTTGATTCCAGCTTTTGCTTCATCTAGCCTGGCATTTCTCATGATGTGCTCTACGTATAAGTTAAATAAGCAGGGTGACAATATACAGCCTTGACGTACTCCTTTCCCGATTTGGAAACAGTCAGCTGTTCCATGTCCAGTTCTAACTGTTGTTTCTTGACCTGCATACAGATTTCTTAGGAGGCAGGTAAGGTGGTCTGGTATTCCCATCTCTAAGAATATTACATAGTTTGTTGTGATCCACACAGTCAAAGGCTTTAGAATAGTCAATAAAGCAGAAGTAGATGTTTTTCCTGAATTCCCTTGTTGAGCTTGTATTAATTTAATAGTTTACATGATGGATATTACCAGGTCTCCCTGAGCATACCAAAAAAAAAAAAAAAAGCCAACACTTTCCAAGTACCCTACAGTAAGGGGATATATGACCAGCTGTAGCCAATGAAATGGGAGTGGAAGTGACGTGGGTCATTATCAGACTGAAGCAGCGTAAAGCTCCTGCATGATTTTTCTCATCTCTCTCTTCTCCAGCTGAAGTAAGTGTGGACACCTGGCTTTGAGATAGCAGAGCCTGGGTTGATGAATCACTACATAGTAGAGAGTCACTCAGAACTTCAACAGACTCCATAAGGAAATGAATCGCTGTTGTGTTAAGTCACTGATGTTTCAGGATTGTTAACACAGCGTAATCCAGCCTCCATTGACTGATACAGTTTGTATATAGATTCCCTTGGATTTTTTTATGTGAACAATTATAGTAGCTGTGAATAATAAGTCTGATTTCTTCCTTTCTAATTCTTAGGTAATTAAACTTTCATGAATACCAAACTTAACAATTAATGAAGTTGACATGGTGTTTCATTTCATAGATCTTTAATTAAACATTTATTAATTTTGATTTGCAATTTTCCTCTGTGTTCTTTCAGTTTTCAGACATTTGCTGGGTCCTTAAAAAGACGATAGGCCCCAGGCCCTGTGATAAGAGGGCCTAAGCATTAAGAAGGCCTTGGTTAGGCTGGATCTTACTTTAACTTAACAATCTAGGGGCCTGGAGAGTAAAGGCTGGAAAGTTTCCCTGTTTTCCAGTTCATCTTTTCCTTTAGGAGGAGAATCAAAGTAAGTTTTCATTCTCTCCTCCTTTTACTTCTACAATTTGGGGAAGGATCTGAATATCCTATTATTACCATTTTAGCACTGTAGGTATGCTCTAGTTCAAAAAGGTCCAAAATAATAAAACCTGACCTTATCAAAGAATATATGAATTGAAGGATGATAATTTGCTTTACAAAGGGTTCCCTGCTCCACAAAATGAATTCAACTTTGGTGTCCCTAAAATAGCCAGTTCCCTTGGTGCATGTTAAATATAATTCAATTTACAAAAATTCGATTTGCATATAACCTTTTCAGTAGCACATCCATTGTGCAAAGCAATGTACACTTGTAATTGGCTGCAAATTGCCAGGAGACCACCTTTGCACATATTGTTCCTAGATGTGCAATTTTTTCTTAATCTCCAAGGGACAGAAAGTGGAGTGGCTAAATTTCCAGTTGTTTATCTGATCCCACTGACTATGCTGAGAAAGGACATTTGCCACTTATTTGGGGGTGACAGTGCTTTGTGCAGATTAATGTTTTGCAGTGGGAAACAGGAGGTACGGGATGGTTAAGAGAACTGTGGACTGTCTGGCTGGGTTAACAGTCTTGCTGGGCTGAGGAAGCTCTCTTTATCCTGGTAGCTTGACAGGCATCAGGAGAAAGTGAAATGAAACAAGGGATAATTTATAGTCATGGGTTTGGATATCAATTTTTTTCCCCCCGTGAGGCAATGGACCTTCAGGAGCATCTTCCCAGAGAGACAGACCTAATCCAGTGACCTGAGCCATTGGTTAAACAGTGTCACAGCAGACCCACCAGCTACAGTGACCTGACCCCGGGGGTTCTGGCCACAGAAAGCCACGGTACTAACTTAGCAAGGTTAAGTGTGGTATTTTCTCACATGTCATATAAAAAGTGGCATCTTTTATGGCAAATTGAATGAATTAAAGCAGATTATTGTCCATGATGCCAAGTTGCATCTAAAACCCTTTTTGACATGAATATTAAAAACTCTGCCTGGCTCATCACACTCTTTTCAGACACGATACCTTCCTTACACATTCCCACTGCCCCCTTCCCCGGGCCTGACACCAGGGCGCTCCTCTTCTGATTAGGAGTTCCCTCCAGGATTTCATGCAGGCAGCTAACAGCTCTCCTTCCCTAGGCTAGCCTGCAGGGTGTGTCAGACTCCTGGCAGAGCTGGATCCCTCCCTCCCGGAGACACTGGCTCCTCCACCAGCTTCAGAGAGCAGCCACTGAAAGGAGCTGAGGAGCCCTACCTAAGACCTGGTTTTTTGTTTTTCCTACTGGAGGGAATGACTCCTTATTCCCCAGTTCAGCTGAGCAAGTCTCTCACACGGCAAGTCCAACTCCCAGAAGGTAAGACTTGGTGCCTGCTGGTTCCAAGGCAGGTGTTCTAAATTAACTGCCATAAACACTGGGGCGTGGAGCAGTCAACAACAACTTGAAAACCGGAATTTTTGCTAAACCAAATAAGAATATTGCAGTATCTCTTAGAATTCTTAGAAGTCCAAATTTGGGGTAGCTGATTAAACACTTTATCCCAGCTAACCTCCAATGGAGAATCCACTATTTTAACAAAATTTTCCTTTTGCTGTGGTGGGAGACAGGGCTGCCACCTCAGGGGTACAGAATGCACCCCCACACAACTGTAGATGTGCCTTCCGCAGAGGCAGGTGAGGACGCAGCCCCACAGAGCTAGCGGTTCAGGACGCGTGCAGCCGTGCCCTGCAGCGCTGGCCCTGGAAAGAGTGGGGCTGACAGATTTCTATCTGGTGGCCTGAATTTGGTAAACGCCCACAGCCTGGCATGCAGACTGACCTGGGTTCGCATGCGTGCTTTCGCCACTTATAATCTACGCAGGGTTGGACCATCTGCACAGCCCCTCCGCAATGAACCACACACAGCCATGTTTGACTCACAGACTACAGAGAAGCTGAATCAGGAGAATGGGGTGGAAGTACCTGGCGTGTTGTCCATCATAAATGTAAGGTTCCCTTCCCGTGAGTGCTGCCGGGAGCCAGGTGCGTCCAGCGGTCAGACTGGACAGGTCACCATTTGTCTGTCGTTCACCTGCTTTGAGCCCAGCGCCTGAGGGAATAGTGAGAAAAATAACAGACACTGGCGCTGTGGCCACAAGGCTTTCACATGGTCTGCCTGAGCGCAGTACCCGGATATGCTAAGCTTCAGGCGCTTCCCCTCCACCTGAGCCTCGCAGAAAAGCTTCTCTGTGGTTTTTTTCTATTTGCATTAAGGCCAGCTCACTACCCTAGTGGGGAAGAAGATTGACAGCAGGTGGGGCTGGTGGGGCGTTGGGGGGTGAGGGCACCTGCGTGCCTTCTATCCCTAGGGAGAAAAGTACTGACTGGGAAGGAGGGAGAATAGAGGAAGGGAATCTGAAATCTTTTTATTTTTCATTTTTTCTGTGCTGCTTTCGTTTTTGTGTGTGGCATTGTGTCCAACAGGGCCTATGAGTACTGAGGGAAGGGCTGCCCTTGAAGGGGGGGTGGTGTGTGTGTGTGTGTTCATTCATGACCAAGTGACCAGCCCTCACCAAGTCCATTAGAAACTGGGAGCTCACAGTCTGGCCCCTTAGAACCTTCTGAGTTAAATTGAGCATTTTGTTTGAGTGAAGATTTTTCGCATCTGTGCACGAAGACACAGCGGCCCCAGGAGATGCGTGGATTCAAAGGCTTCCTCCAGTCTGTGGGTGCTGGGGAGGGGATGGGAGCATAAGCAATCCATACCATTGCCTCCTTTGTCTGAAGGGGGGACTGATGTGGAGGGTGTGCTTTCCCCTTCCTCTCCAAGTTCCAGGGGGAACCTTGAACCTGAGGTCAAAGCTATTCACAGTCAATGATTATAGGCAACAAGGAGAGAAATCTTCTAGGGCCCAGCCCTCAGCTGGCAACACCCGCATTCATCTCGTTTTTCTGGAGAAAGTAGGAGATGTCAGTCCTGAGCATGGTGTAAGACTCGGGGAACTTCAGAGGGGCCCCAGAGCAGCTCCTCACCTTGCTCATCTTGCCTCCTCTCTGCCTCTCAGCTGCCTGGAATTGACTATATCATCCTAAGCTCATTTTTTCCCCTGCCTCTTCATCTGGAGACTCCCCCAGAGCAGAATTATTAACTCAGGCAAAGCCCCAAACCTCCCTGGGCCTATTTACCTTTAAAAAAAAAAAAAGTCCCGGGTTGAGAAGTTCAAGCTGAATATGGATGCAAAAGCATTTTATAAACCATAGTACACTGAGGAGTATGATTGTTCTCCTTGTGGGGGCAGGGGTGCTGAAATGAGGCTGGCCTGGATTTCATCCTCCTATCTATGGTAGAGCCATCAAACTAGCAGACCTTGGAGTCCCAGGTATGTTGTATTTATACAGTGCTTAAAAATATTTAAAATTCATTGCCAATGTTAAAAAAAAAAAAGCAGGAACTTTTTACATTAAAGAAATGGAGAATGCACTGTTGGTGGGAATGTAAACGGATACAGCCATTATGAAAACAGTATGGAGATGCCTTAAAAAGCTAGGAATAAAGCTGCTATATGGCCCAACAATCCCACTACTAGGCATATACCCTGAGAAAACCATAATTCTATAAGACACATGTACCCCAATGTTCATTGCAGTAACACTTACAATAGCCAGGACATGGAAGAAACCTTGATATCCATCAACAGATGAATGGATAAAGAAGTTGTGGTACATTGATATAATATTATTCAGCCATAAAAAGGAATGAATTTGAGTCAGTTGTAGTGAGGTGGACGAACCTAAAACTTCTTATGTAGAGTGGAGTGAATCAGAAAGAGAAAAACAAGTGTCATCTATTAATGCATATATATGGAATCTAGAAAAATGGTGCTGATGAACCTAGGGCAGAATGGACTTGTGGACCCAGAGGAGGACTGTGAGGGCAGAACAAGCTGAGAAGGTAGCACTAGCATATATACACTATCGTGTGTAAACTAGTTTGTTAGTGGGAAGCTGCTAAGTAACATGGGGAGCCCAGCCTGGCTGACTGTGATGATCTAGAGAGTGGAATGAGGGCGAGGGGGGAGGGTAAGGAAGGACGGGAGATACATATATACATATATATATAAGTGAGTGATTGGCCTTGTATGGCATAAACTAACACAAAGACAAAATTATAAAGTCACTTTCAACCAGTTAAAAAAATAAACTTTTAAAAATAGAAATGGATTTCTAACTTCACTTTAAAAATGAGACAACCAGGTAACAATGGCCACAGTGGCCATCTTGGGCTGCAGTATCTGCCCCTTCACGTAGTCGTGTGCTCACTATTTCAACACAGGCTCCTCCTCCCCTAGTGTCTTACACCCTCGCTGTTCCATCCCCTTGCCTAACTAGCACTTACGGGCATCTGAACTTACAGCCTCTATCCTACTATGGGTTTATATGAGAAAGCTGCCTCTTATATACCACTTTATTTTCCCTGCCCCTACAACCACCATGCTTCCTTCCCATTCAGAGGAGACTTGCCTTTTCTGAAGCAAGGAGGGAAATCCATTGCTGAGAGGAACAGTGTGGAGGAGGTCTCTGTAAATTGCCAGCAAAAGCTTGTTCAGGGATCCTCAGTCTTGAACAGCCCCTCCAAGAGGACTAGGTTTAGTTTCCACTGAGCAGCAGCTACTCAAACATTGAGCGTGGTGCTCTGATCAGCTATGGCTATGTAATCAGATACCCCAAAGCTTAGTGGCTTAAAATAATCTATTAATTTGTCCAGCATTTCTGTAGGTTAACAAGGCTCAGTGGGTAATAATCACTTACACTGTCTCATCCTTCTGCAGTCAGAGGGTAGCTGGACTCACAGTTGTCCACAGGTTCCACTGGGCTGAAAGTCTGGATGACCCATTCGCAAGGCTGGCAGCTGATCCTGGCTGGAAGCTCAGCTGGGGCTGTTCACTGAAGCACCTGTGTGTGTCCTCTCCCTGTGGCTGGGGCCTCTCACCATGTGGCAGCTGCGTTCTAAGTGTCCAAAGAGTGAGCATTTCAAGAGCCCCAGGAAGAAGATGCAAAATGTGTTACGCATCAGCTTTAGAAGTCACACAGTGTCTCTTCTGCCATATTTCATCAGTCAAATGCAAGTCACAGAACCTGCCAGATGCAAGAAATCAGGAGTACACAAAGCATGAATAATGCAAGGCATGATTCGTTGAGGGAGCCATCTTTGGAAACTTACCGCCATAGGTAGCATTGGTGAGGTTGGTCCTTATTTCATAACTCTTTTCACATGTGGGTTTTTTCCTTTTAGAATAACTCATCTCCTCTCCCTTCAGCTTTCCCCAAGGTAAGATATTAATGAGATCATATTTGAACTCCCTGACAAAGTAATGCCTCCTTATAAAGCATATTATTATTATCAACCTGCCTGATCACTCCCACCTGGGGTCCCAGAAGACAGGATGAGGGACAACATTGCACATATCTCAACAACAAACAAAA
Source organism: Neotragus moschatus (assembly GCA_006410615.1). Lineage (NCBI taxonomy): Eukaryota > Metazoa > Chordata > Mammalia > Artiodactyla > Bovidae > Neotragus > Neotragus moschatus. Next base: position 392,718 of record SJYA01002504.1, read on the forward strand.
CTTCATTAAATCCATTGAAATAACACAGACATTCAGATTTAGCACAGATCAAATCCTATTACCAACAAATTACCCTGAATTGCCTCCCCTAATCTGTAGAGCCAGATGTTCTCCAAGCCCTACTTCCTTTAGGCAAACACCCAAAGTAAGCAATGTGAAGGACTCCCAAAGAATGAGAACACCCCTGACATTGGGTAGGATGGGGTATGACCCATTTTCTTTTAGTCACAGGTTAACCAAAAAGAATAAACATGTAGGATTCCTGAGTGTGAAGAATGGCTGAGAAATGGGTCCTATTTAAATTGTAGAAAATGCATCTTTACACTGCTGGCAGGCACCCTTCCCAGCCCTGGGGGATTTCCACCAGATCCTCTGGTCAAGTTCTGGGAGCTTGTAGTGTAACAGCATGTCTGGCACGCCACTCCAAATCCAGAATCTTCCCCAGGAAAGAGGGTAAACTCAAAGGTAAGGGTTTCAGATCATGTAAACTTCTGGGGTAGCAGCAGAAATATTGACATTGCACAGATTTTAGACACATAAAGTCCCTGCTTTTACGTTTTCTAAATACACACATTTCTTAACACTTTCCTGCTAATTTCTCCTTAATGGTTCAAATGGCTTATGTTAGGGTTAGGCCAAATGTTCAGCCACTCAGGAATGCTCCTGCAGACAGCAGTCCCTCTCCCAGGGCAAACTCCCCTGAAGCTCTGTGGATCTACCTCCTACTCCCGAGCCTTCTCCTAACGACTACCAGTTCTCATTTTAAGAGACATCTTTCCTTCCCTATTAAAGGTCACAACATCGCAGGCATTCGGTTCTAGCCCATGAAGATCTCTACCTTCTTTACTTCCCTCCCTTTGGCCAGTACCCGCTCAGGCCAAGGGAGGAGCCGAGAGCACACGGGAACCGGCTGGAGGCTGGAGGCTGGAGGCCGATCCCCATGCCTTCTAGAAAAGTGGCATACCTAAGATCGGAGATACCTGTGCTCTTAGCCAAGGTACCATTTATTCAGGCCTTCTTCATGCTTTCCTCCCTCCCAAATGCATCCATTTCTGCCCTTTTGCCTTTTTTTTGCTAAAGAAGGCTACCCTCATCACCCTTACTCCCCAGTTCACAGGCACCTTAACCTTGCTCCAGCCACAGGCAGCCCCTAACCTTCATCACGGCTCACAGTTAGATCCCAGGTCCTCTGTACTGCTGATGGCTGCTTGTCTTCCAATTTTGCCTTTCTTGCAACAAGCCTAGGTTGGGAATCCCCTGAAGAGTCTGGGATCCAGAGTGAACACCACCATGCAAGAAGAGGCAGCGCTGGGGACAGTCTGTACCCAAATTGGGCACAGCCTTTTGTGTGGGTTTGTTTTGCCCATCCCAACAGATTAACCAGCAAAAGCCAGACTTCCTCTTCCTATCTGTGTCTCTCTTCCACCCCAGCCAGCACAAGGCTCTGCTCACAGTGGACACTCAGTATTAACAACCCAAAGGCTGACGGTCCCAGGCTGCTCCCTGAGGCCAGAGGCTCCCTCTCCCTCTATGAGGACCCCAAGTGCTGGGTTGGGCTAAGAAGTCCCTAAGGAGCTATCTGCAAAGAGTGTCCTGGCTGCGTGCTGTGCTGTCGCTTTAGCTGTGGCAGACCAGGCTCCTCTGTCCATGGGATTCTCCAGGCGATAATACTGGAGTGAGTTGCCGTGCCCTCCTCCAGGAGAGCTCCCTGACCCAGGGATGGAAACCTTGTCTCTTCTGTCTCCTGCATTTACATGAGATTCTTTACCACTGGCACCACCTGGGAAGCCCAAGATTGTCCTTAACTCCCATGATATGTCACACGGGGAGGGTTCTGCCAATTTTAAGTCCGTGGTCAGAATTTGCTTCTAGTAGCTTAAGTCTGCTTTCTTAAAGGTTAAGTTTGATTTTTAACAAGTTGGAGAGATTCAAGATTGTCCGTGGGTAACAGCCCTCCTTCTTGCTTGCACTGGAATCCTCCTTCTTGGATCGTGTCGTGTCAGCAGTTCTGAGTGTGGTGGGCAGCCTTCAGCCTGTCCCATGAGGGCTGAGCCAACAGGAGAGGGGCCATGAGTGTGATGAATCGTTGTACAGATTAACTTTCCCCAAATTCTTTATTTTTAAAAAAACATGTCTGCATATTTTCTTGGGAACCTGAGCTGTGAGCATTGGGTTTATATGCATTTGGGAAGGAAAAAAATGGGAATTGTGCTTGAAGATGACCTTATTCTCAAGGTACCCCCACCACCACAGAGAACAACCACAGTGCCTGACTCTGTTCACATCCCTTCTGTGAGGAGGTGGTACACGTCACTTGCCTAAGGAGTTTTTTTGCCTCTCCCCAGCGTGATAGAGACTTGGTGTGCTAGCCTCAGGGTATGTTGGGAAGCTTGCCTTCTTACATTGTCATTTTATTGATCATGATATATGCCAGTAATTGCGTCTTCTGCTTTATGTATTTTAATTACTTGCTTTTTTTTTTTTTTTCTCTGTCTTTGAGTCTCTTGGTGATTGGATCACCAAGGGTGTAACTTCAAATTATTCTATAAAGAAATACATCTGCTATGATGTTGACCTTGTTAATTATTTTTTATATAGAGCAGCTCCAAAGTGAAAATGCGTCTGAAGAGATGCTGCTTGTGGAAGCAGAGTTCTTTACTTTGCCGGGCTTCAGAACTGTGAGTGGGAATTGCTCTGGGACACACGGATCAAGCAGAGTAAGGCAGGCTGCAAACCTATGGGCTGTGGTGTGTGGAGCTGTGTGTGTGCACGTGTGCACCTGCTTGTGTGCACAGTCGAGGCACACCTTTCCAAAAGACACAAACCACAGAGCTACTTGACGTTATCTGGACAGTAGAACACATTCCAGGATGGGAAACATAATTCAAAACACAGATCAGATGGAACTTTCCCTGGCAGCCCAGTGGTTAAGAATCCAACTTCCAAAGCAGAAGGCACGGGTCCTATCCCTGGTCTGGGAACTAAGATCCCACATGCCATGGGGCAAATAAGCACACAGGCCACAAGTAGAGAGCTGAGCACTGCAATTACTGAGTCCATGTGCTCTAGTGCCCATTCTCTGCAACAAGAGAGGCCCTTGTGCCGCAACTGGGGAAAGCTTGAGTGCCTCAAAAAAGACCAGCACAGACAAAATAAAATTAAAATACCAACAACAGTGATCACCTGCTCTCTGTGTTCAAAAGGAGCTGCTGTATCAGAAAATGTTCTTCTCTGTCCTCTAACCTTCCTTGTCTGTTCCCTGCGTGCTGCCAGGACGCTGCACCTTTACTATGACTTACGGTAGGAACCAGGGCGGGGAATCCGGGGTGTGACCCCCATCGAAGCTCCAAGGGTTGCTCCTTGAACTGACCTTCCGTCCCCTTGCGGCCCGCTGGTAAAGGCAGGATCAGATAAGAGCAGATGAAGCTTACATCAGCCCTCAGAACCAGAAGACCCTTTCTTTTCAATTCCTACTTCATTTGGTGAGAAATTTTTTTTAAAAGCCAATCCTGAACAAATTCTTTATATCTTTGTTACATAAGTAAAATGAACAAACATACATAGTTTAATTTCTTTAAAATGATTTTTATACATTATGTCTGTCATCTTATAAGGCATATAGTTTTGTTTTCACATAAAGCTGAGGAAACTGAGACTCAGAGGAGTGACGAGACGACTCTGAAGACACACAGCAGTTAGGGCAAAGCCAGAACTGGAATCTCCCTCATCTGACCTCAAGATCAGTTCTTTCCAACACATTTTTCCTCTTAATTCCTTTGTCCTCCCTAGCCTTTTTCTCTTTATTTCATCAGGAATCAATATATCACTCTAACATTATAAAACCACCTTTTCCTCCTTTAGATACCACTTAACAGACTGATTTTCTTGGCTGGTTTTAGGGAAATCACCTCATTACAAACTGGCTGCAGTACACATGTCTATACACAAGCGTCCTCAGTCCAAGTACTGGAGATGCGGGGGCTGTAACAGCAGCTGAAGGGACCTCGCCAAGACACGCCTCTGTTCTGTGCTGTGAATGCCTCAGGCTTCTGTCCCACTGACCCAGCTTCTCAGGCTCAGTGATTCCTCTGGGAATTTAGAGGACATTTATAGTTATCACTAGGTATTACTAAGTGCTAGTCTCTCTGCTTGATGCTCTATGCATATCATCTTTTATCTTCAAAGATCCCTATTAGATACGGGTGGTAACAATGATGATCACCCTGAGTTCACAGGTTAGGAAACGGAGGTTCAAGAGTTTAAAAGTGCAAGTTGCTCAGTGTGTTTGACTCTTTGCCACCCCATGGACTATAAAGTTCGTGAAATTCTCCAGGCCAAGGTACTGGAGTGGGTAGCCTTTCCCTTCTCCAGGGGACGTTCCTCAACTCAGGGGTGGAACCCAGATCTCCCACATTGCAGGCAGATTCTTTACCAGCTGAGCCACAGGGAAGCTTAAGGAGTTTCAGTTCAGTTCAGTTGCTCAGTCATGTCTGACTCTTTTCGACCCCATGAATTGCAGCACGCCAGGCCTCCCTGTCCATCACCAACTCCCGGAGTTCACTGAGACTCACATCCATCGAGTCAGTGATGCCATCCAGCCATCTCATCCTCTGTCATCCCCTTCTCCTCCNTTTATATTCACTTTTCCTTTGTATTTTGATATTAACTACTTGAGATGAGAGAACAAAAAGATTCTTGATATCTTAATGGAGAAAAACATGGAAAACATTATTATCAGCACCCTTCAGGTTACCCTTAAAGCCACAGGATGAAGCCTGTAGCCCGAGGCTCATGAATGGTGAACTTGGCATAAAGAATGTTAGAATCAGAAATTCCAGACTCTAACTCCAAAGTCCTAGCTAAGTGTACTAAGTCACACTAACCACCTGTGTGGCCTTGGGCAAGTTGATTTGCCTCTNCCCTTAAAGCCACAGGATGAAGCCTGTAGCCCGAGGCTCATGAATGGTGAACTTGGCATAAAGAATGTTAGAATCAGAAATTCCAGACTCTAACTCCAAAGTCCTAGCTAAGTGTACTAAGTCACACTAACCACCTGTGTGGCCTTGGGCAAGTTGATTTGCCTCTCTGGACCTCCTTACCAGTTTAAGCAAGAGCTTAGAGAAGGGGCTCTCTGAAGCCCCACCCTGTTCTAAGACTGCCATCACACACCTACTGGGATCTGTTCCTCTTCAGGACAGCTCTGCCACTCAGAATCTTATGAAGCACAAAACTGCATTCCCCATAACCACACATTCCGCATTCCCACTTCCCCAAAGCATATAGCACCATGATGCATGCCAGGAGCACTGTGAATGGAAGTGAGGAGTGAGTGAACACCAGCAGTCAACATGTTGAGGTGGTGTCCTTACTACTGAGCGTCTCTACTTAGCATCTACATCATCATCAGACCACTGGGAGATGGTCCTTTTTACCCATTATTTCAAGGACGTGGTCTCTGTCTTGATAGAGTTAATTATTTCAAATTCTCTCCTTTATGGTCCCATTAGCAACTCTGTGGTGCCCTAGTCTCCTTTATGGCATTTTCTATTTTTCAATATCTCTCCATTAATTAAATAATTTTTTTAAAAAACTAGACTTTAAATTAAAAATATATAAGCTGTTTCATGTTGGCTCATGAGGGGAGGGTTGAGGGAAGACCTCTTTCTGACGTGCAGGAGAAGTGTCAAGTGACATGAGGAAGCAAGGATGGCAAGATGTTTGAGTTTGACATTAGTCAATTTCTCTGTTCTTTCTCAGTCCCCTAGCTCCATCCTAATTTTACCTTTTATCGTAAAGGCTCAGGACCTTGATGGAGAAGGGGTTTGTTGGAGGCAGGGTGGCGGGAAAGTGTGGGGATATGGAGAGGGTGAGGAAAGAACAGAGCGAATTAAGGATATTTCCTGAGCTATCATTTGGCACAGAATCCATCAAAATACTGATCATCAAAAGTCAGACTTTCATTTTTAAAAACAAATTCAGGTTTCTGTTTTGCTTTGTCATTTGCTTGGGTGTTTTGTTTTGTTTTTTCTTTAATTATTGGCAAGATTGTAATTTTTTGGAATGTTATTGATTTCTTCTGTTGATCACAAAAGCCACGTGCCCCACCAAGCCTGCTCAGAGAAAAGCTCCGTGGCCAGGCTGGTGCCCCAGCCTGAGGGAAGCCCAGCATAGCTCTATCCGCCTGCATCAGGCGTGCAGGAATTTAGCGTTCTCTGCTCCTACCCTAGTAGGAGGGGTAGGGGAGCAGAGGGAGGAGTGGAGGGGCTGCGGAGAGGAGGGCAGGGCCTCTGGGGTGTTTGCCAAAGTATCACAAGCACTTAGAGTAGGAACATATCCAGCAGAAATTCCCTCCCCAGGGGTACACTGGGCAGCAGGGTGATGGGGTAGGGAGTAGTAAGGTGGTGAACAAAACATTGATCTGTGATGACAACCTGAGGAAGCATAGAAAGGTTTTTATTAATGACACAGGTTGCAGACACTCCTGCCAGCTACAAACTGGGGTCATCGTGTGCTGGGATCCCACTCTGTGGCTGGCCTGATGAGGAAGAGAACCCACATGGCTCAGTCACAGAAGGCTCCTGTACTACAGCTGTTAGGTTGGAGGTGGGTGGTGAGCTGATCTAAATCCACAGGAACATCAGGCTGTTTTGGAATGGTAAGGAAAGGGTACAAGTGCCTCACTTTCATCTCCATAATACTGCCAAGGCCATGGAAGCATGAACTGTCCCCAGGCCAACAAAATGAGCAGTATAAGATGCAGGGAGAGACCCTCAGAGTGTTGTGGCTGCAGGGTCCCCCAAAACACTGAAGTGAAAACAAATCAAATCAGTGTGTTACTATGTCTTGATGGGTTAAAAAATCAGTCTGCTTTCTTTTTATTTTCTTCACTGATGTTGGATCACTGAATTAATGAGTCTGGTCTCCATTCCCTGTTGGTTTGACTTGGATGTAAATGTGGGGAGGAGAATCCTAGGTTGTCTATCTGTTCTAGACAATTGTTTGTATTGAGGTAGCTGAGGACTATGGGGACAGAAAAGTGAAAAGGAAACAGAGGTGATAAGAAGTGGGTCAAGGTAAGGATTGTTGAGGGCTGGTGGCATAAGGGACGGGGACAAACTGAGATTGTAGCAAAGAGAAATTTTGAGATGAATGACTTCTGAAAAACTATTCATGCCATAGTCCCAGATATTGTACAAAAAATATTTTGAAGTTCTTGTGACTTACACAGAATATTTAATAAATGTACACTTTTATTGTCATAAGATATCATTTTAAGTTGAAATGGGTTTATGGAGTTTCAATAGGATATTCGCTTTGAATGGTGGGATAGACAGACGTGATTGTGAATTACCTGAGATCTGAGAAAGACCCCTGGGAAAGGCACTTGACTTTGTGTAGGATTAATCGCCCTCTAAAATCTCAAGTTCATTTACATATATTTCTAAGAGACACTGAACCACATTCATTTCCTCAGAAGCTCTGCTTGTTCAGTTTACTGACACCAGGCTCTCTAAGGCTATTGTCATGATGGTACTTGAAGCCTATTCTGGTTGGCTAGAACATCCTTTGAAATTGTCTCATACCTACTTTTCTCAGAATGTGTACAATGGGGAAAATTCATTTCCTTCCTGTCGAGAGAAGTTAATGATCATTTTCTGTTATATTAAAATATTACCCATTGTTATGACTTCAGTTTAATGTTCCTGCAGAAATCACCACATGCTGCAAAGTTTAGCTATGCCATGGTCAAAGCACCTGTGTGTTATTTCAGTTTCTCTTAAAAAAAAAAGGGTTGTTGCAGATGAGTTATGGAGGGAAAAAGGAAAATCACACCATTTCAGGAGAATTATTCAGTAATTATATTTTTAAACTCACTTTTAGCATGAAAACCCAAAGTTTTAACAATGTTGTCTCCAGAATATAATTATAAGTGCCACACTGAGTCTCTGAACCAGAAATAAGAGCCTTCCTTTAAGACATAATAAATGCTTTAAGTGTCAGGGCAATGTTCCTCTTCAGGGAGAGATGAAAAGTAGAATTACAGGCTATTTCTGCATTGTATTTCCTCTTGTAGTTTAGTTACCATTGTTATTTGTTCAATTTCCTGCCCTCCTTGGGGGTTCATCAACTGCGTCCACAAGGACAAAGACAGGCTGGGAAATGGACAGATGGAAAAACCAGAATGACCTCAGAGGATTCCCAAGCTCCATGAATTAGGGGTATCTCTTTCCATATTTTGGCAAATGTCTGACCACTAGCACCAGAATTTTAGCAATGTGAAGGAGACTGTAGTGGGAGCAGTGAAAGGAAGGGGACAGAAAGCTGGGATCTTCAAGTGGGGTGAGATACGTTTGAGGAGAAGGGGGAACAGTCTGGAATTCATTTCCAGCAGGCCAATCTAGTATTAATTCCTTTCCTTCTTTGTTATTTGTATTAGTTCAATAGGGCTGCCATAACAAAATACATGTCACACACGGGGTGGCTTAAGCAACCGAACTTTGTTTTCTCACAGTTTTGGAGGCTGGATGTCCACAGTCAAGGCATCCGCACAGCTGGTTTCCGCTGAGGTCTCTCTCCTTGCCTAGCAGACAGCCCCCCTCTCATTATCTCTTTACAGGTTTCTCTTCTATGCACGCGCACCCCTGATGTGTTAGTCTTCATATAAGGAAGGTCCTACCCAGATGAGCTCCATCATCCCTTTGAAAGGCTTACGTCCAAGTTACTCATATGTGTTAGGGGTTACTGGGGCTTCCCTGGTAGCTCAGTCGGTAGAGAATCACCTGCAATGCAGGAGACCTGGATTCGATCTCAGGCTTGGGCGAACCCCTGGAGAAGGAGGTGGCTTACCACTCCAGTATTCTTGCCTGGAAAATTCCATGGACAGAGAAACCTGGTGGGCTATAGTCCACGGGGCTGCAAGGGTCAGACACAACGTAGTGACTAAATCACGACTACCATACAATTTCATTTTATCTTAATCACCTCTTTAAAGGCCCTATCTCCAGGTACACAAGCTCCTACAATATTTCCTTTTATTTTAGATAGTAAGTTTCATACAAAATACACTAATAAGTATCTTTAGATATTCCAACTGTTTTATGGGTTATCCATATATAACCCGGATTTTCGCTACCCACATCTCCCACCTTTGGAGAAAATAAGATAAAGTTGATTCAAAACCACTTTCACATAAATAAAAAAAAAAAAAAAGGGGGGGGGGATGGGGGTCCGGAATGGGAACTCAGGTACACTTATGGCTGATTTATGTCAATGTATGGCAAAATGAGTACAGTATTGTAAAGCAAAACAAACTAAAAAAAAAATAAAAATTAAAATAAATAAATTAATTAATTTAAAAAAAAAAAAACACTTTCACCATCCATTAAAGTTCAAAGTGTGTACTGATTCCTGGGACCATCCAGGCCCTAAGTTTTATGGGCTCCTCCCACTGAACTAACAATCACGGGTGCTGCCTCTATTTTACCCATTACAACAAAACCTAACACTCATCTCCCGCAGAGGTTTTCCCAAACCTCCACTCACACCCAGAATTTTGTGAGCTTCATTATTTCATTTACAAATTAGGGGCTGGAACTTCCTTGGTGGTCCAGTGGTGAAGAATCCACCGTGCAATGCAGGGGATTGCACGGGATCAGATTCGATCCCCAGTCAGGGAACTAAGATCCCACATGCCGTCGGGCAACTAAGCCCACACCCTACAATCCTACAATGAAAGATCCCACGTGCCACACCTGAGACCTGACACAGCCAAAAATATGTACATACGTGTATACATACATATATGTTAAGAAAAAGAATTCGGAGCTGCAGCCAGGGTCATGGAGAGGGGCTCTCCTCACACAGACCACAATCTTACCTCTTGCCAGTCTCTCTCATTCCCACTCACCCACTTCCCATCTCTTTCTTTTCTTTTCTCTCCTCTCTCACTTATGATTATGACAAATTCCTCTCCTTATCTCATGCAGATATTTAATAATAACTTTTCTATCTTGAATATCCTCTTGGGTCTCACCCTCCACCCAAGTGGCTTGCTAAAAGTATATACCTCTTCATCCAAATATATTCAGGACTCTCTTTAAGAAGAATTCTGGTGAGTATAATTTTCTCTATCTTATTATAAGCACATAAATCAGCTCCTATTTTTGGTCCAACCTCCATGTTCATCCTGNCTCTGTCTTCCTAGAAATCCCTAGAGACACCACAAATTCTTTACTAAGCTGTCTTTCCTGCTTCTGTGAGCTACAGTTGTTTGCAAATAAAGACCCTCGTTGATATCCAGAGGCGCTCTTTCTGCCTGTCTCAGTCAATCCGAAAGAGCACAAAGAAGGGACTTGTACTTTTCTGCAGATGTTGGCATATCTCAGTTGTCCTTGGCTCAAAACTCTGAATACTCATCAGGTAAAGGGGAATGGTTCAACTTAAACATTCCTTTACACAAACGGACATTAGTGCAGCTGCAGTTTGTCTAGAAAACTTAAGAGTGGCCATAAAGGGAAAGCCCATCTGTTTGGGGACATGAAATCCACTTGTAGTCCACAGGATACAATACACCCAAAGCGGGGACTCTTACCAGCGAAGGCTAATTCTATAGACAAATCATATTTACCCTAATGGCAGCCTAATGAGATTCATCACTGTGTCCAGGGGGCCATGCATTGGACTAGTTGGTTGTTGTTATAGGTTAACAGGCTTGCAATGTAGTTTTACTAAATCTACATTCCCTCCTGGCATTGAAGAAAATTCTGAAGTGGATTATTCCAAAAGATCACTGAATGGATTTTCATTTCAAAATTCAAGGCAGGCCCTTTCAAGGGAACTTAGGGTTTCTAGCCAAGAAGAATATTTAATAAGCCAGAATTCTAAGCATGCTTAAGTTGGTACCTATTGAGCATTCATAACAATTATGGTTTATTATAATTAATATGAAAAATTAGGACTGAGTAGGTATTAGTAAAGTTGTCCAGTCCATCAAAACTCATGTCATCCTGGGTTACTGAACTAAAAATGATGAGAATTATCAAAAGGATGGTTTGCTCCCTGACTATTCACACATACAAACCATCTTTCCTTTATAACCCATTTTAATACGAGTATCTAACATCCCCCTGCTTTGCTGATACCATATGGTATTGATGTAGGTTTATTTAGGTTTTGTGTTATCTGGGGAACTGAAAATTGACTGGGGAGTTAGACAAGCTCTTATCTCCTGCTGGCTCCTTTGCTTGCTTGTACTGCACTTTAAATAAATCACTCAACATCTGAGCCTCCGTTTTCCCAATTAGAGAATGGGATCAGTGATGTCAGCTTTCCAGGCTCTCGGGAAGCTAGGGAATGGCAAGGCTCTGTTGCTTCCTGGGTGGCTAGGGACTACTGGATGCGAATGCACCAGTGGTATTCATGAGGCGGTAGCAACAGCCTGCAATATAAAGATACTGACTTTCCTTAGACTCATTATTCAGAAAGCTCAAAAGCAGGTGCCTCCCTTTTTCACATTTCCCTCCGGACAATTTCCTGTTATTTCCCTGGTATTAGTTGATGGTGGGCACCCACATTCTGAATTCTCAAGAGGAGGAGATGCTTCCCACTCTTAACGTTGCTTACTTTCCTTTTTATTTGCTTTGTTTATTTCTGCAGGGGAGTGAGAAAGAGGGGACATGCCTTTCTGTGTTAGTTGTGTGGGTTACTAGGTCCATGCCTGGAATGGTCAGGTTAAGCCCTACCTGCTTGCTTTTTCCACAAAGCTTTCCTTGTGGAAAATATTTTGGGGCTCAATGAGGGGCTCATTCCAGTCAGGATCTTTATCCCAGCAAAGTTGCCTAGGAGGCATGATGCCATCTGTTGTTAGTTAAGGTGAAAGTTAAATTTCTGTAACAAGGAGACCCAACCATAGAGTGATCCACTGACACTATGTTTTTGCAGGTAACAGTCTTGATGCAAGCAGGTCAAGATGGCAGGTGGTCCTTCTCCAGTCATTCTGAAACCCTAGGTGCAATTCTACTTAACTCAAATAGTAAGACATAACTTAGGTTCCATGTGGGATGTGAGGCCTTTTCATATGTTGCTGTATTTGGATAGAGCCTCCCAATTAACAGCACTTGCATCATAACACAATCTTAAAGTGTCCAATACTCCTAGAAATAGCACCAAAGTGTTAGTCCCTCAGGTGTGTCTGATTCTTTGCGGCCCCATGGACTGTAGCCCACCAGGATCCTCTGTCCATGGGATTCTCCAGGCAAGAACAGTGGAAATGGGTTGCCATTCCTTTCTCCAGGTATCTTCCCAACCCAGGGACCAAACCTGCATCTCCTGCATTGGTAGGTGGATTCTTTACTTCTGAGCCATCTGGGAAGCCTGTCAGCACATAGCAGTGGGCATTTTCTTAGTCAGGAACGAATGATTTCCCAAGGGGAAGGGGGATTTCTTCTAACTGCAGATGAAACAGATAAAGACCAGAGGAAGGGGGAAAGTAGTCCAGGCAGAGAGTTGCACTCACAAAGCCATGAAGTAAAGAGCAGCAAATCCTAATGCAGAATGACTGAAATTCTGCATTACAAGACCTGGATGACAGGTGGTGAGAACTGAGGCTAGAGAAATAAGGGCCACTTCCTATGGAACACTTACTTCCCTGGTAGCTCAGATGGTAAAGCATCTGTCTACAATGCGGGAGACCTGGGTTTGATCCCTGGGTCAGGAAGATTCCCTGGAGAAGGAAATGGCAATCCACTCCAGTACCATTGCTTGGAAAATCCCATGGACCAAGGAGCCTGGTAGGCTACAGTCCATGAGTTCGCAAAGAGTCGGACACGACTGAGTGACTTCACTTCCTATGGAACACTTATTTTCCACCTAAAGAATGTGCATCAGATCCTGACAGCAATGGAAAACCATCAAAGAATTTTAAAAGGGTTATTATGAACCCATTTGAGTTTTTTAAAAAGACGACTCACCACTCAGAGGAAGGGCATTCCTAACTGTGATCTCAGACCCTCTAGCATCACCTGGGGGGCCAGTTAAAACTGAAGAATCTGTGCCCCACCTTGTTGTTATTGTTCAGCTGCTCAGTTGTGTTCAACTCTTTGCGACCCTCTGGACCTTACAGTTACAAAATCAGAACCCCAAGGGGTAAACCCACAAGCCTAAACTCATTCAGAAGACATTCTCCAAGTGACTCTTAGGCCTGCTCGATTCTTAAATGTCAGTGATGGCATTCTTCAGGGCCGAGGGCCCGATAAAGGGGCATCCAGTGGTAGAGACACAAAAGGAGTCTAATGTGGTAACCGATTTGGATGCAGAGGGTGGGGAAGCTTTAATCCCCAGAATGGGGAATTAGGGAGCTCTGACATTTTGAGAGAACTTTGGTCCTGAGAAACAACTGCTGTGATTCCTCGCCCACAGAAATAAACATGAGAAAGTCTGGTAGAAGAAGATAAGAAATAGCCATCCCTCCTCTGGGTGGACAAGAGACATTCAAGGAGCCTGTTCACAGCATGTAGATGTCCCCTGTTCACAGGGGACAGGCTCTGTAAAAACAGATTCTACTCTAGGTCAAGCAAGTGTGCAGCTTGGAAGCATTGATTGGTGGGTTCCAGTAGGTACTGCTGCACCTTCTGGCACTTTTTGTTTGTCTTTGAACTATATAAACTCAATATTCTTCCTATGGCTTAGAAAGCTGACACTGACAAGGAAGGAGATGTTTTGAGTGGTGCATCTGCAGTCTGCCTGCACCAAAGAAAGGTCAAAACGCTCCTCTTTGTTGGCTGGGCTTGGAATCAGTAAGCAGCGTGCGTAGGTTGGAAGGCATCAAGCATTAAGACTAGTGAAGCCTGGAAGAGACGAGGCATGGGCGTTATCCTCTCCTGCTGCAGAAATCACCATCACCTGTACTTCTGCTGGGGTGATTGTTTTCACATGTTTGTGTCGCTCTCCCCTAGGGTGGGGCTTCCTTTGTGGCTTAGCTGGTAAAGAATCTGCCCGCAATGCAGGACACCTGGGTTCGATCCCTGGGTTGGAAAGATCCCCTGGAGAAGGGAAAGGCTACCCACTCCAGTATTCTGGCCTGGAGAAGTCCATGGACTATATAGTCCATGGGGTCGCAAACAGACACGACTGAGCGACTTTCACTTACTCACTCACTCCCCTAAGGGTGAGGTGTTTGAGAATCCATGCTGTCATCTTTCCTTGGCTGGGAACCCAAAGCCAGGCAGGAGCAGACCCAGTAATAGACTCTATCCTTCTCACCCTAAGCCTACTGCTCCAAAACCTCCAAAATTTCCCAACTGCTATGTTACCCACCACAAGTAACCTTTTTCTGAAAGGAAAAAAAAAAAAATAGAGGCCAGAGACATAGGAAGGTTTTCCAGAATATACTTCTGCCGTGTATATAGTATTCACCACATTCAGAATCTGGTTTGAACTGAGAAAATTCTTGTCCTTGAACTGAGTCCTATATTAGTTACTGCAGCCTTTGCTGTGAAAACAAACAGGCCCCAAAAGTGCAGTGGCTTGACACAGAGGAAGTTTCTCTCTCTCTTTTGTGTAACAGTTCAGTGCAAGTGATCTGGGATGGCAGTGGATGTGGTTGGGGAAGGGCTGTATTTCATGCAGTCATTTAAAGATTCAGGCTGTCAGAGCCCTGGCTGCCTTCAGGCTTTGGCTTCCAAGGTCCCTCTGGACATTGCCCAGCAGCAGAAAGGGAAACACGGAGGATGCAGGATGGAAGTTTTAAAGTCCAGGCCTAGAAGTGGCACACATCCCTTCTCCTATACCTCACTGGAATCAAATCAGCTTCATGGCCACATCCAACTAAAGGGAGGTTGGAAAACATGAAAGAAACAAGATATGATGAGAAAATAAGTGCCTAGTAATCTGTGCATCAAGATGGGATCGCTTCCTGGAATAGTAGTGCGAAAACCGGGGAACTCTGGAAAGTTCATTCATTACCTGCCATTTCAAATTCATTCATCCACAAGCATCTATTAAGCTCTTACTGTGTATGGGATACTGTTCTAAAGGCTTTGAAGGTATTTTAGGTGTGCAGGACTTAGCCTTTCCTCTCAAGGAGCTCACAGTATAATGGGAAAGACAGAAACGATGAGGTAAGAGCTATAATATAAAAGTACATAAAGAATCACACAAGCACTCAGGGGGGAAGTTCCCCTAGGTGGACCTTCAGGGATGATTAGAGAACTTTCCAGAACAAAAAGACAGGAAAGGGCAATTTCAAATGGGGAGCAGTGTTGGCAAAGTCATAGAGTTAAGAAAGAGCAAGAAATCTGCAGAGAATGGGATCTGGTATAGAGAACAGGCAAAGTTTCGGATGAGGAGATAAGAGAGGCAGGAAAGGCAGAGGCGGGACAAGGTTAGCACTGCACTAGAAAACACCTTGCAAGCACAAAAAATATTTTTAGTTTTTACCCCTAAGCCAGTGGTTCTCCTGTTCTCTAATGACACACAGTTTCCCCTCACTCTTCTCAGACACCTGGTTCAAATGTTTGTTTTCTGTATGTGTCGTGTCTTGTCTCTGAGTATTCTGAATTCTGCTATAGGCGTGACTTGACTCAAGACTCAAACAATGTCATCGGGACTCAGTTTCTCCCCATTTTTAGGCTGCGCCCCCTCCGGTATTTGCAGAAATATTTACTGAACCTGTTTGGCAGGCTCTGCATGGTAGCAAGATGGCAACAGGAGGCCTGACTTCTATAATCTTTCAGGTTCACATTCAATGGAAAGTTCTGGCAAGCTTCTCTTGGTGTATCATTGGCATAGAGGGGCTTGTGTGCTCATTCTTGAACTATTTTCTTTGGTTTGTAGTTTTTTAATGTTTTTGTTGTGGTTTTGATTTGGTTGTTTTTGCTGGGGAGATGAGCATTGTGACCTCCTTGCCCTCTGGTCTTACTGATGTCTTTAATCAACATTTTAGCCCAAGGAATGTAATCCTCTGTTTAGCTCAGGCCTTGAAATCATGCTTGAGTAGTGAGACGATAGTTGCCCAAAAGGAAACCTAGGTTCAGTTACCAAATGGTGGGTGGGTGGACACATAGGCAAGGAAAAAAATTCTTACATAGAGTTCCAGTGAACAGATTCTAGCTGACCGCTAGGACCCAAAGTATGCCTTGGGGGTTTCTAAAATGCTTACCTTTTCATAAACCACTTTTTATTTTTTTTTTTTTATCCTTCCAGTTCTCTCAGCTGGTCCAAATACTCTCTATTTTGAAAAATTAAGAAACAAAAGCTCATATTCACTTCCTTTATGGAGCCCAAAGTATTCTCTGCTGCTGCTGCTAAGTCATGTCAGTTGTGTCTGACTCTGTGTGACCCCATAGACGGCAGCCCATCAGGCTGCTCTGTCCCCGGGATTCTCCAAGCAAGAATACTGGAGTGGGTTGCCATTTCTTTCTCCAATGCATGAAAGTGAAAAGGGAAAGTGAGGCTGCTCAGGTGTGTCCGACTTCGTGACCCCATGGACTGCAGCCTACCAGGCTCCTCTGTCCATGGGATTTTCCAGGCAAGAGTCCTGGAGTGGGTTGCCGTGTCCTGCTCCAAGTATTCTTGACTTTCTGCAAAAGAGTATAGCACTTTTTATTTGCACAACTTTTTAGAAAACAAATATTCTCCACTTCCTACTGCTTGCTAACTTTTTAAAAAATTAACTTATTTTTTATTGAAGGATAATTGCTTTACAGAGTTTTGCTGTTTTCTGTCAAACTTCAACATGAATCACCCATAGGTATACTACAGTTTCTCTCTTAAGCTTGATTCCAAACTCCTTTAGGGAAATAACTTTATACATCTTTATTTTTCCTGACACTTAACGTATATCTCACTTTATTTGCATATTTACATCCCACGTTGTTCTAAAATAAATTTAAGGTAACTTATAACAATGCACATGTACAACAAGTGGAATAAAATTTAAAATAAGTTGCTGAACTTCTTTGGCAAATCCAGTTATTATATAAATATAAGTTCTCTGGGACCGCCATGGTGTGAGGAAGCCCAAACTAAACATGTGGAGGGTGAGCTGCCAGCCTTTCCTTAGCTTTTCTACCCATTCTAGTTTACTTCTAGAGTGAAGAGGCCACTTCAGATACTGCAGCCCAGGCAGAAGCCACATGGAGCAGAGGAATCTAGCCAATGACAGAGTTTAGGACCCAGATATATGACCACAGCCAAGCTGTCCCAGACATATCCAGCCATTTGAGCCACTCCTGGTGAGGCCCAAAACACTGTGGAGTAGACACAAGTCTCCCAGTGTGCCCTGACATAATACTTGATCTACAGAATCTCATTCAAAGCATTATGCTAGGTTCAGAGGGGGATGCAAAGGAAAAAAACCTTTCTTCTAACCCTCATGGAGTACAGGAACCAGAAATCTGAAGGACTAGAAAGAGTAAGATTTACATCTCACAGTTCCAGTTCTGGATAACATGGAATAATCACATTTCGCTCTCTCACTTTGAGTTATAAAACCTGGGCAAAATGCACTGAGGACTCTGGGAAGTAAATATTAGCAAGCATGCTGGGAAAGAATTCTAGAATTTGAAGCAGTTTTTCCCTCCTATATTTCATGACTTTATGCATGTATAATGCGGAACTATGTGCTGAAAACTATAAAATTCTGATGCAAGAAAGCAAAGAATCTGAAATAATGAGAATGATATACCATGTTTATGGGTTTAAGGACTCACAATAGTGAAGATGTCACTTGTCCCTAAATAGATTCATAGATTTTAAGCAATTTCAATGAAAGTCCCAACAGGAGTTTTATAAAGATAAACGAATTCTAAAATTCTTATAAAAAGTCGATGGAGCTGAAAAAAAAAATCACTTTGGAAAAGAAGAATTAAGAGAGCGAAACATAATGATTGATCTTAAAACCTTCTATAAAATTATATTCCCAGGTGGCACAGTGGTAAAGGATTCACCTGCAATGCAGGAGGCTCAAGAGACATGGGTTTGATCCCTAAGCTGGGAAGATTCCTTGGAGTAGGAAATAGCAACTTGCTTCAATATTCTTGTCTGGAAAACTCCATGGCCAGAGGAGCCTGTTGGGCTATCGTGCCTGGGGCTGCAAAGAGTCAGACATGACTGAGTGACAGCACAGCACATAAAATTAGAGTAGCTGAAACAGTATGACGTTCACTAAGGAGAAGACACATAAATCAATGCAATAGAATAGAGTCCAGTAGTAAATCCGCTCCAGTACTCTTGCTTGGAAAATCCCATGGATGGAGGACCCTGGTAGGTTGCAGTCCATGAGGTCGCTGAGTTGGACACAGCTGAGCAACTTCACTTTCCCTTTTCACTTTCAGGCATTGGAGAAGGAAATGGCAACCCACTCCAGTGTTCTTACCTGGAGAACCCTAGGGACGGGGGAGCATGGTGGGCTGCCGTCTATGGAGTTGCACAGAGTTGGACATGACTGAAGCGACTTAGCAGCAGCAGCAGCAGCAGCAGCAGTAAATCTACATATATATGAACAATTGGCATTTGACAAATGCAAAGACAATTCAATGGAGGATAATCATTTCAAGAAATGGTACTGGAATTGTTGGGCAACCACATAAAAAAACTTAAGAAGAACCTCTAAGTAAACCCTGTGCTGCGTGCGTTCAGGCTCTTCAGTCTCGTCTAACTCTTTGTGACCCTATGCGCTTTACCCTACCAGGCTCCTCTGTCCAAGGGATTCTTCAGGCAAGAATACTGCAGTGGGTCAGGTCACCGTGCCCTCCTCCAGGGAATCTTCCTGACCCAGGAACTGAACCCTCACCTTATATGTCTCCTGCATTGGCAGGCAGGTTCTTCACCACTAGTGCCACCTGGGAAGCCCCAAGTAAACCCTATATCCTCCTAACTTAACTCAAGAAGTAACTCAAAATGGATCATGGATCTAAATGCAATATATTTTAAAAATAAGAATTTTAGAATAAAATATTGGAAGAAATTTACCAAGACCTATAGTTAAGCAAGATGTTTTTTTAAATATCTCACCAAAAGTATAATCATAAAATTAAACATTAATACATTGAAATTTATCAAAATTAAAAACTTCTCTGCAAAAGACACTGTTAAGAAAATGAAAAAAGCTACAGACTGGATGAAAATATTTGCAAATCACATATCTGACACAGAACCTGCATCCAGAATACTTAAACAATTCCCCAGATTTAACAACAAGATAACAAACAAAACATTTAAAAGCAGTCAAAACTTGAACAGACACTTCAGTTTTGAGGGAAACTCAAATCAAAGTTATGAAATACCACCACATGTCTATGAGAATGGCTAAATAAAAATACAGTACTAAGTGCTGATACAAATAAACATATTCTTGGTAGAAATCTACAATGGTACAGCCACTCAGGAAAACAATTTGGTAGGTTCTTTTAAAACTAAGCATATATTTACTAGATGGGCCAGCAATCCCATTCCAAATGTACTTCAACAGTTGAATGAAGAAACAAGATACACCCTTACAAAGGAGCTGCTGCTGCTGCTGCTAAGTCGCTTCAGTCGTGTCCGACTCTGTGTGACCCCATAGACGGCAGCCCACCAGGCTCCCCCATCCCTGGGATTCTCCAAGCAAGAACACTGGAGTGGGTTGCCATTTCCTTCTCCATTACTCAGTAATAAAAATATGGAATTTAGAAAGATGGTAATGATAACCCTGTATGTGAGACAGCAAAAGAGACACAGATGTATAGAACAGACTTTTGGACTCTGTGGGAGAGGGAGAGGGTGGGATGATTTGGGAGAATGGCATTGAAACATGTATAATACCATGTAAGAAACGAATCACCAGTCCAGGTTCGATACATGATACTGGATGCTTGGGGCTGGTGCACTGGGATGACCCAGAGAGATGATATGGGGAGGGAGGTGGGAGAGGGGTTCAGGATTGGGAACTCATGTACACCCGTGGTGGATTTATGTCAATGTATGGCAAAACCAATACAGTATTGTAAAGTAAAATTTTAAAAAAATAATAATTAATTAATTAGTTTAAATAAAGGAACAAACTTAAATGTTTGAAGCTGACTCATTTGAAAACATCCTGATGCTGGGAAAGATGGAGGGCAGGAGGAGAAGGGGACGACAGAGGATGAGATGGTTGGATGGCATCACCAACTCAATGGACACGAGTTTGGGTGGACTCCAGGATTTGGTGATGGGCAGGGAGGCCTGGCGTGCTGCGGTTCTTGGGTTTGCAAAGAGTTGGACACGACTGAGTGACTGAACTGAACTGAAACTTAAATGACTCAAAGACACATCAAGTGAGAAGAACCAAACCCTAAGGGTTACATGCTGTATGATTCCATTTATATGATAGTCACAAAAAGACAAAAAGTATTGTGATAAAGAACAGATCAGTTGTTCCTATCAGTTCAGGTGGGGAAGGGTTGTGACTACAGAAAGAAAGCACAGGGAATTTGTTGGAGTGATGGAACCACTGTGTGTCCTGATGGTGGTGGTGATGGTTGCACAAACCTATACGTGTATTAAAATTCATGGAATTGTACAATAAAAATAGACAAATTTATATTAATTTTAAAAATAATATTTCTAAAGTGTGGGATGGTAAACATTATACTTAGACAATTGTTTATAAGAGAAAAAAATTTTAAAGCTGTATACAAAGGGAAGAGGACATCTGAGAATCCTGCTAGAGAAACAAACCTTGCCCTTGAGCTTTGACATTTCCAGAGTGTGAGTGTGATGGGGTCCAGCCCCCTAATCTAGGCAGCTTTCTTTGCCCAAAGCCTCCCCCTACCCCTGCCCCCAGCTATGAACCATTGTATGCTGACAGCAGCTATAGGAGTGAAGGGCATTTGTATGCTGACAGCTTGATGTGGTTCACTGTTCCTTGAGGAGGAAGCCTGAGGTACTGACTGACCTCCACCTGTGACGACACGCTGCATCTTAGCCGTCACTGGTGAGCCGGGTAACTAACCTCACTTTGCCCTTATTCTTTACACATCTGAAAACACTTTGAACAATGCTACCTCTTTCAAATCTCAAGGCACCTCTGTGAGGAAAGGTGGGGTGGGTAGCGTTATCTTTGTTTTATGTAGGAAAGAAACGGAAATCAAGACGTTAAATGATTTGGCCAAGGTCAAGTAGCTGGGGAAAAGCCCACAGAGACCCAGGACTTCCAGCTTGTACTCTCATTCTCTCCTTCATCGATCCATCTGAAAAATATTTATTGAGTACCTACTGTATGACTGGGGGTATGTCCCTGTTTGCTTAAATTTCATCTGGGAGAAAAGACATATGTATAGATGTTCAAAACAAGGCACTGAATAGTAAAGGCCTCGCTATTGTAAGAACAATGAGAGTTACAGTAGGTGGGCTAGTTGTTGAGTGAGCAGGACAGACTTAACAGGAAAGATGGGCCTTGAATTTTAAGGATTGGAAGAGAATTTTGAAAAACTGAGATTGAGGGACACATCCCACATGCAAGAATGCATGATAGCCAGCCCATGGATTTACGCCTCCTAATATCCGTGGCCTTGTGTGGTCTTTCAGTTCAGTTGCTGCTGCTGCTGTTGCTGCTGGTAAGTTGCTTCAGTCGTGTCCGACTCTGTGCGACCTCGTAGATGGCAGCCTATCAGGCTCTTCCGTTCCTGAGATTCTCCAGGCAAGAATACTGGAGTGGGTTGCCATTTCCTTCTACAATGCATGAGAGTGAAAAGTGAAAGGGAAGTCGCTCAGTCGTGTCTGACTCTTCGAGACCCCAGGGACTGCAGCCCATCAGGCTCCTCTGTCCATGGGAGTTTCCTGGCAAGAGTACTGGAGTGGGGTGCCACTGCCTTCTCCGAGTTCAGTTGCTAGTCGTATCCAACTCTTTGTGACCCCATGGCCTATAGCATGCCAAGTTTCCTTGTCCTTCATCAACTCCCAGAGCTTGCTCAAACTCATGTCCATCATATCAGTGATGCCTTCCAACCATCTCATCCTCTGTTGTCCCCTTCTCCTCCCACCTTCAATGTTTTCCAGCATCAGGGTCTTTTTCAGTGAGTCAGTTCTTCACACCACATGGCCAAAATATTGAAGTTTCAGCTTCAGCATCAGTCTTTCCAATGAATGTTNTCCTTCATCAACTCCCAGAGCTTGCTCAAACTCATGTCCATCATATCAGTGATGCCTTCCAACCATCTCATCCTCGGTTGTCCCCTTCTCCTCCCACCTTCAATGTTTTCCAGCATCAGGGTCTTTTTCAGTGAGTCAGTTCTTCACACCACATGGCCAAAATATTGAAGTTTCAGCTTCAGCATCAGTCTTTCCAATGAATGTTCAGGACTGATTTCCTTTAGGATTGACTGGTTGGACCTCCTTGCAGTCCAAGGGACTCTCAAAAGTCTTCTCCAACACCACACTTCAAAAGCATCAGTTCTCTCATGTTTAATCAGGTTCTAGGTGAACAACAGGGTTTGGCAGATGTGACAGTGTGGGACCCTGGAGGCTGGCTCTAAAGGGTATTGTGGCTTGTACCCTTTCTCCTAAATGCTCATTCTGAGAGAATTCAGCCCCAGATCATGAGGTCACTTGAGCAGCCCCAAATAGAGGCCCCTGTGGAGAGTAATTGAGACTTCTTGTCAATAGCCTACACCAACTCGCCATCCATGTGAGTGAGCCACCATGGGAGAGGATCGTCAAGTTCCAGTCTAGTGCTCAGATGACTGCAAACTTCAGCAGATATCTCATTGCAACCTCATGAGAACCTCCAAGGCAAAACCACCCATCTAAGATGCTCTCCCAAGTTCTGACCCATAGAAATCATAAGAGATTTAAGTAATTATTTCTATTTTAAGCCATTGAACTTTAGGTTGATTTTTCATACAGCATTGCACTTTTAGTCGCTTGGTTGTTTCCAACTCTTTGCGACCTCACAGACTATAGCCCACCAGGCTCCTCTGTCCATGGAGTTCTCCTGGCAAGAATACTGGAGTGGGTTGCCATTTCCTTCTCCAGGGCCATATAGCATTAGGTAACAATAAAATATGTGAGCCATCTTGCCGAAAAAAACCCCACAAGACCTATTCAAAAGATAGTTCTCTTCAGAAGCCAAGAAGGTAGGGGTTCTAGTAGACTGAATATGAAGTAGAAAAGACTTGAACAAAGGCAGTGGCAGAAAGAATTGAGAAGAAAGGACAGAAGAGAAAGGCCACAAAGAGAATCCACTGGACTCTCTAGGGTTTTCAGCATGAACAACTCATGGTTATTCCGGCTAATATGAACAATGCTGTTCAGGCTATTTGCAGAAGTATCTTCGGGAAAACAGAATGGGTTATTTCCTTAGCTCCTCAGTTTTCATCTTTTCATTCCATGGCCTGGGGGTTGGGGTGCCTTGCTCTAGAGGACAGAAGATCAATAAGGTGAAAGGATTGTGTGTCCTTAAGTCGCCTCACAAAAGGCCACCTGACAAATGCCTACATTTAACAATTATGTGAGCAAGAAATAAATTTCCACTGCATGAAACAATAAATAAGTCATCAGGATAGTGTAAAGTGAGTGGAGGGAAAATAGGATAAAGAGTGAGCCCAGTACACACACACACACACGTCTCAAAGCCCAGGGTGGATGCTTGCTAGAGATGAATCATGAGCTTATGAGCTGGGCTGTCTAGTAGCCAAATCAAAAAAAGAAAGAGGATCAGTGACATGATTCACAAAGACCACAAAACTTTAAAAAGAAGAAAGAATTGTTCAGAAGTGTGATTACTTCCAATAATGAAATTAAACAGAATTTTGCCTAGTGAGTCTTCATAAAAAGACACTGAGTAATGTAATAAACAATGTCCTCAATAATGTCCCAGCAGCCAGCAGAGCCATACGTTTTTATAACTCTGCTTCTTATACTGTCCTTCAGTGAAGGATAAAGAAGTGGTAAAATGTCACGGTAAAATCCAGTAAAATCTATTCCATGGGGCTTGGGGAAAAGCACAAAATTTAGTGGTCAAGTTAGTTCTCTGCTGGTTTGGCTGTACCTAACAGTAAATGTGAGAACATCTAGAGGTATTCATAAATGTGGAGCTTTTAGACAGTCCCTCCTCAGCCAAATATCAATAGATATTTGATAAATATATTTTTGTTAACTGATACTCTGGCAGTTATGTGTGTAGCTTTGAGGGTGGAAAAGAGAAAGTAGGAGAAGCCCAAATATCCTGGAGCTGCTTCCCTATGACCCCACATTACCTACCAAATCTTATCTGGATGTTCCGGTGGCCAGGATATTTCACCATCTCATGTTTTCTGCAGTATTTTCTCCCAGTGTATTTTTCTGGAGCAGTATAATTAAGAACACTGACTAGAGAATAAGAAAGGAAGAATAATAAAATATAAGAACAACTGTAAAGAGTCATTATGATATGCTTTCAAAGCCAATAATTACCACTCTTGCTTAACATATAAATCACTATTAGTGTTCTGTTTGAACTACAACTGCGTACTAGTTATTTGACACAGAATGCTTTTGAGAAAGACCTAACATCTGCCCACAATTGGATTCCTTTCCAAGCATTCCTGGGAGGAGGAGGAAAGGGATGTCAGGAGGGTAATTTAATGCTTATAGTTAAAACCTTGAAAAGGACCCATTGTGAGGGAAGTTGAAGGGGATGAATTAATAAACATGGAAAAGAACTTCTGGTTGGCCTCGTAAAGTAAACCCCGAGAGTTGTCTTTAAAGTGAGAAGCTTCAAGACCAGTTTTTAGTAAAACAGAAAGGTTATATACCACATTGGGAAATCAAGACTTTTTGGAAGAACAGGCATCATTTGAGAGTAGCTGGCTTGAGGAAGTGAGGATAGAAGAAATATGGACCCAAAGGATAGCTCTGGACCCAGACACCTAAGAATTGTTGCTGTTGTTCAGGCACCGAGTCATGTCCAACTTTTTGTGACCCCATGGACTGCAGCACACCAGGTCTCCCTGGCCCTCACCATCTCCTAGAGTTTTCCCAAGTCCCTGTCCATTGAATCAGTGATGGAGGAGGGAATGGCAAAACACTCCAATATACTTGCTTTGAGAACCCCGTGAACTGTATAAAGAGAGGCCTAGGAGACTGATTAAGTAACTGTGGTCAATGCACATTGCCAAGCATTTTAGTGAGCATGAAAGAAAACGGGAGGAAAACTGATCTTCGGTGGGTGGTGGAGGTTTCTACAACAGGGGAAAATGGTACTGTGACAGTAGTTTACTAGTTCTTTGGATCGGGGGTGTTGCAGAGGGAAGATATTTGGAATTAAATGCATTTAAAATATGAGTTGCACACCATGTGTAGTGATAGTCATTTAGACTCCCCTAGAGTCAGGCAAACGAGCTGTGAATCTGACAACAAGATGGATAAATTATTATCCTGACAACTCAAAATCTGGCAAGAGCCGGAGAACTATTCCAGCGGTGATGACAGAAACAGGTCAGGCTCGGATCGAGCCAGAGCTAAGGAGCAAATATTTCTAGTATTTTATGCAAAACACTATTCAGCCGTTTTTCTTTCAGTTCAGTGAAGCTTAGAAACAATAAAAACAGTATTTATATGACTTTGGAGGAATTCAGGAAATCCGTGAGGATGCCTGAAATCTGGAGAATCAATGGGTGAAGATGGATTTATGCTAGTATTATGTTAAGTGCTGCTATAATCTCAGACCTCAGGTTCTGCCTTCAGAGTGACATAAGCCTAATAACCTTTCCCAGCCTTGGAAACATTTCTTCTCCAGTCTCCAAGGTGATTTCTTCTGCTTCAGTCTCCTGAACTACTCTGAACTACCTCTAAGACAATACTGTAGATACAGTAAATACACTTGGTTGCCTACTCAACAGTCATTTCACCCTTTTTCCATAAAAACAAACCCCCAAATTTGTTGAGCAAGTCATCCTCTTCCACCTGACCTTGTGCTCACCGCACAAGTCATCACACTCCTTTCCTCTTTTCAGGTCTTTCTTGAGAATAAACATGTGACATCATTCTATGCACCAAAATGTGAGCAGGAAATCTATGAAGGGGGTGGGAGCAGGGTGGAGGGGGTGGGAGCAGGGTGGGGAGGGTGGCACNCCTCCCACCTTCAATGTTTTCCAGCATCAGGGTCTTTTTCAGTGAGTCAGTTCTTCACACCACATGGCCAAAATATTGAAGTTTCAGCTTCAGCATCAGTCTTTCCAATGAATGTTCAGGACTGATTTCCTTTAGGATTGACTGGTTGGACCTCCTTGCAGTCCAAGGGACTCTCAAAAGTCTTCTCCAACACCACACTTCAAAAGCATCAGTTCTCTCATGTTTAATCAGGTTCTAGGTGAACAACAGGGTTTGGCAGATGTGACAGTGTGGGACCCTGGAGGCTGGCTCTAAAGGGTATTGTGGCTTGTACCCTTTCTCCTAAATGCTCATTCTGAGAGAATTCAGCCCCAGATCATGAGGTCACTTGAGCAGCCCCAAATAGAGGCCCCTGTGGAGAGTAATTGAGACTTCTTGTCAATAGCCTACACCAACTCGCCATCCATGTGAGTGAGCCACCATGGGAGAGGATCGTCAAGTTCCAGTCTAGTGCTCAGATGACTGCAAACTTCAGCAGATATCTCATTGCAACCTCATGAGAACCTCCAAGGCAAAACCACCCATCTAAGATGCTCTCCCAAGTTCTGACCCATAGAAATCATAAGAGATTTAAGTAATTATTTCTATTTTAAGCCATTGAACTTTAGGTTGATTTTTCATACAGCATTGCACTTTTAGTCGCTTGGTTGTTTCCAACTCTTTGCGACCTCACAGACTATAGCCCACCAGGCTCCTCTGTCCATGGAGTTCTCCTGGCAAGAATACTGGAGTGGGTTGCCATTTCCTTCTCCAGGGCCATATAGCATTAGGTAACAATAAAATATGTGAGCCATCTTGCCGAAAAAAACCCCACAAGACCTATTCAAAAGATAGTTCTCTTCAGAAGCCAAGAAGGTAGGGGTTCTAGTAGACTGAATATGAAGTAGAAAAGACTTGAACAAAGGCAGTGGCAGAAAGAATTGAGAAGAAAGGACAGAAGAGAAAGGCCACAAAGAGAATCCACTGGACTCTCTAGGGTTTTCAGCATGAACAACTCATGGTTATTCCGGCTAATATGAACAATGCTGTTCAGGCTATTTGCAGAAGTATCTTCGGGAAAACAGAATGGGTTATTTCCTTAGCTCCTCAGTTTTCATCTTTTCATTCCATGGCCTGGGGGTTGGGGTGCCTTGCTCTAGAGGACAGAAGATCAATAAGGTGAAAGGATTGTGTGTCCTTAAGTCGCCTCACAAAAGGCCACCTGACAAATGCCTACATTTAACAATTATGTGAGCAAGAAATAAATTTCCACTGCATGAAACAATAAATAAGTCATCAGGATAGTGTAAAGTGAGTGGAGGGAAAATAGGATAAAGAGTGAGCCCAGTACACACACACACACACGTCTCAAAGCCCAGGGTGGATGCTTGCTAGAGATGAATCATGAGCTTATGAGCTGGGCTGTCTAGTAGCCAAATCAAAAAAAGAAAGAGGATCAGTGACATGATTCACAAAGACCACAAAACTTTAAAAAGAAGAAAGAATTGTTCAGAAGTGTGATTACTTCCAATAATGAAATTAAACAGAATTTTGCCTAGTGAGTCTTCATAAAAAGACACTGAGTAATGTAATAAACAATGTCCTCAATAATGTCCCAGCAGCCAGCAGAGCCATACGTTTTTATAACTCTGCTTCTTATACTGTCCTTCAGTGAAGGATAAAGAAGTGGTAAAATGTCACGGTAAAATCCAGTAAAATCTATTCCATGGGGCTTGGGGAAAAGCACAAAATTTAGTGGTCAAGTTAGTTCTCTGCTGGTTTGGCTGTACCTAACAGTAAATGTGAGAACATCTAGAGGTATTCATAAATGTGGAGCTTTTAGACAGTCCCTCCTCAGCCAAATATCAATAGATATTTGATAAATATATTTTTGTTAACTGATACTCTGGCAGTTATGTGTGTAGCTTTGAGGGTGGAAAAGAGAAAGTAGGAGAAGCCCAAATATCCTGGAGCTGCTTCCCTATGACCCCACATTACCTACCAAATCTTATCTGGATGTTCCGGTGGCCAGGATATTTCACCATCTCATGTTTTCTGCAGTATTTTCTCCCAGTGTATTTTTCTGGAGCAGTATAATTAAGAACACTGACTAGAGAATAAGAAAGGAAGAATAATAAAATATAAGAACAACTGTAAAGAGTCATTATGATATGCTTTCAAAGCCAATAATTACCACTCTTGCTTAACATATAAATCACTATTAGTGTTCTGTTTGAACTACAACTGCGTACTAGTTATTTGACACAGAATGCTTTTGAGAAAGACCTAACATCTGCCCACAATTGGATTCCTTTCCAAGCATTCCTGGGAGGAGGAGGAAAGGGATGTCAGGAGGGTAATTTAATGCTTATAGTTAAAACCTTGAAAAGGACCCATTGTGAGGGAAGTTGAAGGGGATGAATTAATAAACATGGAAAAGAACTTCTGGTTGGCCTCGTAAAGTAAACCCCGAGAGTTGTCTTTAAAGTGAGAAGCTTCAAGACCAGTTTTTAGTAAAACAGAAAGGTTATATACCACATTGGGAAATCAAGACTTTTTGGAAGAACAGGCATCATTTGAGAGTAGCTGGCTTGAGGAAGTGAGGATAGAAGAAATATGGACCCAAAGGATAGCTCTGGACCCAGACACCTAAGAATTGTTGCTGTTGTTCAGGCACCGAGTCATGTCCAACTTTTTGTGACCCCATGGACTGCAGCACACCAGGTCTCCCTGGCCCTCACCATCTCCTAGAGTTTTCCCAAGTCCCTGTCCATTGAATCAGTGATGGAGGAGGGAATGGCAAAACACTCCAATATACTTGCTTTGAGAACCCCGTGAACTGTATAAAGAGAGGCCTAGGAGACTGATTAAGTAACTGTGGTCAATGCACATTGCCAAGCATTTTAGTGAGCATGAAAGAAAACGGGAGGAAAACTGATCTTCGGTGGGTGGTGGAGGTTTCTACAACAGGGGAAAATGGTACTGTGACAGTAGTTTACTAGTTCTTTGGATCGGGGGTGTTGCAGAGGGAAGATATTTGGAATTAAATGCATTTAAAATATGAGTTGCACACCATGTGTAGTGATAGTCATTTAGACTCCCCTAGAGTCAGGCAAACGAGCTGTGAATCTGACAACAAGATGGATAAATTATTATCCTGACAACTCAAAATCTGGCAAGAGCCGGAGAACTATTCCAGCGGTGATGACAGAAACAGGTCAGGCTCGGATCGAGCCAGAGCTAAGGAGCAAATATTTCTAGTATTTTATGCAAAACACTATTCAGCCGTTTTTCTTTCAGTTCAGTGAAGCTTAGAAACAATAAAAACAGTATTTATATGACTTTGGAGGAATTCAGGAAATCCGTGAGGATGCCTGAAATCTGGAGAATCAATGGGTGAAGATGGATTTATGCTAGTATTATGTTAAGTGCTGCTATAATCTCAGACCTCAGGTTCTGCCTTCAGAGTGACATAAGCCTAATAACCTTTCCCAGCCTTGGAAACATTTCTTCTCCAGTCTCCAAGGTGATTTCTTCTGCTTCAGTCTCCTGAACTACTCTGAACTACCTCTAAGACAATACTGTAGATACAGTAAATACACTTGGTTGCCTACTCAACAGTCATTTCACCCTTTTTCCATAAAAACAAACCCCCAAATTTGTTGAGCAAGTCATCCTCTTCCACCTGACCTTGTGCTCACCGCACAAGTCATCACACTCCTTTCCTCTTTTCAGGTCTTTCTTGAGAATAAACATGTGACATCATTCTATGCACCAAAATGTGAGCAGGAAATCCATGAAGGGGGTGGGAGCAGGGTGGAGGGGGTGGGAGCAGGGTGGGGAGGGTGGCACGGATTTTAGGAAAGGTTTCCTAGCCTTGCAAGGGAGATTCATAGGGGAAAATAGTCATTCTGCTGCTCAGTGTTGTCATGGGTGTGTGTGCTTGGAAATGGGATGGCAATCAAGCAACCTCAAAGGGTACAAGTCAAGAAAAAGTCAACGAGTCATGACAGCCTCATAGAAAGATGAAAAGAACATCCTTGATGTCATTGAGGCTACCAAATAAGCCAAACTGGAGGTCCCCATTCCAAGACTTATAAATGTTCTCACTGTTTCAGCAATTTTGACTTGAGTAGTCTAGTTCTCTATTACTTGCAGCTGAAAGTATAGTAACTGGTGAAATAAATATGTGTGTATTTATACTCCTATTAGATACCAGAGGAAACACCTTTGTTATTATCACCCACAATGCCTGCTATATACAGGTATCAATGAATTCTGGTTCCCTAAAGAGGTAAATGCATGGATGGATAGATAGATGTTCTACATCTTAATACTAGCTGCATTCCCTTGCTCACTGAATTGCATAACTATCCATCCAGGTGCATAAGTCAAAGACATTCTAGATGATTCCCTATCTCCCTCTCTCTATAGCAGCCAATCCATTGCCCAGGCCTGTTCACCTTTCCCTTTAGATTCTTCTCAAACTACTATCATGTCTTAACTGGCCTAGTGCCATAGACTCCTAGTAACTAGCTTCCTGAAATTTCTCAAATCTGTTCTCCACACAGCAGCCAATAGGAAATCTTTTCAAAATGTTAAATCCCTCCCCTCTCACCTCCACCCTTAATTAAAGGATAAAGAACAAAATTCTAAAATTCAGGAGATGCCTCCAAGACCTGTGTGGCCTTGTGCCATCCACTCTTTTAGGCTACCTCTTGCCCTTGATACTCTAGTCAGACAGGCTGACTGTTGATTCCTTGGTGTGCCTTGCCCTGCACATACTGTTCTATCTGCCTGGCAGGTTCTCCCTGCTGGCACCCCTCACAGTCACATGCTTTTGGGTTCCAGCCACCATTCTTCAGTCTGTCTCCTTTTTCCCAGGGAAGCCTCTGCTCTAGTCCCTGAATAGGTGGTTCTCAGTATCATACACTTGGCCAGCACCACATACCTCTCAGTCACAGCTAGAATGACCATCCAAACTGCAACATTCCTAAGAATTAATGGGACACCGTAACAATTACACTGGGGCGATAAGGATGCAGAGAGATTTTTCTGGGCTAAGAGAACATCCAGTCACCCTGTTCTTTGTACTTGCTTTTTGCTTACTAGCATTTTCATTCAAAGTGTGCCTCCCCTAGGTCTCTACATGGGGAGGGCCGTGTCCTTCATCTTTTTGCTCATTATCACAGTCTCCATATCTGGCACAGTGCCAGATTCAACAACAGACGTTCAATAAATATTTGTTAGAGGTATGTTGGAAAGAATGAATATGATAATTCAGTTCACATTGTCCTTTTCTACTATTTTTTTATAATCCTCCCTAGACCAGCATCGAAGTAATGTTATGCTATATTCTTGCTTCTTATTTTTAAATATCTCATCATTTTGCATAGCACTGCTGTACTCCTGATCTATTCATTTACTCAACAAGTATCTGCTGAACATGTAACATGTACTGACCATGAACTAGAGCCTAGGTGTGCAACAGCAAACAGGACACAGTCTCTGTCTTCAAGGACTTCACAGTCCCACGAGTCTCTGAGGACTCAAGGTCAGTTTTTACCAAATTAATGCCTTGCCAATCTAGGCCTGGATATGAAAGAGGTAGTTTGAATTTTTTCATCTCCTTCTCACTTACATCATTTCCTCCAATTTGGTTTCAAGGCCAGTGCCCTCCTGGTTTCCATTACTTACTAAAACTTAGCTCCAGGAAACATTAAGCTACTTAGGTGTAATTTCAGATTCTGCAATATGTTAAGAATCATATTCATACATATCAACTGGCAAGAAATAAATGGAAATCTCAAGGTACCTGAAATTAGGAGCTGTAAGTTTAGGATCTGATCCTGAAGCTTCCCCATGGATGATTATCAAATTCAGTAATAGCTAGTAGTTTGGGTTTTAGCACACAATCAGGCCAGGATATGAGGCTGTGGGTCCTATGAGACACTGAATGAAAACTAATACCCTCATGAAGCTGGGATGCTCAAAGGTATGTTGCCTCTATAATGAGGAGCCTAGGAAAAAAACTCCATTCACCTTAACAGGGAGATGATGAAGTTTGCTGTTCTGGGCTAAGGAAAAGGAAAGAAAAATTATTCCCAGAAAAATAAAAATCCGAAGCCTCTGCCTTATGATGTATTGAAGTGAGGATGTATACTTGTGTCATGATTTGGAAACTATCAGGATTAGAAATTTACATAAAAATTAGTCCTGGGACAGTGATATCCCTGGAGTACCTTGCAGATGTGAAATCTCTATGGAGCAACACATCCCTGCTTAGGCCACACAGGATTTTCATAGGAAGGTTTCAATGAAGATGAGTTTATAATTCAAGATGCAGAAACAAAGATAGAAGGATAGGTACCCAGTAACCTATGATAATAGAAGTGTTATCTGAAAAAGATAATGTCTTAAGAAGCGTCTCCTGGAAACAGATTCGGAGGTAGAGATTGGCATGGAGGAGGTTTTTTGGAGAACACGCTGAGGAGCACCTCTGAGAGAGTGAAGAAAGGGTTATGCAGGAGACACAGTGATACAGCTGCAACCGAAGCTTCAGCTATCCCAAAGGATCTCTGGAGTTGGGATGGCCCTGAAGAATAACCCAAGTTGAAACAATTAGATTAGGCCTTTATATCTCAATGGCACCAATCCCTGGATGCAAGTTGCCCCTGAAAGAGGTTATGAACTTGGGAAAAATGGCTCCCTTCAGCCAAAAGCGAACCCCAGAGAATTTCAGAAGGGACCCATCAGCAGCCACTGTACTCAACAACAAAGAAATAAAGGTCTCAGACTTGAAGTCAGGGATAGGCAGTGGGGACTTGGAGAAGCACCAGTCAGCATCTGCTATAGCCCACCCTTGGGCTGTTCAGATTCATTTACATTTTGTGTTAAGTTTGTCCCATCTGGAAAAGGATCTTCAGGTTTCTGGGTGGTCTCATTTCCTGAGGAATCTTACACAGGGAAAGTTAGTGGGAAAAGTTAGCAATCCCTGCTGCTGCAACCAGTTTTAGGAGCACAATCAGTTTTCATCATCCACTTTACTACTCATTCTAGATTCTCCTCACCCTTGCCTAGTACTTCTCATGATCTTAATAACAAGTAGAAACTCTGAGGGTCTAAGCTTCTGATCACCATGCCCTTCTTAGGTCATGTCTATCCACTGTGTCCTTATCCACTGACCATCCCAACCGAGCAGCGATCATCAAAAGATGCCCCTATTGTTCTCTGAGTGTGAAATATCAGTTCAGTTCAGTTCAGTCACTCAGTCGTGTCCGACTCTTTGCGACCCCATGAATCGCAGCACGCCAGGCCTCCCTGTCCATCCCCAACTCCCGGAGTTCAGTCAGATTCATGTCCATCAAGTCAGTGATGCCATCCAGCCATCTCATCCTCTGTCGTCCCCTTCTCCTCCTGTCCCCAATCCCTCCCAGCATCAAAGTCTTTTCCAATGAGATATAGTCTTCCCTTTTTTCCTATACAACATCTGCTGAACCTCCTCCTAATGATCAGTGCAAATCAACCTTGTATGGAGAGTATGTGCCTCCATTGCTTACCATCCTCTTGATATGAGAAACCTAAGTGACTTGATGATAGCCGTAGTATAATACAGGACTCTTACTGTATCCCCTGGTGAAAGCAATCACCCTCTGGGAATCAAGACTTCTACCACAGAGCCTAAAGCTTTAAATACAGGAAAAGCAAATCCCAAAGTAGGTAACTGTGAAGTATAGTAACATAAAGATACAGAAAATAGGAAAGAATAGTTAAGAAACATGGTAGGTAGAATGTGAAGTTTCAATATGTACATAATATGAATAAATATAACATGAACACTTCAAATAGGAATATAGGTTGGGAAACAAACAAAGTATGGCTGGTTGAAAGCAGAAAATAACATGGTGAAAAACAAAACCAAATGTGTATCATCACAATAAATACAAATGGATTAAACAATTACAAGGCAGAGATGCTCAAACTGGATTTTAAAATCACTAGTATAAGAGAGACACCTATACATACTGGAA
This sequence comes from Neotragus moschatus, assembly GCA_006410615.1. Classification (NCBI taxonomy): domain Eukaryota; kingdom Metazoa; phylum Chordata; class Mammalia; order Artiodactyla; family Bovidae; genus Neotragus; species Neotragus moschatus. Next base: position 426,836 of record SJYA01002504.1, read on the forward strand.
CAAAAAAGACAGAAAGTTAAGGGATGAGGAAAGATTTATTAGTCAAATTCTTATCAAGAGTTAAGCCACTGTGGCTCTGTTATACCCCCAAAATTTAATCTTTAAAGAAAAACACATTTTATGGATAAAGGGTATCATTATTTTTAAAATTATAAGGAAGATATATGGTTCTGAATCTATATGAACTTAAAAGTATAGACTCAAACTATGTAAAGAAATTCAGGGCTTGGTGGCAGCCTGTCAAAATGCTATATCTCCTGGGAGTTTTGCATTTTCACAAGGCTTAGTACCTCAAGAAAAAAGAGATCAAATTGAAGAGAGTGTTACTGGATTAATCTTAACTGTTAAGAAGCAAGGTTAATTTATGAATACACTCTGGAAAGTTCTTAAAGAGATCCTTTTTATCTTATTATATTTGCCAAGTACAGCTACATTTACAAAGTTGAATTTTTACTTATGGATTCTAGGAAGTAAATAGAGTAAATGAACTGAGCTAAATTTTCATTAAGAAAGGTAAAACCTGAGCCAACTGTCAGATCCTTGCATCAAGGTAGACTTCCCAGATGAGTTTCTTATGAAATAGAAACAGTTGAAAAGTTTGGACTGGTTGACAGCTCTGCAACAGAGCCAATTCTAGAAATAGGTAGAAATTATTATTATTTTTTAAGAGTTATGGGGTCTTCTATTTAATTTAATTAATTAAAATTGAAGTATAATTGATTTACAATATCATGTCAATTTAGGTATATATAGCAAAGTGATTCAGATGTATATATATATATATATATACATATATATATACAATATATTATTAATATGATTATATATATGTGGGGGTCTTCCCAGATGGTGCAGTGGCAAAGACTCCACTGTCAACACTCTTAAATCACAACAGTCATAAATCACAGCAAGATCCCCTATGATCCACCTCCGAGTAATGGAAAGAAAAACAAAAATAAACAAATGGGGCCTAATTAAACTTAAAAGCTTTTGCACAGTGAAGGAAACTATAAGCAAGGTGAAAAGACAGCCCTGAGAATGGGAGAAAATAACAGCAAATAAAGCAACTAACAAAGAATTAATCTCCAAAATATGCAAGCAGCAAATGTAGCTCAATACCAGAAAAATGAACAACCCAATCAAAAAGTGGGCAAAAGACCCAAACAGACATTTCTCCAAAGACATCCAGATGGCTAATAAACACATGAAAAGCTGCTAAACATCACTAGTAGAGAAATGCAAATGAAAACCATAATGAGGTATCATCTCACGCCGGTCAGAATGGCCATCATCAAAAGGTCTACAAACACATGCAAGAGAAGATGTGGAGAAAAGGGAACCCTCTTATACTGTTGGTGGGAATGCAAACTGGTACAGCCACTATGGAGAACAGTGTGGAGACTCCTTTAAAAACTGGGCATAGAACTGCCATATGACCCAACAATCCCACTGCTGGGCATACACCCTGAAGAAACCAGTATTAAAAGACACACATGCACCCCAGTGTTCACTGCAGCACTAGTTACAATAGCTAGGACATGGAAGCAACCTAGACGTCCATCAGCAGACAAATGGATAAGAAAGTTGTAGTATACATACACAATGGAATATTACTCAGTTATAAAAAGGAATACATTTGAGTCAGTTCCAGTGAGGTGTTTGAACCTGGAACCTATTACACAGTGTGAAGGAAGTCAGAAACAGAAAGATAAATACTATATATTAATGCATATATAGAGAGAGAATTTAGAAAGATGGTACCAATGATCCTATATGCAGGGCAGAAAAGGAGACATAGATGTAAAGAACAGACTTTTGGACTCAGTGGGAGATGGCAAGGGTGGGACGATTTGAGAGAATAGCAGTGAAATATGTATATTACCATAAGTGAAGTAGATGACCAGTGCAAGTTCCATGCATGAAGCAGGGTACCCAAAGCCAGTGCTCTGGGACAACACAGAGGGATGGGGTAGGGAGGGAGGTGGAAGGGGCATTCGGGATGGGAGGGACACATATATATCCTTGGCCAATTCACGCTTCATGTATGGCAAAAACCATCACAATATTGTAAACTAATTATCCAGTTAAAATTGATTAATTAAAAAAAGAATTCAATGACCAATGCAGGAGATGTAGGTTTGATCCCTGCGTCACGAGGTCACCTGGAGAAGGAAATGGCAAGCCATTCCAGTATTCTTGCCTGGAGAATTCCATGGATAGATGAGACTGGTGGGCTACAGTCTATGGGATTGCAGAGTCAGACACGACTGAGCAGGCAAGCTAAGCAAAATATTTATGTATGTGTATATAGATATATATGTGTCTTCTTCAGATTCTTTTCCATTATGGTTTATTATAAGATACTGAATATAGTTCCCTGTGCTATACATTCAGTTCAGTTCATTTCAGTAGCTCAGTCATATCCGACTCTTTGCGACCCCATGAATCACAGCACGCCAGGCCTCCCTGTCCATCACCAA
>SJYA01002505.1:0-25968 GCA_006410615.1 Neotragus moschatus
AAAAGCATCAGTTCTTCGGCACTCAGCTTTCTTTATAGTCCAACTCTCACATCCATACATGACTACTGGAAAAACCATAGCCTTGACTAGATGGACCTTTGTTGGCAAAGTAATGTCTCTGCTTTTTAATATGCTTTCTATGTTAGTCATAACTTTCCTTCCAAGGAGCAATCATCTTTTAATTTCATGGCTGCAGTCACCATCTGCAGTGATTTTGGAGCCCCCAAAAATAAAGTCTGTCATCAGTTCCATTGTTTCCCCATCTATTTGCCATGAAGTGATTGGACCGGATGCCATGGTCTTAGTTTTTAGAATGTGGAGTTTTAAGCCAACTTTTTCACTCTCCTCTTTCACTTTCACTTTCACTTCTTTACTTTCTGCCATAAGGGTGGTGTCATCTGCATATCTGAGGTTATTGATATTTCTCCCAGCTATCTTGATTCCAGCTTGTGCTTCATCCAGCCTGGCATTTCACATGATGTACTCTGCATATAAGTTAAATAAGCAGGGTGACAATATACAGCCTTGACGTACTCCTTTCTAGATTAGGTTCAGATGCGGTCATTAGGGTGGAATGTGTGTCCTTATAAGATAAGGATGCCAGAGCCGGCTCTGTCTGCCTGATGAGGACACAGTGAGAAAGTGGCAGTCTATAAGACAACAAGAAGGTTCTTACCAGAATGTACGATTTTTGTTTTAGACTTTCAGTCCTCAGAACTGTGAAAAATATTTTAATGTCGTTTAACCCAGGCATCCTATGGTGTTTTATTATGACAATCCAAGCTGAGTAAGATAGAAATTGGCACCAAGAAATGAGATGCTGTTGTAACAGATATCTAGAAATATTAAAGTGGTTTTGGGACTGGGTAATGGTGTAGGGTGATGAGAGTTTTGAGGTACATTCTCAAAAAAAAAAAAAAAAGCCGGGATATCTACAAAGGGACGTTTAAAGGTGATTTTGGCGAAGACTCAGTAAAAGAGGAGCTCTGGAGAGAAAAGCTCCAACTTCTTAGAGAATACACAAATATTTATAAACAAAATACTGGTAGAAATATTGACAGTAGGCGGTAACGGGCCACTCTGGTGAGGTCTCAGACAGGAATAAAGAGCATGCTATTGGACAATGGCGAGAAGGTGACGAAGAACTTGACTGAAATATGTTCATATTCTAGTGTTTTATGGAAGAATTTGTGAGCTATGAAATTGGATAATTAGCTGAGGAGATTTCTAAGCAGAGTATTGAAAGAGTGGCTTGGTTCCTCCTTAGTGTTTATCGTACAGTGTGAAAAGAGAGAAACCAATTAAAGGAGGAACTGTTAAAAAATAAAAAATAAAAAGAAGCAGGAGTTAAAGTGTTGAAAAACTCTCAGCCCATCCATATGGGAAAAAAATAAGAAATTGTGTTCAGAAGAGAGTACTAAGGGTGTGGTCAACAGACATTTGATACAATTAGTATGGATGTCAACCAAGAACATAACCAGCCCAGCAAAAACACTGCCGGGTTGCCCTGAAGGGTTGGAGATGAGATGAAATGAAGGAAGGTTGTCTGACTTCTTAGCTCTTACAGGACTGAACCACAGAGCCATTTGGCAGCAAACTGTGTGTTATTCTTTAAGATAACGGAAGAATGACTTCAAAGACCATTCAGACGTCATCAGGGCTGCCTCGTCTGTCTCAAGTTGGGGGGAAAGGGAATAGAGGGAGGGCATCGCCTTGCTTTCAGTAGGCCATATCGGCTGCCAAGGGCCTTAAAAGAAGGGCCCCTATCCTTGAGTCTTGGTGTGTAATCCCAGCCTGGTAGAGCCACAGGGGTTGAACCAGCATCTCAGTGGGTCTAGAAAGCAGGACCACTACCCTAATAAGTCTGGAAGGCAGCACATTGAACCAGAGGGCATTATTCTCAAGGCTTAAGATCAGTGGTATTCACCTTGCTGTGTTTTTAACTTGCCTTGACTCAGCACCCTTTTCTTCTTTCTGATTTCTCCCTTTTGGAACAGGGATGTCTATGCTATGCCCGCCCACCACTGTCTTTTGAAAACACATAACTTATCAAATTTCACATATTCATAGCTGGAGAGGAATTTTGCCTCAGGATGAAAAGTGCATTTACATGACCTTTAGATAAGACTTTAAAGTTGATTCAGGATGGGTTAGGACTTTGGGGAGCTATTAGGATGGAATGAATGTATTTTCCACGAGAGAAGGGCATAAGTTTTGGGAAGTCAGAGGCCAGATGTTATGGACTGAATATGTTCCCCCGAAATTCACGTACTCTAATCCCTGAGGTGTTTGGAGGTGAGGCCCTTGGGAAGGATGTTAGGTTTAGACAAGGTCGTGGGTGTGGAACCACCATGATGAGGTTAGTGTCCTTTCTCTTCTTACAAGGACACTAACCTCATCCTGGAGGTTCCACACCCACGACCTTTTCTAAACCTACAAATAGGAAAAGGAGTTGTCAAGGCTGTATATTGTCACCCTGCTTATTTAACTTCCCTGGGCTTCCCTGATGGCTCCCACAGTAAAGTGTCTGCCTGCAATGTGGGAGACCCAGGTTCGAATCCTGAGTTGGGAAGGTTCCCTGGAGAAGGAAATGGCAATCTACTCCAGCACTCTTGCCTGGAAAATCCCATGGATGGGGGAGCCTGGTAGGCTATAGTCCATGGGGTTGCAAAGAGTTGGACACGACTGAGCGACTTCACTTCACTTATTTAACTTATATGCAGAATACATCATAAGAAACTCTGGGCTGGAAGAAGCACAAGCTGGAATCAAGATTGCCAGGAGAAATATCAATAACCTCAGATATATAGATGATACCACCCTTATGGCAGAAAGTGAAGAGGAACTAAAAAGCCTCTTGATGAAAGTGAAAGAGGAGAGTGAAAAAGTTGGCTTAAACCTCAACATTTGGAAAACGACGATCATGGCAGGGAGGCCTGGTGTGCTGCAGTCCACAAGATCACAAAGAGTCAGACACAACTGGATACTGATACACTATCCAGTGCCTGGTAATCAGACTGCAACCCAAGACCTCCTGTGGAAAGTTTGTGCCATGGCAGAGGATCCTGAGCTAAGACAAAGGAAAGAGAGAGCAGAGGAAGAAAGCAGGGAAAGCACAAGCAGAAGCTCTATCACCAGTGAGGAAAAGTAAAGATGGTGGCCAAAAAAAGCAACATCCGAATAAAGGGGCATAATGAAGCCTTCGATGGGGGAGGAATCAAGAGATGAAAGGTGCAAAGGGTCAGCTGCAAGGTGAAAAGTAGATTGTGATCGAGGTTAAGGCAAACAGCACAGCAGCAAGGCAGTGGAAAGCTCTCTCTTTGTTTATGCTGAATATCTAATGCTGCATGACAAAGTGCCCCAAAATCTTGTGGTCATAAAACAACCCCTTATTATGTTTTTGGATCTGAGGGTTTGGAATTCAAACAGGGCACAGCAAGAAAGGCTTTCTCTCTGATCCTTGATGTCTGGGTCATCGGTTAGAAGCCTCCAGGACTTCAGAATCATCTGAAGATTTATTCACTGTGGTCGATGCTGGAAAGACTCAACAGCTGTCAGCTCGGGCTCTGTGGGCAGCTCTTTCTGTTTCTGTGTGGCCTCTTTGTCTTGTCTCTCCAACTTGGCAGCTTTAGAGTAGCAGACTCCAAAGTCCACATTGACACCAGGTGGAAAACCATATCACTTTTTGTGACCTAGGCTCAAAAATCTTGCAGTGTTCTACCGCCACGTCCTATTCATCGAGGCAGTTACAAAGGTCCACCAGGTTCAAGCAGAGGAAACAAAGATTTCACACCCTGATGGAGGAGAGTCTATACAACTGTAAGAAGAGTATCTGCAATAGCACACATAGCCCAGAGGTGATCTCAGAGGATATAATCAGCCATCTTTCTCAGCTTGCCTTCTAATGCTGCAATGGTCAGTTTGGGTGGAAGCCTAGAAGCACAGACACTGAGTGTCCCTTGAAAAGACAGAGTTAGAGATGACATCCAAGACTTAGATGAAGTGGGTACTAGCATATTCCTTTAGAGAAGAATGAGGCAATTTCTGGGACCCTAACTGTAATGCGCAGGAGTTCTGCACTCTTCTATCTCAGCTATATTATTGTTTTGTGTTGCGGTTGTTGCTAGCGGTGCTAGCAGTCTCATTTTAGTCAGTTCCCCTTCATTTTTGGTAAAGATCTTTCTGAAAACTGAGCCCATGTCAATGATGCTGAGAAACCCCAAAAGAAGGCTCTGATTTGACTCACAGTTGAGTCAGAGACAAGGAGGAGCAGGGCCCCCTGATGACAGGCATGAATGAGAGCAGGTATCAGCATGAACCCCCCTGTGCATGCATGTGTGTGCTAAGTCACTTCAGCTGTGTGTGACTCTTGCAACCCCATGGACTATAGTCCACCAGGCTTTTCTTCTCCATAGGATTTCCCAGGCAGGAATACTAAAGTGGGTTCCCATGCTTCCTCCAGGGGATCTTTCCAACCCAAGGATGAAACCCGAATCTCCTGCATTGCAGGCTGCAAGCTCAGGGCGGCCAAGGTGCAGTTGTTGCACCTCCCGTGAACTCTCTCTGGAGAGCTTGTCCCAGCTCAGCCCTGGAGCATGATGTGTTTTGCATCAGTTAGATTCTTTTACAGAGCAGACAGTGGAAAGATCAAAGTGGGAGAACCTCAAGGGGGAACAGAAATGCCAGAGGGCTAGTGTCACTGGCATTTGTCTTCTTCCTACCAGCATCTTTCTCGAGGGGCTTTGTACAGTTTATCCTGTTTATTATGCATTTTCACCCTCTCTGCTCCTTCCCCTCCCTTCCCTTCACACCTGCCTTTGAGCCTTTGGTATCCTTACTGCTTAACAGAACTCGGAAAGAATGTATCTCCTAAAACACAGAGTTCCCTGAAAGAAACACCAGCATGGAAGAACACACAGACTCCCAACAAAACAGAATGTCTCTCTTCAGATGCCATTACCATGTAAAGATGCTAAATCAGAAGGACCTGGGGGAGACCCTATGGCCCCCTGAGTTTATACACATCGTTTGCTAAATTGTGTAAGCACGGGGAATGCTTAGTCCATAAGACATTGAAAGCGAACACATTTGCCACCCACAGCATTTCCCATTCAACTAAGAGGATGCTGATTGCAAGCATTTCTCATTATTATTCATTAACGGAGTATATAAGGTTCTCAAGGACTTGTGGACTGATCGCATACTTGTCCTGTGTCGATATAAATGCTATAGTTGCACCTTGAAAGTTACATTCTATTTTTTTATTTGTCATCCGTTTATTCACTCAAAAATATTTTCATTGATTATTGCACTGAAGATAAGTAAGAGTTCTTGCCCTCAAAGAACTCATGTTCCTAATGAAAGCAATGAAATAAGAGACGTTTTAATGGGTGTTACCAGGGAGAACACTGGCAGCTATCAGAGCATATGATAGGTTCCCTGATCTAGATTTGAGGGAGGAAGAATCAAAGACTTCTTCCTGGAGATGATGCCTGAATTTTGAGTCATGAATAAAGGTTAACTGGGAGAACAGAGAAGAAGGGAGGACATGTCCAGGTATCAAGGCATGGGAGAGTATAGTGCCTCCAGAAAACTGAGAGCTTAAACTCTATAAAGAAAGGGATAGTGATGAGACTTGAATGCTGTACTGAAGAGTTTTCTCTTTCTCCAGAATTCTATTGGGTTTCCCAGGTGGCTCAGTAGTAAAGAATCCTCCCACCTTCCTGTAGGGAAGATCTCCTGGAGTAGGAAACGGCAACCCACTCCAGTATGTTTGCCTAGAATAGTCCATGGACAGAGGAGCCTGATGGGTTACAGTTCACGGGGTTGCAAGAGTCAGACACAACTGAGCAACTGAAGATGCATGGTCAAGAATTCTGTAGTCATGAAACTAGCGTAAAACTTTGAATTTTATCCAGATAGTCAGTGAGTTGACAGTTGCTAAGATAACTTATATGAGTAAATGATGAAGCTGTTCAAGTCAAGAGCAGTGCTCAAGTCAAGTCAGTGTTGGCCTTTGACAGCCCTCGTACCATCATAGGAGGGTTGGTGAGCAAGAAGCCAACAGTATCTGCTCTTGGATCAGCCTTGCCAACCTAGCAATTGACACTGACTTCTGGCCCCACCTGCCTGCTTCAACCTGCCTTAGATAACCAACATGAACTTGACCTGTGATCTCTACATTCTCCTTCCTGCTCAGCTGGACAGTTGTTTGGGGCCCCTGTAGTTGAGACCTACCATGTCACTGACCTTGTTCCCAAGATTCAGCCACAAATAAACTTTAAATCAAAAGTATTTAGGGGGACTTCCTTGGTAGTCCAGTGATTAAGAATCTGCTTTGCCAATGCAGGGGACATAGGTTTGGTCCCTAGTCCAGGAAGATTGCTTATGCCTCAGGGCAACTAAGCCCATGGGCCACAACTACTGAGCCCATGTGCCCTGGAGCCCATGCACCACAACAAAAGAAGCCACTGCAATGAGAATCTCACACACCACAACTAGACAAATGCCCCCACTAGAGAAAGCCCATGCACAGCATCAAAGACCCAGCACAGCTATGTTTTTTTAAGAGAATTTTTTCTCCTTCCCTGTGTTTTTACNGCTGTCTATGGGGTGGCAAAGAGCCGGACACGACTGACATGACTTAGCAGCAGCAGCAGCAGACCACTAGAGCTTTTACAGATAGGCCCAAAAGGAGTTCAAAAATCCTTATCTTTTCATGCAAAACTTCAACCAAATGGTTAAATGTTCATTTTGAGAGGAGAGAGGTGGATTACTCACTATTTCCTCCAAAGTGTGCAGAGGCCATACTACCAAGTCCAAGTTCACACAACAGGCCAGTGAATCCAAGAGACAGATGTTGAGGCAAGGAATACAAATTTGTCTGGGTTTGGAAGCTAGGTTCTTTTACAGAACCAGCTGCGGCTGCTGCTAAGTCACTTCAGTCGTGTCCGACTCTGCTACCCCATGGACGGAAGCCCACCAGGCTCCCCCGTCCCCGGGATTCTCCAAGCAAGAACACTGGAGTGGGTTGCCACAGAAAGAGAGGCAATGAGGAACTAAAGTCAAAAGGCAGAACAGAGAGGGAGAGGCAATGAGGAAGTAAAGTAAAAGGGTCAGCCTTTGGAAGGGGTGTGTTAATCTCCTTTATTCAAAGGTGGACAAGGTCAGATTATTTCTCTCTGAGCTGAACAAAGGCACTTGAGTTTACGGTCAGGCAGAGGGACAGAGTCCTTTGAAGCAAGCCATTATGGATCATTATAATAACAAAAGCAATGAAAAACAAGCCAAGCAGTNAGGGGTGTGTTAATCTCCTTTATTCAAAGGTGGACAAGGTCAGATTATTTCTCTCTGAGCTGAACAAAGGCACTTGAGTTTACGGTCAGGCAGAGGGACAGAGTCCTTTGAAGCAAGCCATTATGGATCATTATAATAACAAAAGCAATGAAAAACAAGCCAAGCAGTTTCCAACATGGAATCAGAACTGGCTTCTTCTCTGCAACACATTAAAGATTGAAAATCTATTAGGCTTGTTCTCCACGGTAGCTGTTCCTGTTTCCTCTGGCTTCCTTCACAGAGCCTGGCACTCAGCCTATGTGGAGGAAAAACAAGTGGATGAAAAGGTCACCACTCCTAACTAGTTGTACTTTGTTTTTTGTTTTGTTTTGTTTTGTTTTGTTTTCAGTTGCTAAGTCATGTCCAACTCTTTTGCAACCCCATGGACTGTAGACTGCCAGGCTCCTCTATCAATGAGATTTCCCAGGCAAGAATACTGGAGTGGGTTGCCATTTACTTCTCCAGGAGAACCTCCTGATCAGGGATCAAACCCTCACATCTCCTTGGCAGGTGGATTCTTTACCACCCCACAGGGACTATGTGGGGTATAACACATAACAGGCCTACAGACTGTCAGCCCCCAAACCTTGCTTTTCATGAAATTTGTCTGGAAGAGGAAGAGGAGAAGTAACTGGTGAGATCATGAAGCCAAGTGAAGGTTAAGGAGAAGACTTGACTGGATGTAGAACTTACGGAGATGCAGTCACACAGAGGAAAACTGAAGGGCCAGGAGTGAGGAGGGAAGGAACATAATCACTTTAGCAAAGTCACAACTCCATCAGCTTATCTGTATATACCTTCAATCACCTTTTAGGGCTCAAAAACTCTTCGAAACACCTTGTTGTGTTGAGTCACAGAATGCAAGGACCCTGGTGTGGTATAGAGAGCCCTAGATCTAGAGACTGAAGAATCTGGATAAGATTCTGCTACTTGTCATCAATACAACCTTGGGTGAGACTCTCTGAACCTCAGTTACTTCACCTGTAAAATGGGAACATCACTTTGGACCCACTTGCGCCGTGGTTGCCATGAGGCTCAGAGATGATGCCAGATGTTATTACAAACAGGGAAGTTCCCACCAGCAGAAGTTATACTGACAGATTTCAACATCTCAGAAAACCAGAGTTCGGAAGCTACAGTTGTTCAGTTCATTCAGTTGCTCAGTCGTGTCCTACTCATTGCAGTCCCATGGACTGCAGCACACCAGGCTTCGCTGTCCTCCAGCAACTCCCAGAACTTGCTCTGACTCAGTCCATCAAGTCGGGGATGCCATCCAACCATCTCATCCTCTGCTGCCTCTTCTCCTCCTGCCTTCAGTCTTTCCCAGCATCAGGGTCTTTTCCACTGAGTCGGTTCTTCGCATCAGGTGGCCAAAGTACTGAAGCTTCAGCTTCAGCATCAGTCCTTCTATGAATATTCAAGACTGATTCCTTTAAGATTGACTGGTTTGATCTCCCTGAAGTCCAAGGGACTCTCACGAGTCTTCTCCAGAACCACAGTTCAAAAGCATCAATCCTTCGGCCCTCAGTTTTCTTTATGGTCCAACTCTCACATCCATACATGACTGCCGGAAAAACCATAGCTTGAACTAGTCGCACCTTTGCTAGTAAGGTGACGTCCTATCTCCATATACCAACAGAGCTGATCTGATGACTTCCCGCCTGGTTACTATTAGGTCCACCTTGTATAGGTCCCTGTCCTCTGCCTGCCCCACCTGGTTCTCAGTGATCTCAGCTTTCCCACCCAAGACTTTTGGGTTGTACTTTACACTGTTCCTCTCTCTCTCTCCACCAGCTGCCAACTCTGCTTCCCATAGGGACTTCCCATTTGCTCTCTCAGCCCAGTTGCCGTAACATCATGGTTCATCTCCGTGTAGATACAGCACATCCCCACTTCTCCTTGTAGATTCCATTTAGCCTTCTTTCCAGACTAAAGCCTCCTTATCTACACATGCCTCCCAGCCTTTTCTAGGATTTTTTGCAATGGCTAATGAGAATGAGGCCACGGCCATCCCCTCCTAAAACTGTGGGGCTGAGGACAAAGAAGCATTCCAGATGCTTTTGTGCAAGCAGAGACTCAGGTGAGATATCTGAAAGTACTTTGAAACCCTTACTGTGCCCCACACACCCAGGGCATTACTGCTGATCTTTTTCTGGGTTTGGGGCAGTAGGGGTGGGGTGGGGGTGTTGCTAAGGGAGGTGTCTGTAATGATGAGGAGATGGGGGAGATGAACTGAGTTGATTGAAAGAGTGGAAAGCCAGGGAATTTCTCTTTCCTCTCATCCTCAGGAAACAGGTTCTGCTCAGGGTTCTGTCTGGCCACAGGTGATAAATATATTTATGCACAAGAGCAACAAGCAGCCATATATCTTCTATATGGGAGGCAGTTTCCTTTTATTTCAACCACACGAAATGGGGCCCAGCCAATGAGCCGGTTCAGAAAAAGAGATCAACACGGAATTGTAAAATGGCCGAGGCTAAAAGCTCCATTTAATAAAACCTGAAAAATAAAAGCCCTAAGAGAAGAGTACTTCCTTGTGCTTTGAAAAGAGAAATTGCATATTAGAAGGTTGGGAAAAACAGGCGAGAAAAGAGGTTGGGGGTCTTTTGCAGAGGGTGGTGGTAGGAGGGTGGGCTACAGAAGAGGTGTATGGGAAAAGCCAGAGCTCATTCAGGGAGACAGGGGTGTATGTCATCATTCATTCCGTAGACATTTATTGAGCATTTGCTGTGGGCCAGGCAAGCACTGTCTTGCGCAAACAAGACATGTCCAGTTTCAACACCATTCCCCATGGCATCGCTTGCAAACATTCAGTCACTCAAACTCTACCTTCAAGATTGTTGCCATTTCTGCAGGCTGGTTTTTCTATTATTTGTTCAACCGTTTAATTTAAATTGACTTACTTTTTAAATGTAAATACCAACCTGAGTCTTACCCATGAAATCACCAAGTGCTGGGCTCTCTTTTCTCTAGTATGCATTAAAATGAATACATAATCCTAAGACCTATGCTTGTCTGAATTAATGTTTTCTTTTTAAAATAGTAATCGAAACGTGTACTTTTAATATAATTACATAAATACTAACTTAAGATTGGTTCATTTATTCCTTCCTATTTGATATATGTAATTAACTAATTTACAGTCCATCCCATTTCTCCAGTCAGAACTCATGTTTCTTTAATTATTTTTAAATTGGAAGGTAATTATAATGGCTTGTCAGTTTCTGCTGGGCAGTACTGTGAATCAGCTGTAAGTGTACACACGTCCCCTCTCTCTTCAGCCTTCCTCCCACGCCTCCCATCCCAACCCTGTAGGTGGTCACAGAGCCCCGAGCAGAGCTCCCTGTGCTATGCAGCATTTTCACACTAGCTGTCTCCTTTACACGTGGCAGCGTATAGATGTCAAAGCTACTCCCCCAATCCGCCCCACCTTCTTCTTCCCCTGCCGTGTCTGCATGTCTGTTTCCTATGTCTGTACCTCTAACCTTGTCCTACACATAGGTTCAATGGTGCTATTTTTCTAGATTCAACATATATGTGTTAATGTATGATATTTATGTTTCTCTTTTTGACTTATGACAGTATGTATGGCAGACTTTAGCTTCATCCACAACTCTACAAACAACCCAGTTTTGTTCCTTCTATGACTAAGATTCTATTGTGTACATGAACCACAACTTCTTTATCCATCCCTCTGTTGATGGGTGTCTAGGCTGCTTCCTTGTCTTGGCTGTTGTAACTAGTGCTGCAGTAAACATTGGGGTGCGTGTGTTTTTTTGAATTATGGGTTTTCTCAGGGTGAGGTGGGCTCCCCAGGTGGCGCTAATGGTAAAGAATCCACCTGCCAATTCAGGAGACATGAGAGATGCGGATACAGTCCCTGGGTCAGAAAGATCCCCTGGAGGAGGGAATGGCAACCCACTCCAGTATTCTTGCTGAGAGAGTCCCATGGACAGAGGAGCCTGGAGGGCTACGATCCACAGGGTCACAAGGAGTCAGACGTGACTGAGGCCACTTAGTCCACATGCACTCCCAAGGTGTTAACACTTTCTAGAAGTGTCTTGTATACTATCGGTAATACATAAACCACACATTTGGAAATGCTTCTGGGTCGGGGGTGAGATGCCCATTAGGAGTAAGTTTGGCATCACATAATGAAAAACCCCAAATAACTTGCTTAAACAAGGTAGAATATCGTTTTTATCTAACATAAAAGAAGTCTAGAGATAGACAAACCAAAGTCTGATGTGGTTGCTCCCAGGTTTTAAAACACCCAGACTCTTATTTTTTAGCAACACTATCCAAGGATGTTCTTCCATTCTCTCTTTTTACATCTTTATTAAATTTGTTACAATATTGTTTGTGTTTTATATTTTGGTTTTTTTGGCTTAGAAGCATGTGTGATCTTACCTCCCCAACCAGAGACTGGATTCACGCCCACTTCATTGGAAGGCAAAGTCTTAACTACTGGACCACTAGGGAAGTCCCCCTCCATTCTCAAAGTCACTTCATGGCCCAAGATGGCTGCTGCTGCACCATCCATCACATCTCTATTCTGGGAGGCAGTAAAAAGGGCGAGGAGGGCAAAAAGATTCCCTGCCCACTTAAGTCAGCTCTCTTCGAGGAGCTTTTCTACAAGTTCCCCCAATGATTTCTCTTGTGTCTTTTTGGCTAGAACTTTGCCAGATGGCTGGCTATACCTTAAGTTGCAAGGGAGCTGTGTTTGGTGCATGAGTGAGAGTCCAATTCTAGGCACCTCTTGCACCCTGAGCCTCCCTATTTGGTCTCTACTGCGTGTGTGAACTTCTGCCCTGGTTCTGTCCTTGACTTTCAGTTATCTCCATCAAAGCTAGGACTTGGCCCTGAGCCCTAGACTGGGCAAGTGGTGGCGATAGGACTCCGCTGCTCTGTTTTCTTCCAACTTCTAAAAGGAGATCCTAATTCAGAAACTCTTTTCATCGACTTGGATGTACTCCCTTGACTTTAAATCTGGACCCTACCTGATACTGAGAATCAATGCTACCTAGAAACCCCTTCCAACTAAACTACACACCAATCTCAGACTAGACCCCTGAGACATTAATCTCTGTTTGGATCATATGAGAGTTAGCTTTGCTCCCTTTCCTGCTCTTGGCATCCAGTGAATTCTGTCAAATCCTCTGCCTCTGGTCCACCTGTTCCCTTCTTGCCACCTCCCTCCACCTCACTTTCTAGGTGGTGAGGGCCATGCTGGATAACCTGATCATATCTCTTCTCCCAATGTGACTTCCAGGCGCTTCAGACTTTCTTCTTCCACTGCTGCTGTTAGGTGTTTGCCCTCAAGACACTTTTGCCTCTCCTACTGGGTTATGTTCTTCTGGGCTGGAAGAGAAAATATCGAGTTCTCTGACTCTGTCTGCAATTGCTTCCAGCTCAGTCCTTGTTGCTTTTTTATTCCTATGAAATGAAGGATCTACAGTAGGGGCACTTATCTCCAAGTATGAACCTTTTCTATTAATGGCTTCTACAAAAATCCCTGAGCAGCAAGATGTAACATTGTTATACAGTAATTAGAGATTAGTTAATATTTAACCTTTCATTTAATAATGAGCTTCAGTGTCATGGAAAAAAAACATAATTGCCAAGCGAATGTATTATTCACCTATCATGTTCTCTTTTGGATCTCAATACCCAGCACTCCAAGAGCATTCAACAAATGTTTACCAGGAGAAAGGATAGATAAATGAATGAGGGCATAATAATACTTGTCCTCATTTCTTCATGCCCCAAGGGAGTCTAAATCTGTAGTTCATGATGACAAAGTTACACATTACCATCCATCTTCTAAAGTCGAGTTTTAAGATCTAGAACAAGGGGCCAGCAAACTTTTCCTGTGAAAATCCAGATAATAAATATTTTAGACTCTGCAGGCCATATGGCCTCTGTTGCAACTACTCAAGCTGCCCTTGGAGCGCAAAAGCAGCCAAAGCCAGAATGTAAACAAATAGACATGGCTGTGTTCCAATAAAACTTTTCACACATTGTGAAGTGTTATTCTATTACTCTTGCCAAGTATTATTCTATTATTCTTCTTTTGTAAACCCTATTTGCAGCTCACAGGCTGTCTAAAAGCAGATGGCAGACCACATTTTGCCGTGGGCCATACTTGGCCAACCCAGATCTAGAATACAATTGTCAAACTTCAGCACACATAACAACTACCTGAGGGACTTCCCTGGTGGTCCAGTGGTTAAGAATTCCTCTCCCAATGCAGGAGACACCGGCTCCATCCCTGATCAGGGAACTAGATCCCATATACCTCAACAAAAACCTCACATACTGCAACTAAGACCTGGTGCAGTCAAATAAATATGTTTAAAAAGAACTACCTGAGATACTTTTTTAAAATACTGATTGCCAGGCTCCGCAGCTCAGAAATCCATTTAAGTACGGGTGAATAGAAATCGGCATTTGTAGAAAGCCAGCGATTCTGGTGCAAGCAGTTCTAAGATCAAACTATGAGAAAACCAACCATGTTAATTAAGGCAGGTTAGGCACCCAAAGGGGCTTCCCTGGTGGCTCATGGGTAAACAATCTGCCTGCAGTGCAGGAATGCAGGTTGGGAAGATCTCCCCTGGAAGAAGAAATGGCAACCCACTCCAATATTCTCACCTGAAAAATCCCATGGACAAAGGAGCCCAGTGGGCTATATAGTCCATAGGGTTGCCAAGAGTCAGATACAACTGAGTGAATAGCATCCATGCCCTCAGGCAGCCGAAACAAACGGACCCCCAAATGTTAGGGACTTAATACAACAGAAGTTAATCACATAGACTTCTGGATAGTTATTTGACTCATGGATGACTCTCCTCCACACACGTATTAAAGACGTCAGGTTCTGATGAAATCCAAAGCCACCCTGGAAGCTGACATCCACAGGAGAATAAACATTAGGAGCAGAGCCTGTGGGAGGTTTATAGGGGACAAAAATCTGGAAGTGGTGAGCATCACTGCTACTCCATCTCAAGAAGTTGGTGAATGGCCTTAAGCAGCTAGAAGGAGGGTGGGAGAAATAGTTCAGCTGGAGACCTAGGAAGAGATGTTGACTTAAAAAATATTCACAACCTAAAAGTTGAGAGTTATATTTCATTTGATAGGAATTTTTAGGACTTCCAAGCCCAGAATAACTGAATAACCTCCCCTGCCTGCCTCCCTCACTAAAATCTGAATGCTCTCCAAGAGAGCATTTCAAGTGACCCTGAGAGAACCGTTCCTGTTCGGAAGAGATGCGGGGAGGAAGCAGTTTATATAGAAGTTTTGCAATGAAGGGCAGGTAGCCTGAACATTAAAAAGATTATTGTTAATTAAAAAAACCTAGATATCCCAAGTTAAGAAATTTAGGGCGTGTCTATGGGAAGATGCGGGAGTCTGGACTCACTGAAATCATTCCTTTCATATGCATCTCGGTTATCCTGAGCCAACATCCTGCTGTCTTCTCACATTCTGAGCTCCCTTGGGGCTCACCGTAGGGAGTGGCTGCAGTCCTGACGGCTGCCAGATCACAGGTATTTTTCTCCTTCCTGAGGAGAGGGCTCTGGAAGTCAAATTGGAAGCCTGCAATCACTGATGACTATGACACCCTTGTTTCCTGGTGTGGCAGGAAATATTCCGTTTCTTGAAAAGAACATCGATTTTGATGCCCGGCTCCTCTTGCCCCAACCCCTGAGCTAAAGGAAATAACTAACTGCTAATGGTCTACTCATTGTAAATTTAAGCCTTAAGTGACAAGATTTTAGACCCAGTTCTACCATTTCCATGTCATGGGAACTTGGACCTCAGCCCCCTAATCTGAAAAATCAGAATAACTGAATAACCTCCCCTGCCTGCCTCCCTCACTAAAATCTGAAGCTCACAGTGACCCTGTGTGGTTATGGGGAGGGAGAAGTTTAGCTCTGATTGGGGACTGGGTAGGGGGTCTTCCTGAGGAAACTGGGCTTGGGTGACTCTCTTCACTGTAGAGAGTGGTTCTCCCAGTGTGGTCCCCACGTTAGCAGCAATAGCATCACCCGGGAATTTGTTATAAATGCAAACCCACCCAAACCCAGCTCAGCAGAAACTCTGGGGGTGCGCCTGGCAATCTGTGTTTTAATGAACCCTCCCAGTGATCCTGATGTGAGCTCGGATTTAGAGTCACTTCTCCAGACCCTCCCTAACTTCTACGCTGTTCCCTACAGGAAGATAAAGGAAAAGAAAGCCCTCTTTCCTTGTCACAGAGGCTGAGACCCCCTGGAAAATGCTTGCTTTTAGTGACAGAATTCCTGCAACAGCAGCAGCAGCAGTGAGCCACAGAGAAACACCCCCAGCATCCCCTTGGAGCCCCAGGGCTGCATCGAGCCCTCTGATTGCAGTGGCTGAAGAATAGCTCATTTTCCAAAGACCTAATTACATAATGAGGCCTTCATGCCTGTGAAGCTCATTCCAAATTGTGCAGCCAGGTGCTGGTTCTGAGCACGATGGGTTGGAGGCCTCATTTGAATACTGTTAAGACAAGAGGTGAACGCACTCTGGCCAACAGCACTGTCTGCAGAGGTGGCCTTTTGAGCTCCCCTCCCACCCCCACTGAGCAGCACACAGCAACTCCTAATTACAGTGGAGACCAGCCAGGAGCCTAGGGAGGTAGACTGGCCACATCGTCAGGGATGTGCTGGCGCTTCTGGTCCCCTTGTCTGCTCAGCATCGTTGCCTTTCCTTCTCTACAGCCTCAGAATCCAGAGGTGGTACAGGGACAGGAAAGGACTGGACCAAAGATCTGAAGTGTGGTCTGGCTGCTGGCCAGCTGGGCAAGCTTTCTAGAGCTGCTGAATTTTCTTGAGCCTTTTCTGGAAAAAAAATAGAACAATGATCCTTGCCTCATGGGGCTGTTCTGAAGATACAGTAAAACTGAATTTATTAAAGTACTTGTCTCAGCACCTCCTATGAGTAGGCAGGTGCTCACACAAGTTCCAGCCTCATCAGTCACCTCCACTCCCTACCCTTCCCTCCTGTTGTGATGAATCAGTGAATGTCCTGGAATTCTCTGAACGTTTACTCATGCTGTTTCTCTGCTGAAATACTCATTACACTTATCTGCCACTCCTGATTGACTCCAGCTTTAGAAATGACCTCCTCCAGGAAGACTGCCCTAACCACCACCCCAGTCTAGGTGAGTTTCTCTTTCTTTGAGATCTTATTGCCCCGATCCTTCCTAGTCTGGCGCCAATTGCACCATCCCAATTCCCTCCACACTATATAAGATCTGAGCACATGGGAAACATGCCTGTCTTCACAACGGTAGCCCCATGCCTAGTAATCAGTAGGCGTACAATGCAATAAATGCTGAATGAAGACATGAACAGTGTGTGGTTAGTTGCTCAGTCGTGTCCGACACTTTGCAGCCCCATGGATTGTGGCCCTCCAGGCTCCTCTGCCCATGAACTTTCTGGGCAAGAATACTGGAGTGGAGTGCCATTTCCTACTCCAGGGGATCTTCCCAACCCAAGGATTGAACCTGGGTCTATTACATCTCCTGCATTGACAGGCAGGTTTACCACTAGCGCCACCCAGGTAGGTGTGCAGTAAGTGATGAATGATTGAATGAACGAACAAATCTTGCCAGAGCTCAGTCTTTGATTAGGATCAATTCATCAATGCAGCGAGAGCTGTTATGGGAAGAGAGGAGCCCAAGATAGGTAAAATACAGTCCCCACATTCAAATAATTTAAATCTTAAAAGCTGTGCATGTAACAAATGCAGGGCACATCCTGGGAGCAAGAAGCTCCTCCGCCAACCCACACCCGGTAACAAATTCTGCCCCAGGAAATTTCTCGGGATCTTGTGAGATGGAGCCCTAGGCATCATCTCACCGTTACTCTGTGTTCTGCTCAGAAGGGCTCTGAGCCAGACTGTTCCTCCAGTGTGGCCTCTCGAATGTGTGTACATGGGCTCTTATGCTCTCTGTGTTATCTGTTGCCATTCAAAACTCTGAATATACACATATACATACACACGTTGTCATATACCCAGCTTACTTCTTGCTCCTAATGAAGATGAATGAGTCAGCCCCTTCTCCAGTCTGTTATGGCCAACACATACATGTGTGTATGTTAATCGCTCAGTTGTGTCTGACTCTTTGCGACTCTGTGGACTGTAGCCTGCAAGGCTCCTCTGTCCATGGGATTCTCCAGGCAAGAATACTGGAGTGAGTAGCCATTCCCTTCTCCAGGGGATTTTCCCGACCCAGGGAACAAACCCAGATCTCCGGCATTGCAGGTGGATTCTTTACTGTCTGAGTCACCAGGGAAGCCCAGCACATACACACTGGCTCGATTTAACAGGTGAATCCCAAGCACTCACTCTACAGGACATGAAACCAGATGTACACATGTGGGGAGGAGGTCTGGGGAGAGGACAGTGGTAAATAAAAAGACATGGCTGTGCCCCCCAGTAATCATTCTAGGAGGCTGACAAACCATCATAAATGCTGAGTGTTCCACCAGGGGAGCTGACAGAGTGGTGGGAGTCAGGAGAAAAAGGAGTGATGATTGAGTGGAGACCCGAAGACTGGGAGGGGTGTCTATCAAGCCCACCAAAACAAGCTGAAGAAAATTCCCTGCAAAGGAATTTTGCATCCAGCCTTGCAAGGCAGGAGACCTGGGTTCAGTCCCTGGGTTGGGAAGATCCCCTGGAGAAGGGAAAGGCTACCCACTCCAGTATTCTGGCCTGGAGAATTCCATGGACTGTATAGTTCATGGCGTTGCAAAGAGTCAGACACGGCTGAGTGACTTTCACTTCCACTTCCAGCCCTTGCACAGGAAGGAATGCAGAGCAATTAGAAAGACAGCACTGATGGCGAGCAGAGAGCAAGGGGGGACAGATGGGGAGGGGGGCTGGAGAAGCAGGCATGTGGGACGATCCTGTGGAGGGTTTGGGTGGCTCCCCCAAGAACAATGGGAAGAACTGTAAGCAGGTGGGACTTGGTCAGGTCTGCACAGTGAAAAGTTTATGCAGGATGTCATGGCAACAAGAATACCAGTTAGAAGACTGTTTCTATGGACCAGGGAAGAGTCGGAGCTGGGAAAGGCTGAGTGCCATGGGTAGAGGTGATCGGATCGCACTGCAAGAGTCCAGGCAGGTAGCCAGAAGGGCAGTGCCCATGGCGCACAACTGGCAGATACCAAGGCATCTCATCCTCTGGTTCAAACAGGTTGAATAGACAGTGAAAGAGGGGGCTGATGTGACAGTGCCAGGATTTCTGGCTTCTTGGTCCAGAGGAGAGAACATGGAGTAGTAACTGTGAGGCAATCTATGTGAGTGAGTTGCTGGGGAAAGGGTGCGTTTGATTCTGAGCATCCCTATTTTGAGGTATCTGCAAGGTGTCCACGTGGAGGTCAAGTCAGAGAGGCAGATGCATCAAACTGAGAGTTCCAGCTACAGGTGTAGACTAAGGGGCCCTTCTCAGAGGGCGGCAACGAGAGCCATGGGAGTAGAGAAGCTAACCCAGGGAGTGGAAAGAGGAGCGACGAGCCACAAGAAAAAGCCTAGGGGAGAGGACCACAGAGAAGACTGAGGAGGAGGCATCAGAAAGGCACTGCTGGAGGAAGATGGTTTTAAGACCCATCTGTCAGCAGACCTGCTCCTGGTCACACAGCCAGGTGTGACCAGGTGCATTCTCACCTCTACAGAAATGTTGTCCTTTCAGCTTCTGTGATCTAGAATACCCTCCACCTGCCCCAGCCCCCACCGCCCAATCTATCCCACTGGCTTTCAGAGTGGTTTAGGTGATGGAACACCTGGAAATCTCAGTTTTCTGCGTGAAAAGCCAAGAAATATTGACATATTTAATTCCATCACTCAGACCAAGAACGATTTTTCTAGCAGGAAATATGACCATCGTGTATGTACGCAGGTCTCTGCAACTCAAAAGAAGAATAATCACACATAAAATATTTTGAAGAAAACACATTCTTGGCTTCCTATTAGCATTTATTTCCACTTGATCATTCTGTCTGTTCCCCTCAGCCCTCACTAGCTGGCAAGTGGTAGCAGGCACCCAAAGTTTAAGAAAGCTGTATTTTTTTTTTTTAAGAAAAAACACTTAACATAGAAAAAAATGCTATCTATTAAGCTAATGTGTTCTGGGAATTGGAATGTCTATTTTTTTATTTTAGTGATGGAAACCTACCACTGAGCTTGTAGAACACTAGTATTCCAAGTAGGAGAGGGCTGAAAACTTGCCCAAATGCCGTCCCTTCTTCAAAGTCTAGGTGAAGACACACGTTCTTCTCTACTGAGTCTTCTTAGGTTCTGTTTGTTCCTGTTTATCATTTATCACCCTCATTGCTGAACTGCTGTGTCCAAAACATACACTGAATTCTTACTTATCAGGCTTCCCAGGTGGCGCTAGTGGTAAAGAACCCACCTGCCAAAGCGGGAGACATAAGAGACCAGGATTCGATCCCTGAGTTGGGAAGATCCCCTGGAGGAGGGCATGGCAACCCACTCCAGTATTCCTGCCTGGAGAATCCCAGGGGCATAGAAGCCTGGCGGGCTACAGTCCATAGGGTGGCAAAGAATCAGACACATATACCATCTTCAATGAATGTATTGTGTAGCTGACCTGCTGTAAGCTCACACAGACTGGGACTGCGTCTTGCACCTTTGCTGAGCCAGCAGAGAGCAGACTCAAGAAATTCTTAATTGCTAACTTCCCTCNAGGGGCATAGAAGCCTGGCGGGCTACAGTCCATAGGGTGGCAAAGAATCAGACACATATACCATCTTCAATGAATGTATTGTGTAGCTGACCTGCTGTAAGCTCACACAGACTGGGACTGCGTCTTGCACCTTTGCTGAGCCAGCAGAGAGCAGACTCAAGAAATTCTTAATTGCTAACTTCCCTCTGCATCTCAGGACCTCAGTGACTCCTAACTTCCACAAGTCACAGAAACACTCTGAGTCTGATCAGGTTGTATGGCGTCACCCTGCAGAAAGAGCGCCCATCCATGTGACAAAGTGAAAGTGTCAGCTGTTCAGTGGTGTCCAACTCTTTGCAACCCCCTGGACTGTAGCCTGCCAGGCTGCCCTGTCCATGGACTTCTCCAGGCAAGAATCCTGGAGTAGATAGCGATTCCCTTCTCCAGGGAATCTCCCTGACCCACAGATCGAACCTGGGTCTCCTGTCCTGCAGGCATTCTTTACCACCTGAGTTACATTTCACCATAATACTGGGAGATTCTTCTAACTCCCTAAATCTCCCTTTTGGAGCTTACTATAACAATTCTCCTTTCCCTGTAGGGTTGAAGCAGTGCATAGCTTTGGTATAGAAAGCTCTAGATTCAAATCTTGGTCCTTTCACTTATTAGTCATAAAACTTGATGAGGTACTTGAATTCTTTTAGCCTCAGTGTCTCTATCAGCAAAATGAGACTAACACTTAGACCTCTATCATAGAGCTAGCATGTGGGGTTCAATTATTTTTGTCCCCCTCCTCCTCTCTCCTTTCTGCTTGTGTGTGTGTACCTGTGTGTGTGTGCACGTGTGTCCATTCAATGGTGTCAATGTTTTGTGAGCCTATGGACTATAGCCCATCAGGTTCCCCATCCTTTGGATTCTCCAGGCAAGAATACTGGAGTGGGTTGCCATTTCCTCTTCCAGGAGATTTTCCCCACACAAGGATTGAACCCAAATCTCCTGCATTGCTGATGGATTCTTTACTGCTGAGCCACTGGGGAAGCCCTCTCTGCCTGTAAGTCCCTCCCCATTTCCAAGGGTCCACTGGCTATTGGAGATTGCTGGATATTTGGACATCATGACCTGCCCCACTGCAAATGGAAGGGCAAGGAGAGCAAAGCTGGTCTTAAGCTCTTCCTTCCAGTGCCCGTCTTCTCCTCGGCTGCCATACTAAGGCATTCATTCAACATTCGTTCCCAGACTGAGACAATTCCATGCAGGTCTAATGATTCCCCATCCTCCCCTCATCAGTCTTGTCCCTGTTCACATGGCCCCCTGAGGTACAGAGCTCCATTTTCTCTGTGGGATCCTCCCTCCAGGTAAACCCGACCTCTGAGCAGCGTTCTTATACATCCTGAAGACTCATTTCCCCCACCCCCAAGCTGTTTCTGTGATTACAAAATGTTTAATTGTGGAGCTCATCAAAGAGCATTCATAATGCAACTTTGTTTCTCAAAGAAAATTTCCAGGGGAATTCAAGGTTTTGGGAGTGTAGGTATCCTGGGTATCCTGATTGTTGGGCATTTCCGAGGTTTTCTGGTGGAGTTCTTTACCCTTGTGGCCAGAGCAGGGTGGGAGGGGACCCAGCAGTGTCATGGGGACTCTGGGGAGCGTGATGAGTGAGGAGATGGAGCACCTGGGGTCTGGATCTGAAATTCGCATGGCAGGGGCAAGCATCAGCCCAGATGCCTGGAAACCTGTTTTTTAACCTTCAAATGTCACATAAATGGCGACCTCGAGTGCCAGAGGCAGAGCCAGTTCGGTGACTTGGAAAAGCTACCTTCCGGGCCAGTGCTCCCCTAACCCACCCACTCCCCACCACCCCTACCCCACCCCATCCTAGTTCCTCTCCATCAGAATTCACACACCATGTGCCTTAAGTGGAATTCAACCCATGCACATGTTTTATTTGCCCCCCATCCAGTGTTTTACAAGCTCTTTATTATTTACCAATATTCTAAAATGATTTTACATAAAAATCCCACATTGGCTTCTTTTTAAAAATAAGACACCAGTGGGCCATCATTTTTAGATGATGACAATAAGTACAGATGAGAAGCAGCTGCTCCCTTTAGCAAACCATGGACGCCCAGTCCTCACTACTCAAAGTGCGGTCCGTAGACCAGCAGCATGAACATCACCCAGGAGCTTGTTAGAAATGCAGAATCTCAGGCTTCACCCCAGACCTCCTCAGTCAGAATCTGTATTTTACCAGCGTCCCCAGGCGCTCTGTTTGCATATTGGAGGTTGCGAAGCAGTGATGCAGTACCCTGGTGCTAGCCCAGGTAGCTTCTCTTGTTTACCTCGGTCGCCTGGCCCGGGAACACACGACATCCCTGCTCTAGATCGAGTTCATTCTTGCCCAAGGCACCATCCAAATCCTTTTTACAACCTCAGGGGACGCGGGTCCAGCTTGAACCCACCTTCTCTCAAGAGACCATCAGGCCAAACCTATGAAGCCCACCCCCTATTCAGCTTGTTGTTGTTCAGTTGCTAAGTTGTGTCTGGCCCTCTGTGACCCCATGGACGGCAGCACTCCAGGCTCCTCCATCGTCCACAATCTCCCGGAGTTTGCTTAAATTCATGTCCATTGAGTTGGTGATGGTATCCAACCATCTCACCTGTTCGGCTTGGTCCCCGCTAAAAGCCCGAGCCCCCTACAGGACCTCACCATCCATCATCACAGGACCTCATCCCCTCCCTGCTCTGCACAGCACCTAATCTCACCTGATTTCCTAGCCCTCCTCATCCTGGTGTTGTGGGCCCTGGAGCTCACAATCTAAGGGCCAGAGACTTCCTGACAGCGACAGCTCTTCTCTGAATATCCTCTTCACCTTTTTGTCCTAACTCTTGTCCATTTCAACATTTTCACCTGCACCTCTACCTACATTTAAGGTCTGAAAGTGGGGTGTGTCCTCTCTTCCTTGCTCCAAAGCGCTGCCTTCTAATCACATATGTTCCTCACTTAAATACACACACACACACACACACGCTCAGATCCTAGGTCAGTGCAATCATCACCACCATCCAGACCTCCTTGTTGCCCACACCACAGTCAAACCTCACTCACCTATCTGTCTGTGTCCTTCCTAGCACGCTGTCATTATACATGATGACCTCAGAATCCATGTGGATGGGTCATCCAACACCTTGGCCTCTTAAGTTTCTTGACATCACTTCCTCCAGTAACCCAGTTTTCACTCCCCCTGCCATAGCTACCCAGCCCTATGGTCGTAATCTTGACCTTATCATCACCAATAATTGTATCACCTTCAAGAAATCTTGACTTGAAGTATTCCCTCTGATGACAACCGCTTATCCTCCCGGCTCAGCCACACTGCTGCTCAGGCTCCGGTAATTCTGTGATCTCATTGAGGCTTCTAGATGGATGACCCTTACACCCCTCACCGCCAATCATTCCACAGGTCCTCATGACCTTCCTGGTCTGTCTTCCTTTAAACTCATGCTTCGTCATTATAATCACTCTCTTGATCAAACGCCTTCATTTTCTTTGCCATCTCTGCCTCTTCTTAAGTAAGAACAAGGACAAGCCCCGGGCATGATTACACCTGACTCTCCACCTGCTCCAAGTTGCCAGGGCAAAAACACAGGTTCGTGGGATAATTGGTCCAACTTTCAGCTCACAGACATAAACCTCAAATTGGCACTCAGTGTCGCCTGGCAATCCTACCACACTCTTCAAGTAAATTCACTTGCCTATGCTTCGAAATGGCTGTTTCGCAGTTTCTCCCCTCTACTCGAAAGTCCTACATCTTCTCCCCTCACAATGCTCCCCCACACACTCATACACAACAGCCACAGTGCTTACCTCATGCTTGAATGCAATTAGAATCAACTAGACAGACTCTCAGATTTCCATCCTGAAAAGACACTCCTCGGAACCCCGCTTCTCTGTCTCTCCTCTTATTTCTGTGCATGAAGAGTCTCCACCCCTTTTGAAGGCCACGCCTCCTTTTGTGTTCTGGGTCCCATTCATCTCTCCCTCCCCATCAGCTCATATCTGTAGTCCACCTCCACCTCCCTGGCATCAGCCATTTCTCCCTTCCTTTAGCATCATTTCCCTCCACAAACAAACCTATTCCCAAATTTACCTGCAGCTCACACATCCCATTTAACCCTGCAGCCATTCTCCACTATTCCGTCCCCACATCACAGCAAAACTTTCCTTAAAAAAGGGTGTCTGGATTTGCCCATGCTTCCACTTCATGTTGTCTTTGTAAATTGTTTTTAATTGGAGGATAATTGCTTTACAATGTTGTGTTAGTTTCTGTCGTACAACAACATGAATCAAGTATTTGTGTACATATATACCTACCCTCTTGAACCTCCTTCCCAACACACAACCACCCCCCACTCCACCCCCACCCATCCCACCCATCTAGGTCATCACAGAGCACCAGGCAGAGCTTCNTTTCACTTTTTACTTTCATGCATTGAAGAAGGAAATGGCAACCCACTCCAGTGTTCTTGCCTGGAGAATCCCAGGGACGGGGGAGCCTGGTGGGCTGCCGTCTATGGGGTCGCACAGAGTCGGACAGGACTGAATCGACTTAGTAGTAGTAGTAGTAATATGCATATATATATATATATATATGTGTGTGTGTGTATATAGCTTCCCATATGGCACCAGCAGAGAAGAACCCACCTGCCAATGCCAGTAGACACAAGAGACACAGGTTCAATCCCAGGGTCAGGAAAATCCCTGCAGCAAGGCGTGGCAACCCACTCCAGTATTCTTGTCTGGAGAATCCCATGGACAGAGGAGTCTGGCAGGCTGCAGTCCACAGGATCGCAGAGTCAGACATGATTGAAGTGACCAAGCATGCACACACAGTGATCCATGTCTACACTACTCTCTCATGTTGTGGGCCATATATGCAAAGGAATATTCAGTTCAGTTCAGTCACTCAGCTCTGTCCGACTCTTTGCAACCCCATCAATTGCACCACGCCAGTCCTCCCTGTCCATCACCAACTCTCGGAGTCCACCCAAACCCATGTCCATTGGGTCGGTGATGCCATCCAACTATCTTACCCTCTGTCGTCCCCTTCTCCTCCTGCCCTCAATCTTTCCCAGCATCAGGGTCTTTTCAAATAGGTCAGCTCTTCACATCAGGTGGCCAAAGTATTGGAGTTGCGGCTTCAACATCAGTCCTTCCAAAGAATATTCACGACTGATTTCCTTTAGGATGGACTGGCTGGATCTCCTTGCAGTCCAAGGGACTCTCAAGAGTCTTCTCCAACACTACAGTTCAAAAGTGTCAATTCCTCAGTGCTCAGCTTTCTTTATAGTCCAACTCTCACATCTATACATGACCACTGGAAAAACCATAGCCTTGACTAGATGGATCTTTGTTGACAAAGTAATGTCTCTGATTTTCAATATGCTGTCTAGGTTGGTCATAACTTTCCTTCCAAGGAATAAGCGTCTTTTAATTTCATGACTGCAATCACCATCTGCAGTGATTTTTGAGCCCAGAAAAATTAAGTCAGCCACTGTTTCCACTGTTTCCCCATCTATTTGCCAAGAAGTGATGGACCAGATGCCATGATCTTAGTTTTCTGAATGTTGAGCCTTAAGCCAACTTTTTCACTCTCCTCTTTGACCTTCATCAAGAGGCTCTTTAGTTCTTCTTCACTTTCTGCCATAAGGGTGGTGTCATCTACATATCTGAAGTTATTGATATTTCTCCCAGAAATTTTGATTCCAGCTTGTGCTTCACCCAACCCAGCATTTCTCATGATGTACTCTGCATATAAGTTAAATAAGCAGGGTGACAATATACAGCCTTGACGTACTCCTTTTCCTATTTGGAACCATTCTGTTGTTCCATGTCCAGTTCTAACGGTTGCTTCCTGACCTGCATA
>SJYA01002505.1:27349-185446 GCA_006410615.1 Neotragus moschatus
CTGACCTTTTCCAGTCCTGTGGCCACTGCTGAGTTTTCCAAATTTGCTGGCATATTGAGTGCAGCACTTTCACAGCATCATCTTTCAGGATTTGAAATAGCTCCACTGGAATTCCATCATTTCCACTAGCTTTGTTTGTAGTGATGCTTCCTAAGGCCCATTTGACTTCACATTCCAGGATGTCTGGCTCTAGATGAGTGATCACACCATCATGATTATCTTGGTTGTGAGGATCTTTTTTGTACAGTTCTTCTGTGTATTTTTTGCCACTTCTTCTTAATATCTTCTGCTTCTGTTAGGCCCATACCATTTCTGTCCTTTATCGAGCCCATCTTTGCCTGAAATGTTCCCTCGGTGCCTCTAACTTTCTGAAGAGATCTCTGGTCTTTCCCATTCTGTTGTTTTCCTCTATTTCTTTGCATCGATCGCTGAGGAAGGCTTTCTTATCTCTCCTTGCTATTACTCAACCATAAAAAGGAACAAACTTGAGTCCGTTGAACGTTGTCTTCTTAACCCACTGTAGTCACAGTGCAGCCCCACTTCTGCACAGACACTACCCAAGTCAAGGTCACTAGCTTCCCTACCACCTATAGTCACGTATTGGTGGTAGGGCATGCTGAAATCAATGTTATCTATCCCTCCCTCCCTCCTGGAGCCTGTTCTCTTGGCTTTGGTTTCAGCTCACATTCAGATATGACTTCTGCTTCCCAGTCCCTCCCTCTTGGTCTTCTTGGCACGTTCCTCCTCCTCTGCTGAAGTTCTCAATATTGGAGGGTCTCTGGGCTCTGTTTGAGGTTGCGCTCTCTTTTCTAACTACACTCCTTTCCCTTGGTAGTCTGCATGCAAATAACTTCCAGATCTGTATTTCTGGCTTTAGTAGCTTCTCAGAGCTCAAGTTGCAAATATCCAACTACCAGCAGGGCATCTCCACAGGGACGTTAGCAGGCACCTTAAACTTAGCATGGCCAGAGTAAAACCCTTGATCCTAAAACACGCCCATCCCACCACTGAAGCATGTGTGCACACATGTTCAGATATGTGCATACACGCACATAGCCACAGAGAAAACCCCAAATTTTGTCTGTACTTTCCTGTCTCAGAAAATACCACTCCTCTTCACCCTATCAGAAGCCAAAAAGATTGGAGTTCCCCTTTATTCCTGTCTTTGACTCACTGCTCTCCCCCACCCGTGACAATCCACGTGGGGACACAGGTGGGGAAGGGGAGGGTGGGATGAATTGGGAGGTTAGGATTGACATACATGCAACTACCATGTGTCAAATAGATAACTAGTGGGAAGCTGCTCTTTAGCACAGGGAGCTCAGCTTGAAGCTCTGTGATGACCTAGAGAGATGGGATGGCGGGGGGAGGGAGGTGTAAGAGAGAGGGGATATATGTATATACACAGCTGATTCCCAAGTGGCTCAGTGGTAAAGGATCTGCCTGCCAATGCAGGGGATGCAAGTTCAATCCCTGGGCCAGGAAGATACACTGGAGGAGGAAATGGAAACCCACTCCAGGATTCTCGCCTGGGAAATCCCATGGACAGAGGAGCGTGCCCGTGGCTCCATGGACATGTTTAGACACAAGGACTGAACAACAATAAGAATAACGTGGCTGACTCACCTCATTGTACATCAGAAACTAACACAACATTGTAAAGCAGCTGCACTCCAATAGAGGAGGAAAAAAAACCCAAAGGCTATTGATCCTTCCTCCAAAATTCCTTTGGAGATGTACATACATGTCACCATGTTTCCACCTCTGCTATTAACAGCTTCTTCAAACCATCCACATCTCTCATCAGACCACTGGCATCACCTCCTAACTGGCCTCTGCTTCCCTTCTTTGTCCCTAAAATCCATTCTCCATGCAGGAGCCAGGGAGGTTTATTTAAAGACGTAGAACAGATCACATCACTCCCTGCTTCAACCCACGTGTGGCACTTGAAACAGAATCTGCACTTTTCCCCCAAGGATTCCAGCACCATACACAGTTCAGCTTTCACTTTCCTCTCCAACTTCATTTTAGTCTCTCTTCCCGCCTGTCGTAATTGGCTCTGCCAATCTCTTTCCCACCTTTGTACCAGCTCTTCTTTCCGTTTGGAATTGCCTCTCCCCCTGGCCTGACCACCCGATAGCTCATAAGCACATCATCCTGTTTTCAATCTCCGCTCCACCACTTGAAATTGTTGTTCAGTCACTCAGTCATGTCCGACTCTTTATGACCCTATGGACTGCAGCACATCAGGCTTTCCTGTCCTTCGTTATCTCACGGAGTTTGCTCAAACTAATGTCCCTGAGTCGGTGATGCCATCCAGCCATCTCATCTTTTGTCACTCCCTTCTCCTCCTGCCCTCAATCTTTCTCAGCATCAGGGTCTTTTCTGATGAGTCATCTCTTCGCATCAGGTGGCCAAAGTATTGGAGTTTCAGCATCAGCCTTTCAATGAATATTCAGGGTTGATTTCCTTTAGGATTGACTGGTTTGATACCCTTGTTGTCCAAGGGACTCTCGAGATTCTTCTTCAGCCCCACAATTCAAAAGCATCAATTCTTTGGTGCTCTTACACCCACACATGACTACTGGAAAACCCATGGCTTTGACTCTACAGCAAAGTTGATGTCTCTGCTTTTTAATACCCTGTCTAGGTTTGTCATAGCTTTTCTTCCAAGGGGAAAGTGTCTTTTAATTTCATAGCTGCAGTCCCCATCCATGGTGATTTCGGAGACCAAGAATATAAAGTCTATCACTGATTCAATTTTTCAGCGTCTATTTGCCTTGAAGTGATGGGATCAGATGCTGTGATGTTAGTTTCTTGAATGTTGAGTTTTAAGCTAGCTTTAACATTTCTCCACTATCACCATTTCCATTTTTATTTATTTATTGACTATCTCCCTTCACTGTCATAATTTATATAAGTACAGGGCACGTGGCCTATTCACTGCCATGTTCTTAGTGCCTGAAATAGTACCTGGCACAGGATCAGAGTTCAATAAACATTAGTTGAAGGAATGCACAAAAAATGTTACCAAGAAAAAAACTTGCTAATCTCCAAGATTACAAGAGTAATGTTTAGCCTTCCCCAGAGAATAGATTGTTTGTAAGAACTTGAACATCTTACTTCATTGGAATGCAAAAGGACACTTACTAATTACAAATGAGCCTTATCTATACATGACAGCCTCTCTGGCAAGACCTCTATCTGGAAACACTTCGGTAGTCAGGAGTTCTGGTGGTTTATAAACTGGAAAGTTGCTTTTTCTTTTCTAACTTTTTTTGTTTTGCTTTAAATCTTCTTGTGATTGGCTAATTCCAGCTGCTATCCTCAGCCCAAAAGAAATAAGGTTTTGCTATGTATGCAGTGGTGTGACTTCCCCGCTGACAATTTATAGTCATTCATTCATCCATTTGCTCATTCATTCATTTATTCAAGTGTATGTTGGCCCTCGTATGGACAGTTACGACAAATACAGAGCCAAGACCTGATCTCTGTCCTCAAAGAATGTCCGGTGTGCTCACCAAACATGCTTTTGTGCTTAGTCACTCAGTCATGTCCGATTCTGCAACCCTTTGAACTGTAGCCCACCAGGTTCCTCTGTCCATGGGATTTTTCAGGCAAGAATACTGGAGTGGGGTGCTATTTCCTCCTCCAAGAGATCTTTCTGATCCAGGGACTGAACCCAAAGTCTCCTGCATTGCAGGTGGATTCTTGACCTGCGAAGCCATCAATGAGTAATTAAAGTCCTGGAGGTAATAGATGAACAATGTAAGAAATATATGAACAGGGTTAGGTGGAAGGAGAGACCAAAGAGAGATCTGATACAGTCAAGGAAGCGTTATGATCCCTGCTTGGACATATTATCGCATTTCAGCCTCATTCCAGACTTCCCAGGTGGCACTAGTGGTAAAGAATCCACCTGCCAATGCAGGAGACATAAGAGACGCGGGTTCAATACCTGGGTCAGGAAGATGCCCTGGAGGTGGGCACGGCAACCCACTCCAATATCCTTGCCTCAAGAATCCCAAGGACAGAGGAGCCTGGTGGGCTATAGTCTAAAGAGTCGCACAGAGTTGGACACAACTGAGTGACTTAGCATACACATACACACCTTCATCCAAACCCTATGAGACCAAGATTTCTATCCCCAATTTACAGATGAAGAAACTGAGTTTCCTAGATGTTAAATCCTTGGCTCAGGATCATCCGTGCTAGGTGGTCAGATGAGGTTTGTAACCCATTTCTTCTGAGCAGGCTCTCTCCCACTAGCAGGTGCCTCCAATAGTTATGTCTTGGTAACCTATTATCTGCTCTAGACCCTCCTAGTAACAGTGCCAGGTAACAGTGATGACCAGCTACTGGCCTGCAGACTGGTGACGCTGCGGGAAGTCTACACCGTCCAACACTGGACATCCCCTCCAGCAGCTGCTCCTCTGCTCTACCTGCCTCAGGGGTCTTCCTCCTTCTCCAATGACTGGTCCAGAGAGTTTTACCAAGTTTTATTGAGAATCCATATGCATGGGGCACTGGGAGGGGATCAGTTCAGCTCACTTCGGTCGCTCAGCCATGTCTGACTCTTTGCGACCCCATGAACCACAGCACGCCAGGCCTCTCTGTCCATCACCAACTCCCGAAGTCCACCCAAACCCATGTCCATTGAGTCAGTGATACCATCCAACCATCTCATCCTCTGTCATCCCCCTCTCCTGCTGCCCTCAATTTTTCCCAGCATCAGGGTCTTTTCAAATGAGTCAGCTCTTCCCATCAGGTGACCAAAGTATTGGAGTTGCCGCTTCAACATCAGTCCTTCCAATGAACACCCAGGACTGATCTCCCCTAGGATGGACTGGCTGAATCTCCTTGCAATCCAAGGGACTCTCAACAGTCTTCTCCAGCACCATAGTTCAAAAGCATCAATTTTTCAGCACNCAGGTGACCAAAGTATTGGAGTTGCCGCTTCAACATCAGTCCTTCCAATGAACACCCAGGACTGATCTCCCCTAGGATGGACTGGCTGAATCTCCTTGCAATCCAAGGGACTCTCAACAGTCTTCTCCAGCACCATAGTTCAAAAGCATCAATTTTTCAGCACTCAGCTTTCTTTGTAGTCCAACTCTCACATCCATACATGACTACTGGAAAAACCATAGCCTTGACTGGACAGACCTTTGTTGGCAAAGTAATGTCTCTGCTTCTTAATATGCCATCTAGGTTGGTCATAACTTTCCTTCCAAGGAGTAAGCATCTTTTAATTTCATGGCTGCAGTCACCATCTGCAGTGATTTTGGAGCCCAGAAAAATAAAGTCTGACAGTTTCCACTGATTCCCCATCTATTTCCCACGAACTGATGGGACCAGATGCCATGATCTTAGTTTTCTGAATGTTGAACTTTAAGTCAACTTTTTCACTCTCCTCTTTGACCTTCATCAAGAGGCTCTTTAGTTCTTCACTTTCTGCCTTAAGGGTGGTGCCATCTGCATATCTGAGGTTATTGATATTTCTCTCAGCAATCTTGAATCCAGCTTGTACTTCTTCCAGCCCAGCGTTTCTCATGATGTACTCTGCATATAAGTTAAATAAGCAGGGTGACAATATACAGCCTTGACTTACTCCTTTTCCTACTTGGAACCAGTCTGTTGTTCCATGTCCAATTCTAACTGTTGCTTCCTGACCAGGAAGCTACAAAGATGACTGAGACATGGTCCCTGCCTTAGAAGAACTAATTGTCTAGTGGAAAAGCTGGATATTCAGACCAATTTTGACCCCACAGTGTGCTAAGTGCTTATCATGATGCATGAATAAGGTCCCATGGGAGGGCAGAGGCTGGAAGACAAGACTCAGCCTGGAGGAATCAGGGAAGGCTTCCCAGAGGAGGTGATGGCTAATCCAAGTTGAAAAATGATGAACATTCGCAAAACAGAGAAAAGGGCAGTCCACATATTGGCTGAAAAGTCAGGGTAAAGGCACAAAGGATCTTTAGGGGACTCTGTAGGGATCCATCTGTTACTGAAAGTGAGGTCTGGCTGCTAGCTCCTTGAAAGGGAAGGGAAAGCTTGCTTTGTTTCAGAGGCTGACAACCAGGGGAGAGGGTGGACTTATGTCCAAAGGCTGACTCCCCACAACTATCAGTGGGAAAGAGCTTTTAAAAGGGAGTTTCAGAGGTATATAGGTGGAGGGAGTGGGCTACACCAAGAAACAGCACGGTCAGCTTCTGACTACTCGACTCCATGTGTGAGTGAAAATCGCTCAGTCGTGTCTGACTCTTTGCGACCCCATGGACTGTATGGTCCATGGAATTCTCCAGGGCAGAATACTGGAGTGGGGAGCCTTTCCCTTCTTCAGGGGATCTTCCTACCCCAGCGATCAAATGACCTCAGGGCTCCCGTATTGCAGGCGGATTCTTTACCAGGTGAGCTACCAGGGAAGCCCCAGCTTCTGACAGTCATCTTGAAATTGGTCGTATGGTGATCTGCATGCATCATCTTGACTGTTTTAGGTACAGTTAATCTTCAGTTGCAGGGTCAGTTTGTTCCTACCTCTTAGCGGCCAGTTCTTAGAATTGCGGCAGCTTGAGTCATGGCCATCGTGTGGTCATCACACAGTGAATTTCTTCCACCTCGTGGAGGTTTCAGTATCTACAAGATGGCTCAAAGAACATGGCTCAGAACATTATCTATGGGCCTTGCTGCTGCTGCTGTCGCTTCCCCGTTTCACTCGTGTCTGACTCTGTGCGGCCCTAGGGACTGCAGTCTGCTAGGCTCCTCTGTCCGTGGAACTGAAGAGGAACTCAAAGTCCTTGACTTTGCTTGATGACTCAACTATTATTATTTGGTCTTGTTTGCTTTCCTTTGCTTCTACATTTTCTCACTTCTCTGATTAAACTTATCCTTTGGCTAAAGTTTTTCTACTGACAAAAGGCAGGCAGAAGACATAGGGTGGGGAGGGAGGACCATAGGGTCCTGCTCCATTTCACATCCATGACTTTTATGTGGAGAAGAGATCTGATCACACCTGGATGAGCACATTTGTAGATAGTGGAGCTGGTGGTGATGTGGGGAATGGGTCTGAGTTGGTTCAAGAAGTAGACAGGTCCAAGCCTGCAGGCCATGGATGGAGGTGGGCACAAAATTTTGAGACTGACGAGTACAAAGGAAAAAAATACTGTTAAGATTCAGTGTTTCTCATGTACAGCGGGCTTTAAGATAACTGAAAACAGCATCAACCCACCAGTCAGAAGCGCTGGCTTGAGTACGTGTGATTGCACAGGATGGTAGGAAGCAAAGCCTCATGGGACACTGTCCTGTGCCAGGGGAGCTGGAGAGATGCAGAGATGAGATGTGGAAACTTGCAAACTTTACCCATGTGGCGAGGCAGTCAGTGACAAGCATCAAGGGAGTGGCTTGGACCAGAGCTAGCTCATGTGGGATTTGATTACATGTCCAGGGAACTTGAACAAGTTCTTGGAGTAGCCAGTGGAATCTATTAAGAATCACAGAAGTGTACTGGAGAGGATTAGGAGCAGTGGAATAGGGGTTCTATGAGTGGTTGAAGAATAAGCAGGCTTCGGACTCCCACATTGGTCCAGTGCTTAAGAATCCTCCTGCTGGTGCAGGGGACATGGGTTCGATCCCTAGTCTGGGAAGATTCTGCATGCCACAGGACAACTAAACCTGTGCCCCACAAGAGAAGCCACGGCAATGAGAAGCCCACATACCACAATTAGAGAGCAGCCTTCACTCGCCACTCGCTGCAACCAGAGAAAGCCCACGGGCAGTGCTGAAGACCTGGCACAACCAAAAACAGATAGATAAATAAAAACATTAAAAAAATTTTTTTAATAAATAAGTGAGCTGTATTAGGGAAAGGTTCCTAGAGGAGGGGGCCTTTATGGTCAGCCTGGTCCAGCCCTGAATATCTTAGCAGGGCCATCTGGCCATGGGTCGTCTGGACTGGATTCTTCAAAGGGAAAGGTTACCCACTCCAGTATTCTGGCCTGGAGAATCCCAAGGACTGTTGGGTTGCAAAGAGCCAGACAAGACTGAGCGACTCTCATTTTCACTTCAAAGTTCTGGTCTCT
This sequence comes from Neotragus moschatus, assembly GCA_006410615.1. Lineage (NCBI taxonomy): Eukaryota > Metazoa > Chordata > Mammalia > Artiodactyla > Bovidae > Neotragus > Neotragus moschatus. The sequence continues at coordinate 35,428 of SJYA01002505.1, forward strand.
TTGAGGTGTTCAGAGCCATTTGCCCTCTTTCCTGCCCTGACCGGAATTGCTCACTCCATCTCCTTGGCCCTTCTACTTCTCAGACCTGCTGTGAAACTACTTCTGTCTGCTGACCTCGAACCAACCTGTTTGGCTGTAATTTGCATATGCCCCTGTCCAAATATGAACTCCAGGTCCTTCTTAGTAGCATCTCAGGCCCATCCGGCCTCCCTCCAGCACCCCATCTTATCCAGCCCATCCATTCCAAGAACAAGATTTTGGAATAGCATCATAGCTTTAAGCCATTGAGACAGACTCAGTCTGGAATTAATAGGAGGTACAAGAAGAGGAACTTTACCCAGACACTCTACCTACCTCAGATAAGCAGAAATGATCAGATGGTGATACATCCAGGAAAATTATCTCCCTATCTTGCAAGGCCCCCAGTTCAGAGCTGTGCCTCTCCTGGGTAGCAAGGCTGACTTGAAATTAATGATCACTTGTGGCCCTAATGAGGGATTAGTCAGCGGAGGGTGAGATGGTCATCTAATTCTCCCAGGACTATTCAGGCTTTGAGGAGGGCAGCAGGCAAGCAGAGAGACCCTAATAGTGTCAGATAACAAGGATCACGTGCACACACAGCATCATACACATAAACACGTGTATATATATGAGCACACACAGACAACATAAGCAAACACACAAGAAACACACCCTTAAAAAACAAGCCACACAGACTTGCACAAAAGTGTCCAAACCACACACATGTGCACATGCTTCTATGCAAAAAACCAGTTTGCAATTTAAATCTCTATCACCAGAGTAAATATTTCATAGGAAGCCCCTTCCACATTGCTACCTGCCTCCCAGGGAACCCCCAGGGAAGGTCGCTTATCCTGCCATGCGTGGGACTAGAATTGTTGAGGCTCTAAGAAGGATTTAAATCCATCTTCTGCTGCTATCACCTACCACTTGACGGTGGCATGGCTGATCTCTGTTTATTCACAGCCCATTTTCTTTTGCTAAGCAACACTGCATTTGAATCAAAATATGTGTCTACTAGGGTAATTATTCTTGCTGCTACGTCCCTTTGGTGGATTTTTCTTGCTGTTTATCTGTTATGACGGAGAGGGGTGGGCATTCATCTCAACAGATGTCAGTCTGAGGAAGGCCCTTCCCCAGCTCCCCAGCAAAGGGGCACAAGCAAAACAGGGAAAACCCCCAAATTAACCCCACCTCCCCTAGTCCATACCAGTTTATCCCGAGGACCGCTAAGTATCTCTCCTTAGAGGCTGTTCAGCTGTGTATCTACATCAAATGATGTAGTTCAATGATCTATCCAAGCATTTTTCAAAATTTACTTGGCCAGATCTTAACCGTTCAGGACCTCATTTTCCTTCTAAGTGAAAGGAAGATGATTAAACTATGATGGTTAGGGTAACCATATCCAGCACTGTGTCTGTAAATGTGGAATAATTAACAATGTCTCTGTATCAATTGCTATAATAATGCTGCTTGACAAACCGAAATTCAGTGGCTTAAAAACAAAAATTAGTTACACTTGCCCCTAAGTCTGGGGATAGGATGGGCTTGGTTGATCTTGGGTAGGCTCTGCTAGGTAAGTTGGATCTGCACTTGCTCTCCACGGCTTTCACTCTCCTTGGGCCTTGGCCCAGCAGGGTAGCCAGGACATGCTCTTCTCATTGAAATGAGAGGATACCAGCCCCACAATGCAAGCCCATGGCATGTCCCCTAACATCTCATTATCCAAGGTAAGAGATAAGGCTACACCCAACATCAGTGACGTGAAGAAGCATACTCTGCCCACGGGATAAAAAGGTGGGGGTAAATTTTTGCTGAACAATAATTCAAATGAGATGTTGGCAAATGGTTTCTGTAAAGAACCATATAGCAAATGTTTTTTGTTCTTTTTTAAATAACCATATAGTTATGGTTTGCAGGCTATGTTGTCTCTTGCAACTAATCAACTCTGTCATTACAGTTTAAAAGCAACCGTAGATAATATTGGTTTGGCCGATAGGTTTGTTCAAGTTTTGCATAAAACTGTTCGGAAACCCAAACAAACTTTTTGGCCAACCCCACATATAAACGAATGGACATGGCTGAGTACAATGGAAGTTCAATTACAAAAACAGGCTGAGTTTGCCGCCCTCCGATTTAAATGATCACAAACTCCTTTCACTCTCAAAAGTGACCTGGATTGGATGATGAATTGCATGATGAAACCCTAATGATGAGTTTCTCATTGGGTAGGCCTGGACAACTCACTTCAGAGTTACCTGAAATGGGGAATGGGCGTGCATATTACACAGGCTGCTTTCAGATCCCCAGTCCTAAAACTTAGGGGTAAGTCCTGGGAATTTAGAGGTTTAACCAGCTCTTCCCAGGTGATTCTGATGGACATTAGTATTTCGTTACCATTGTATCGCGTGAGCACTAAGTCACTTAAGTCTTGTCTGACTCTTTGTGACCCTATGGACTGTATCCGCCAGGCTCCTCTATCCATGGGGGTTCTCCAGGCAAGAATACTGGAGTGGGTTGCCATGCCTTCTTCCAGGGGGTCTTCCTGACTCAGAGATCAAACCCACACCTCTTACCTCTCCTGCATTGGCAAGTAGGTTCTTGATCACTAGCGCCACCTGAGAAGCCTGTACCATTGTATTGGATGACCATAAAGATTCACCAGAATTTAAGGAAATCTAACCTTGGTTTAAGGCTCTTTAAGACAAGGTTATGTGCTCTTCCTTGCGAACTTCATTTTCAATAATGCCCCATCTGCAAACAGGTATGAATATCCCAAGGCTGGGACTAGAGTGAGATTGTAAAGCACCCAACCCAATATTTAAGGAGGCACTCACTCCTGGGGTCAGGCAAATGCAGGGTCAGCACCTGAGAGCGAGGGCTTTCTTAAATGATGTTCGCTGAGCATCTCATATGTTTAACTCTAGTTCTGGGCCAGACTTACCCTTGCACATATGTACACATTTTCATTCACACAAGCACACCCACACACAGAATCATTATTAAGCGCTAGTTTGGTGAGGCAGGAGCCCCCTCTGCAGTCTCATTTGAGGATCAGGAATGACTCCCTTCGTGGACTATTGATATACTTGAAATTCCACTATTAAACATTTATTCCTTTGAATCTTGGAAAAGTTTCTCTCTGAAATTGTCTCCCAGAAAACACAAGTATACCCAGGAGAGGCCATACTTAATACTTTAGCATTTATGTAAACTAATGAAAGCCAACTTTAAAGCCCTATAGACCTTGGGAAGGAAAAAATGTAGAAGAAAAGAGAAGAAATACTCATTCGATGAACATTAATTGAGCACTGACTGTGTGCCAAGCACAGGCCTAGGTGCTAGAAAAAATATCACCCCACATGTATGATGGGGCTATATTAAGAACAGGCTTCCCAGATAGCTCAGTTGGTAAAGAATTTGCCTGCAATGCAGGAGACCCCAGTTCGATTCCTGGGTTGGGAAGATCCCCTAGAGAAGGGTTAGGCTACCCACTCCAGTATTCTCGGGCTTTCCTTGTGGTTCAGCTGGTAAAGAATCCGCCTGTAATGCAGGAGACCTAGGTTCGATCCCTGGGTTGCGAAGATCCCCAGGAGAAGGGGAAGGCTACCCTCTCCATTATTCTGGCCTGGAGAATCCCATGGACTGTGTAGTCCATGGGGTTGCAAACAGTCAGACACGACTGAGCGACTTTCACCTCACTATTACTTTCATATCAAGAATGTTCTGAACTTTCTAGATAGGCTAAATTGGGCAGGAATTATCATGATCCCAGTTTTGCATTTAAAGAAACCACTACTCTGGCACGTTAGAAAGTGGAAAGTGAAAGTTGCTCAGTCGTGTCCAGCTCTTTGCAACCCTGTGGACTATACAGTCCATGGGATTCTCTATGGAATTCTATAGGCCAGAACACTGGAGTGGCTAGTCTTCCTTCTCCAGTGGATCTTCCCAACCCAGGAATCGAACCCAGGTCTCCTGCATTGCAGGCGGATTCTTTACCAGCTGAGCCACAAGGGTGTCTTTCCCATGCTGTAAGCAGGGGGCAGTCTTCTCCCTTCTGGCCCACTCCAGCTCACAGGCATGGCCAAATTGTCACAAGGGGACCTGAAGACGTTTCTCCAGCCCAGCTGGCAGCCTGACTTAGAAGCACAGAACTCACAGCAGAGAGCAAAGCAAACGTGAGCTGTTTTCTTCTTGCTCTCTAAGTTTTAACAGTGCTAACATTTCCATATTTGTGGCTTTTGGTTATGAATTAGGCATTTAAGCTGCATTTATAATATTAACCTTTTTAGAGGGGCCAACTTTTAAAGCAGTCATCCTTACCTGTTTAAAATGCAACTCAGAGTGTGACCTGCAATTTCAGCAGCTGGAGTTAATGAATCAAAGCTATGTAATGCGGGGCAGGGGTGTGGATTTTGTTAGGAAATGACCTACAGCGAAATATCAGATACCCATCCAAGGGCCACCAGTGCCAAATTTAGCTCTATTCTTCTTTTCCTCTTCTTCCTTTCTGCTTCTCCTTTCTTTAATTTATTCTGGGTTAGGAAACAGGCTGAGCAAACTCATTATAAAGGTATATAAAATAAAATGAAGGATTTTTTGGTCCATGGAATTGGGGATATCTGTTTTGGTTGCTTAAGGCTTTTAAAATTTTGTTACTATTGTAAACTTTTTCATTTCATTTTTTTTTTCTTTTTACCTTTTGGCTCCCTTCAACTATTTCTCCCACCCCTCACCCCTGCTTCTGGCAACCGCCAATCAATTCTCTGTATCTATGAGCCTGTTTGTTTACTTTTGGTTTTTCAGATTCCACATATAAAAGAGATTATATGATGTTTGTCTTTCTCTGTCTGACTTTTTTCAAACAAAGACAACGCCTTCAGGGTCTATCCATGTTATCACAAATGGGAAGATGTCATTCTTTTTTATGGCTGAATAACATTCTATTACATATATATATATTCCATTGTATAATATTCTATTACATATATATTATATATGTAATAGTTATATAATATAATATTGAATATTATATACATTATTATATATAAGAGAATACACACACACCACACACACACACACACACCCCCCACAATTTGTTTAGCCATTCACCCCTTGATGGACACTTAAGTTGCTTCCATATCTTGGCTATTGTAAATAGTGCTGCAATGAATATGGGCTGCAGATATCTTTTTGAGTTAGTGTTTTCACTTTCTTCAAGTAAATACCCAGAAGTGGAACGGTTGGATCATATGGTAGTTCTGTTTCAAATTGCGTTCAGGAAACTCCATACTGTTTTCCATAGTGGAGGTACCAATTTGTACTGCCACAAACAGTGCAAGAATTCCCTTGTTTCCGCATCCTACCCCAACATTGGCTACTTCTTATCTTTCGGTAACAGTCATTCTAACAGGTGTACAGTGACATTTCCTTGTGGTTTTGACTGACATTTCCCTGATGATTAACAGTGCTGAGCATCTTTTCATTACTTGGCCATCTATGTATCTTCTTTGTGCTCACGCTCAGTCGTGTCCAACTCTTTGTGGTCCCATGGACTGTAGCCCATCAGGCTCTTCTGCCCTTGGAATTTTCCGGGCAGGAATACTTGGATGGGGTGCCATTTCCAACTCCAGGGGATCTTCCAAACCCACTTCTCTTGCATCTCCTGCCTTGGCAGGCAGACACTTTACCAGTAGCATCACCTGAAAATGTATATTCTGATCTTCTATCTATTTTTAAATCAGATTCTTTGTGTTTTTATTTGTTTTTTTGCTATTAAGTTGTATGGTTTCCTCATGTATTTTGGACATTTTCCCCTTATCAAATACATGATTTGCAAATACTTTCTTATGGTCAGTAGGTTGCCTTTTCATTTTGTTGATGGCACTGCCTCTTCTTGATGCAGCTAAAAAGATATTGAAAAAGTACATCTCTTACCTTCCAGCAATGTTGGGAGCTGGGTAGCCATCATAGGCATGGATTTGTACGAGATCAACAAGAGGAGACAGCCCCAGAGAGATAACTTTATCCTAACAACCACCTCCCCTACTCAAAACTCACTGTCGGGCATGTAGGACTGAATGGACCCCTACCTTCCTGTGGGCAAGGTGTTGTGCTGGGCTTGGCTGTTTACAGGCACTACTCTGTCCAGTCCAGTCTCTGCAGAGATGTCAAAGTAACTTCTTAAAATGCAAATTGGATCCCCTGTGTGAACACTTCAAAGGTAGGTGTCAGCAAACTATGGCCCACAGGTCAAATCTAGATGCCCCTATCTTTGTAAATAAAGTTTTATTGGAACACAACCACACCCACTCATCTGCATACTGTCAACAGCTGCCTTTGCTCAACTACAGCTGAGTTGAGTAGACTAAATAAACCACAAAACCAAAAATATCTACAGAAAAAGTTTGCTGATCCCAAACCTATAGATCTGAAACTTGGACCTACTGAATAAGAGATCTGAGATCTTGCAGGCCTGGCCCTGTTCCCTCCGCAGCCTCATCGTAGGGTGCTCCTTCTTTCCCATGCTCTAGCCCAGGGCTTCTCAGCCCCCCTTTTTTTTTTTCATTATTGTCCCCTATGGAGCCTTCCTTTTTTTTCATTGTTAAGAAAAATTTAACATTTTTATTGTGATGGAAGAAAAAAGTACAGTTCAGTAGTATTAAATATTTTCACATTGTTGTACAACCGATCTCCAGAAGGTTTCACTTTGTAGAGCAGAGACTATGTACCCATTAAACAGTAGTTCACCACTCCCCTCTCCCCCCATCCCCCAGACCACCACCGTGCTAGTTCTGTCTGCATGAATTTGATGACTCTAGGTACTTCATATAAGTGAAATCACGTGATATTTGTCTTTGTGCCTAGCATATGTTGCTTAAGATGTCCTCAAGTCCCATCCATGTTGTAGTTTACAGAGCCTTTTTAGACACTTTTTCCCCTGACCTGCCCAAGAAATTATAATATCCCCAATATACTACGTATCTGTTTGTGGGCTATGACCCTTTGGAATGCCACAAACCGTTAAAATAGCCAAGATCTCTCGCTCTCCTCCCCCAAGAATCCATTTTCGCCATTAGTGGTGATCTTCCCATTAAGAATGCAAGTTCTGGGGACTTCTCTCATGGTCCAGTGGTTAAGAATCCACCTTGTAATGCAGGGTATTCGAGTTCAGTCCTTGGTGGGGGAACTAAGATCCCAATTGCCTCGAAGTAACCAAGACTCTGAACTATAACTAGAGACGCCCAAGCTGTGCAATGAAGACGCAGTGCAGCCAAAAAAAAAAAAAAGACTCAGCTTTAAATAAAATAATGTCTCTAGGGGAAAAAAAAGAATTCATGCTCTGGCCATGGCACCTGGCCACCTGCCTTGTTCCTTCTTACCTTACATGCTGCTCTGCTGTGCCTGGAATTACCTTCCCCTCATTCCTTCAAAGGGCTTCCCTGATGGCTCAGACGGTAAAGAATCTACCTGCAATGCAGGAGACCTGGGTTCGATCCCTGCATTGGGAAGATCCCCTGGAGAAGGGAATGGCAACCCACTCCAGTCTTCTTGCCTGGAGAATCCTATGGCAGGGGAGCCTCAGTCTATAGCCCGGAGGGTCACGAAGAGTCACACAGGACTGAGTCACTAACACTTTCACTTTCTGTCTTTCAAAACCCAAGTTGGGTGTCACCTCCTCTAGGAATCCAGCTCAGATTCTCCCACTTCCTCTGTCAGCCCAGCACTCCCCCCAGCCACGTGCTTCTCGCCGGACGCTGCCGTCTTTGCTTACTCCCCGATCCCATCCAGTCATTGCAAGCATCCTGATAGGAAGAAACAGCTTCATCCTCTTTGGACTTCCAGTGCAGACACCTCATAAATATTTGATGAATGAATTATCTCATTAAATCCTCACAAGAACGTTGACAACATTACCAGTGGCCCCTGAGAACAGTGGAGGAAGCTTACGTTGGGAGAAGTCAAGTAGCCTGCCCCAGGTCACATGACTTGGAGGAAGCATGGGAATAAGAACTCTAGAGTCAGACTACCCTACGTATATATATATATATATATATATATGAGTGTGATACAACCCTCTGTCTTTCTGCTCTTTTTCATTTTATTTGTCTGTACGTGGGGAAAAAAAAAAAGCTACTATGCTGTCATTTAGGGAGCTCATTATCATCTAGATTTGGGTCAATAGCACTCCTCGCCGCCTCAGTCTCCACATTTGTGAAATGGAGATAGATTCATACTGAGGCTTGCTGAGCTGATGGATACAAAGTGGCCCAGGGAGGACTTGGCAAATAGTAGTCATTATTATTCTAAGTGATGAAGCTGGGGTTTGAACCCAGGTCTTAATTGCCGTGAGCTTCCCTGGTGGCTCAGTGGTAAAGAATCTGTCTGCAATGCAGGAAACTCAGAAGACGTGGGTTTGATCCCTGGGTCAGGAAGATCCCCTGGAGGAGGAGATGGCAAGTCACTCCAGTATTCTTGCCTGGAGAATCCCGTGGACAGAGGAGCCTGGTGGGCTACAGTCCACGGGGTTGTAAAGAGTCGGACATGACCGAGCACACGCACACACGCAGACACACAGACTTAATGGCTGCAGATTCCAGGCCCTTTGTTCTTCTATCCCTCCTTCTCACTGGAGCGCCATTTGGCTCCTGCACAGGGGAAACTGAGTCAGAGCCGATGGATGCCCTGGGGACACTCGTCTCCCATGGCCTTCTGTGAGGTGGGGGCGGCACCCCCAGGAATGCCAAAGCCAGCTCTGGACCTGTGTGGAAAGCCCCAGATGAAAAGGAGCTGGATATCCTTGGGAGATATTTCCATCCAACCTGGGCAGCCGATGAATCACTCTTCTCTGCTCTAAGAATATTTCCGTCTCAGGGACCAAGACCATTTGTCTAGATGCCATCTCCCCCTCTCCTCTGTATCTTGTGCACGTTGACAAATCTGGCCACTCAGTGTCTTTCTGTATCAGTCAAGAGAAGCCCCATTACCTTCTGTGCGACAGGTTACATCACAGTCAAGTGGGCCCAGCTTTGCAGAAGCAGTTAGGCTCCAGCCAGTTCTTTCTCTCTCTCACACACACACAGTCACACTTGCACATGCACACACACGCACGCACACATGCACGTGCACACGTGCACACTCGGGATGGTTCTCTGAGGGAACCTTGAAAAACTGATCACTCGCCAGACACAGGCAGACTTGGGCAACTTTCGTAACCTCTCTGGGTTCTACGCTCCTCCCCTGCAGGATGGAAACAATGTCCCCCACCCCACACATCCCTTATGAGGCTCCATTCAGGATCTGTAAACACTTCCTACATGACAGGCATCCATCTGTTTCAGCCCCCTTCCCAGCCTGGGGGAAGCAAGAGGTGAGGGCAACACTGGCATCACGTGCAAAATTCAACAGGTGCCAAAGCATCTCAGTTGGAGAAGGAAGTGGCAACCCACTCCAGTATTCTTGCATGGAAAATTCCATGGATAGAGGAGCCTGGTGGGCTACAGTCCATGGGGTCACAAAGAGTCAGACACGACTTAGTAACTAACACATAGAACATCTCAATAACTAATCAATACAGTATTTTTTAAATATCAAGAGTAATCTCAAAACCCCATGATGAACCAGAGATGCACATTATTATTAAAGACAGGGTGGATATGAGTGATTTTTCCTTTTGCTTTCTGCCCCAGTATGGCTTGGCGTGGTATCACCCCTTGCCCTTCCCTCTGAAGAAAGAATAAAGAGACTCAAGAGAATCAACAGCAGACCTAGAGGTGTTGCTAGAAAAGACTCTTGAGAGTCCCTGGAGAGCAAGGAGATCAAAGCGGGCAATCCTAAAGGAAATCAACCCTAAATATTCATTGGAAGGACTGACGCTGATGCTGAAGCTGAACACCTGATGCGAAGAGCTGACTCTTTGGAAAAGACCCTGTTGCTGGGAAAGATTGAAGGCAGGAGGAGAAGGGGGAACAGAGGGCATCATGGACTCAATGGACATGAATTTGGGCAAATTCTCGGAGATGGTGAAGGACAGGGAGGTCTGGTGTGATGCTGTCCATGGGGTCACAAAGTGTTGGACACAACTGAGCATTGCTGTTATAAACGCCATTGTTTTGGGGTTTTGAAATAATCTAGGTATTGTCCTGAAGGATGAGAGCCTGGGGTGAGGGAGATGCCCTGGACAGAACCAACAGCTGACCTGGGAATTAGAGGCAGGCCTGTGGCTCCCCTAGGGCCATGCTACCCCCTGCCCCTCACTCTCTCAGAGCCTCTGAGGGGTAGGGATGTGGAAAGGAGGGACAGAGGTCAAGGAGCAATTCGGAAAGAATTAAGCATGGACACTCATCCCAAGGTTGCAGGCACATCATGAAACACCAGGACAGCTCCAGGGCTGCCACTGGAAAAGACACCACTGGCTGAACTTTGAATCCCAAGAGCTGCCCCTAGAAATCCCAGGCTCACACAGCTCTGATCCAGCAAGCAGCTCCTTTATAGCCACCATTGCTCCAAACCTTCCACTCTAGGGCTCAGCCTGGATTTTGGCCTCTGGCTTTCCAGGCAGCCTCCCTCTCTGTCTCTGCCCCTCCTCCCTCCCATGTCTGCAGACCTCCTGGTTGCCTGGTTGGGATTCCAGACCCTGTCCTTACATCCGTCTCCCTACCACCCCCTCTTGTTAGACCCTGAGATTCTCTGAGAATCATAACCTGTCCACCCTGACCCTGATCGATACTTGATCAAGTCCAGACAGCTTATGTGCTATGATGGGCTTTTTACAATTTGCACGCAATTAAGATTCCACCCAGGGCTCCTACAGCTGCGTGCACGCTCCTCTCGGCCACACCAGACGGGGTGTGCTTCCCAGAACTCACCGTGCACTTTCTTGCTTAGGCTGCTCTCTCTACCCTCTTCTCTCTCTTCCTGGCAAATGCCTAATCATCACTCCGTGTTTCACTTAACCGTCACCTCTATTCAGAAGAGACTGGAGGAGACTATGCCCCTCTCCTTTCTGTGAATCTGTGAATCTAGTATTTCTCTGTGTGTCTATGGTGGGAGCCAGAAGGCTAATCTGGCTTAGGGATAAAGGGCCACATGGAAGCTTAGGGATGTGCAGAGATGGAGTCCAGTTCATCTCTGTGGCCTCAAGTCCTAACATGACGCAGGTGCTTCCTAAATGCTCGATCAGTCATTCTGACCTTGACACCCTTGCCCTCACTCGAATTCTGCTACAGCCTCTCAGCTGGATCCCCCTTGTGCTTGGACCCCCTTCTGCCGTGCCCTTGACTGATCCCGGTGGCAGCCGCAGCGTGTGCTACTTTGCCTTTGCAGGCCCTTAGGAATATAGGCTCCCTGTGAAATCCCACCAACAGAGGAGCCTGGCAGGCTATAGTCCGTGGGGTGGCAAAGAGTCAGACAAGACTGAGCGGCCAAGCACGCATGTAGGTCAACCAGGCTGATGGGCTTGCCAGCCCCACCCCTACAGCTCCCGAGGACCCAGCCTGATGCGATGGAAAGTGCCTGGTCTTTGAAGTTCATCACATTTGGGCTTGGAACCCACCTCTCCCGCTTACAATCTCCCTCATATTGACTGTGCTACTTAGATTAGCTAAACCACAGTTTCTTCAACCAAACATGAGACTAAGCTTTCTCACCTTCTAGTTCATCTGAATGGAATGTGCATAAAATACCAGACACATAGTAGGTGCTCCAGAAATTCTGTCGCTTTTCAGTCACTATGTAATGTCTGACTCTTTGTGACCCCGTGAACTGTAGTCCTCCAGGCTCCTCTATCTATGGGATTTCCCAGGCAAGAATACTAGAATTGCCATTTCCTCCTCCAGGGGATCTTCCCGACCCAGGGATCGAACCCATGTCTTGTGCCTTGGCAGGCAGATTCTTTACCCCTGAGCCACCAGGGAAACCCCAGAAATTCTAGGCTTTGTAGAACTGTTATTTCTGTTTTCCCTTCAGTTAGAGCAAGATATGTCCATCCTTACACTTTGTCTTTATTTTTGGCTCTCAGTGAACTGAGTGCGTCTCATTTCTGGGGCGTCTCGACACCTGATAGTTATCATTGTACCTGGATGCTAATGTTGATTAACCTAGCTGCTTGCACTTTCCTTTTCCTTTCCTGGGTTCTTATGGCTTACTGTAAAAAGGAATAACAGATCCGTCTCCTTTGAATCCAGCTGCCAGGCTCTGCTCCCATTACACTATTTTACAAACTTTGAGAACTAGCCGATAACTGGCAGGTTTGTCAGCCCCAAGTTTTCAAAACAAAGAGTCGATCCTGACGTATTGTTATCATCCCCTGATAGTTGGCACTGTATTATTCTATAATTACTCTGTGAATCACACTGTCAGCTTGCGTGTTTACAGATCGCCAGTGTTATTCCTCCATCTTCCAATGAAAGCGTCATCTATCTTGCGCTTGCCTGAAGGAATACGACTCTGGTCACCTGCTGAATACAAGAGGACCCTTTGTCAGTCCCTGTCAGGAGAGGATGATACACGAGCCACTTTGGTCCTGGGCTGGATTGCTCATTTGGGGAGAAGGAACCATCGCTTGCATTCTAAATAATGCCTATAAATGATACAGCCCGTCTCCCCTCATTTTGTGAGAGCTCCAGATACTGCCTTTGGGTAAGAATGTCCTCTTTGGTCAAACTTAACAACTTTTTAACATTGCTACTGACTTAGCTGATTTACTGATGGGGTCTATTTAGGACAGGCTCTATAGCTATGGGCATTGGAATCCAGGCCAATATCCCTTTTCCATATGAGCAGTGAGAACCCAGCAATGGGAAAATGGAATTGGTCAGAACTAGGAGCCAGTTGAACAGCTAGGATTGCATCTTCCAGGGTGTGCCCGCCTCATCCATAGCCCTCATAGAGTGGAGGAGGAAAGAGAAGGCTGCAGTGTCACACAGTGGGAAGTACATGAGCTTTGGAGCCAGACATAACTGAATTTGAACCTCCAAGGTACCCCTCACACCTTTCGTGACTCCCCGCCCCCAACCGTGTCTCAGTTTCTCCATCTATGAAATGGGTGCATTAACACCTCCTGACGCCTCAGCTCATGTTCCTTCCTCTGAGCTTATTTTGCAATTAACAGAGGTCACGAGGCTCTCTTTTGGAAGGGATAGACTCTGGAAGGCCTCAAGGTTTCAAACTCAGTGCCCCAAAACAAGGATTCTGCTTGCCCAGGGGATTCAAAAATGGCTGTGCATCTCAGACACTGCATTTGAGGCTTAGAACAACTAAGCGGTTTCCTGGTCCACCCCCTTCCTGAGAGCTTTGAATACATCCATTTTGCAGCTCCAGGCTGAAGAAAGAGTTTGTTGTGTCAACACCACTGAAGAAGAGTCTTCTTCACAAACCAACTTTTTGTTTGAGGGGCAGCCCCCAGTCTGAGGCTCTAGGGAAAGACTTTGCAAATTGTCAGAAATGGTGGGCAGTGTGCCAAATGCAAATCCGCCTGGGAGGAGAGGCGCCTTCACACCCACAATTCCCCTCTTTCTGCGCCTTCCCCTCCCCCAGCAGAGCCAGAAGATTTTCCAACGTGCGACAGGAGAAACTTTTCAATTGCTTTTTTCAAGGTTTTTTGTTGCTTTTTTTTTTCTTCAACACTGTTTACTTATTATAATGAAGCCTATTTTATTACAAAAGGCATATGTACTCACTGTCTTTCAAAAAAATACAGATAAGTGGGAAAAAGGAAGGGGGAAAATTGCCCATGATCACACCACCCAAAGATAACTGCTTTAAACTCCTCAGGTTTCTCTTTCTGTCATTTTGTTGTGTTGAGACTTTCTCACACACTGAGAATTCTGCGCAAACCATTTTGATGCTTGCTCTTTCCCTCCATATTTTAACATAAGTCGCGTTTATGATCACACTCAGATATTTCTTTAAATGGCTGCGTGATTTCCCACTTATACGACTTGGCTCAGCCCTTGTAATCCCTGTCCAAACACTGAACGTTTGGGTTGTGTCCAATTATTCCACAGTATAAATAAGGCCCTGATAAGCATCTCCAAGCCTGAAACTTTCTCTACATTTTGGATTGTTTCCTTAGGAAATTACTTGGTCAAAGGAAATGGATATTTTTTATATCTCCTGATCCATATCATCAAATTGCTTCTCAAGACATTTCACTTTTAAAAATAAACACAGGAAGGAGTATGAGGGGATGATAACTGGCCTTCTGTCACCCTGCCAAAGGGAGGGCCCTGGAACCATCCCCAAGGCTCAGACCCTTCTTAAAGGGTCACTAGTGAAAGTCGCTGAAAAAATCGATCTTAAATGTTCCCAGCACAAAAAGAAATGGTATTTACGTGACAGGATGGAAGTGTTAGCTAATGTTATGATGGCAATCACTGAGCATTTGGGAAATCAGAGCCTGATTTTTATAGATCGAACAGACTATGTGTAGGTAATGAAATAAATTGGTACTTAGAAGACCACAAAAATTCAATGAGGGGAGATCTCTCCTGAGCATACTGATATAATTTCTATGAAGCTGAGACCATGGGAAAGGAAACAAGGCCAAAGGACATTATCTGAAGGGGCATCTGCCAATGCATGGGGCTTTCTAGGTAGCTCAGTGGTAAAGAGGCCACCTGCCAAGCAGGAAACGTGGGTTCAGTCCCTGAGTCAAGAAGATGCTCTGGAGAAGGGAATGGCAACCCAGTCCAGTATTCTTGCCTGTAGCCTGGTGGGCTACAGTCCACAGGGTCACAAAGAGTCGGGCACAACTGAGTGGCTAAGCCACCACCGCCATAAGCCACTTTTGCCACATGCAGACATCGAACATTTGAACAGCGAGTACTCCAAACTGAGATGTGCCATAAGGACGAATGCACACCAGGTTTCTAAGAATTTCTATGAATTTTTAGAAAGGAATGGGAAGTATCTCATTATTTGTTTTTATAACAATTACATGTTGAAATGATATTTTATCTGTAGTGCACTACAGAAAATATATCTTGAAAATTAATTTCACGTGTTTCTCCTATTTTTTTTAAGAGTGACTAGAAAACGTACAATTACAAGTGTGTCTCATGTTATATTGCTTCTTCTTTTTAAAACACTGATTTATGTATTTGCCTGCCCCGGGTTGCAGCACGTGAGACGTTTGGTCGTCGCTGTTGCGCATGGGATCTTTAGTTTCAGCAGGCAAAGGAACCCTTTAGCCATGGCACAGGGGCTCTGGTTCCTTGACGAGGGATTGAATCTGGGCCCTCTGCATTTAGAGCGCAGACTCTTAGCCACTGGGCCAGCAGGCAATTCCCTCGTGTTTTCTTTCTATTGTACAGCACCGGTAGCAAGTAGATTCGTATAAGCCTCCCTGGCAACCCACGTGACATCAAGGGGGTTAAGGAGGGTGGGCACCACTTTGCCACTTAGGCAACATGGTGTAGTGATAAAGAATCCTCTGTTGATTAAGCAGTAGTTTTTAACCTTCACTGGGCATCAGAATCATCTGATCACTGGGTATCAGAATCATTTGATGAGCTTCAGAAATGCAGATGCTCTGTGCTCTGTGTACAAGAGCCCTTGACTCAGGTGGTCTGCCAAAGGGCACAATATCCTATTTCTCAAAAGCTCCCCACCTAGTCTTCACGTGGAGCCAGGGTGGAGAACTGCTGTCCTCAAGGCAGCTGCTGAGTCTGGATTCTGACTGTCCCTTGCTAGCCAGATGGTAACGGACAGCTACCTAATGGTAATGGTAATGATAATGGACAGGTACAGTTGCAGCTTAGCTGCCTGCCTAAATCTCCATTTGTTTATCTGTAGAATTTTGTTGTTTAGTCGCTAAGTCATGTCTGACTCTTTTTCCACACAAGAGACTGTAGCCTGCCAGGCTCCACTGTCCATGGGATTTCCCAGGCAAGAATACTGGAGTGGATTGCCATTTCAATTTCCAGGGAATCTTCCCGACCCGGGGATTGAACCCGTGGCAGATTCTTTATCACTGAGCCACCAGGGCAGCCCTATCTGTAGAATAGGGTTAACAATTAAGTTGAGGTCAGCACTAAATGACATTATCCATAAAGTAACACACTATCTGGGATCCAGAAAATGCATGATAAATATTAGCTGCTCTTTTTAACATATAGGTTATGTATTACTGCTCCTTAGCATAACAAAGAGCTGCCTTTGACTATGAGTCAGTACAGACCTTTGCAGGAGTGCAGATCAAAAAGATGGCAAAATAAAGTGTGTGCTTGCTTTCATCTGTGTCTTTCAGTTCAGTGCCTTTGGTGTCTCAGCTATTAATTATTCAAAAGAAACTGAGGCAGCACCCAGTGGAGTAAACATCAAATTGCTGAGGTTTTCAGAGCAAACATACTAAACATTCTCGCTCTGCCACTTAGCTGCTGAGCAACCTTGAATTAGCATCTTCACCTCTCTGAAGCTTAGTTTCCTTATCCAGACAATGAAGATAATAACAGTAGTGTCTGCTTTAACAGTATTGTTGAAAGGGTTAAGTAAAATAACCCACCAAAAACACCCAGCATAGTACCTGGAATTTAATGGGAGTTCAACTAAAATTTGTTTCTCCCTGACTTCTATCCTGAGTTGACTGAGGACACTCACAGACACTCTCTTGACCTCAAGATCTTTGCTGAAAACAATTACGATGTTGACCTCACAGATCCCTTTCAGGTCTAGCCGTAGGCGTCAATCTTGGTAAAGTAGAATATGCCCACCAACCTGAGAGAAGTGGCATTGCGGAGAGAGAGGGAGGGAGGTGGACAGAGCATGTGGTGCAAGAAAGGATAGCAGCAAAGAACATACAGAGGGTGCCTTAGAATCAGGGAGACGACTTGTGTACCGGCTTAGCCCTTTTTAGGAGCCCTGTGTTCCGGTCAGATAATGTGATTGTGTGGGCACAGGTTCCTCATCTGTAAAATGAGTGTGGTATGACTCACCGCTGGGCTCTCCTGGTGGCTCAGATGGTAAAGAATCTGCCTGCAATGCGGGAGACCCAGATTTGATCCCTGGGTTGGGAAGATCCCCTGGAGAAGGGAATGGCTACCCACTCCAGTATTCTTGCCTGGAAAATTCCATGGACAGAGGAACCTGGTGTCCATGGGGTCACAAAGAGTCGGACATGGCAGAGCGAGTAACACTTTCACCTGGGATGTCAAGAAGGTGTTATTATGGTAGTGTCTGTGTACAGGCTCCAGTTCAATGAAAGTAGCCTCCATTTTTATGATCCTGGCCCATCATTGTGGGATCCAAGTCCTCAAGACCTTTCTCTCAGCCCCACCACAACCGGATGCCCAGTCACTTAAGGAATGTGGAGTGAGCTGAGAAAATTAAGAGGGTGTAGTGTCTAGTTCCACACATCTCTCACAGAAGACTGCCTGGGGAGAGGGATAGGGGGAGGAGGAACCTGGGGTAAACCTAGATGCTTCAGTCCAGGAAGGTAAAGTCCCTCCCCCTAGAATGGACAGAGATGGGTTTGGTACAAGCAGGAGAGTATGGCTCATGGCCAAGAGGAGACTCAGAGATCATCTAGTCCCACCACCACTACCCTTTCGCAGACTTCAAGAGAAGGAAAGAAACTGACCTCAGGTGGCAAGGCAACAGCAGCAGAGCTGCGATGAGGGCCCAGCCCCCCCTCACTGGGCCAGGTGAGATCTCCAAGAGCACAGCCACACACCCAAGTGTTCGAGGGCCCAAGGAGGACCCTATTCCTCTTGCCCCAAACACATTCCTCCCACTCCTCACTGCTAAAGACAGCTCCTTTCTAGGAGGAGAGCACGGGTGCAGTCGCCTGCACGGGGGCTCTGGATAATTCTGTACATCCGTCACCTCTGATCCTCACAAACCTGCAAGGCCAGGGTGGCGAGCCCCATTGGGAAGGCGAAACAGTGGGCTGAGCAAGGCTAAACGGCTTGTCCAAGGTGAAAGG
This sequence comes from Neotragus moschatus, assembly GCA_006410615.1. Classification (NCBI taxonomy): domain Eukaryota; kingdom Metazoa; phylum Chordata; class Mammalia; order Artiodactyla; family Bovidae; genus Neotragus; species Neotragus moschatus. Next base: position 53,372 of record SJYA01002505.1, read on the forward strand.
ATGACTGTTACGGACTCAGTCAACGCTTGAACTCAATTCTCTCTTTTTTCAATGTCTGTTTATTTACTTGGCACACTGGGTCTTAGCTGTGGTATGTGGGCTCTTTAGCTGTGGCATGTGAACTCTTAGTTGTGACATGTGGGGTCTAGTTCTCTGACCAGGGATCGAGTCTGGGCCCCCTGCATTGGGAGTCTGGAGTCTTAACCACTGGACCACCAGGGAAGCCCCTCAACTTCTTTTGTTCCAAGTTTGTATATAAAAAGAAAACACTTCCTAGAGAGGCCACACAGTGCCACCTAAGGTATAATTGGCTACAATGTACAGGGGGGCTCATACAAGCAATCAGGATATCAGTCTGTAGAATAAGTTTCTTGACCTTGGCCAAGCACTTCTGAGTGGGTCTTATTTTTCTAAATTGTGAAATGAGAGGTTTTTCCAGATGTCCCTTAAAATCCCTTCCAGATCTGACCACTGTGACTCTGAGTCTGCGGCCTTCCCTATTGACTCAGGATGCCTTATTCCCTTTAGGCTAATATTTCCATTAACCCTAATGAGCTTCTCAGCCAGGGAAGCATCAACAGTCTAATTACACTAATGGCCACCACTTTACGAGCACCTACTATCTACTATGCATCTAAGTATCCCCGATCCTGAAATATCCTGCAAAGTGGAGCCTAGGACCTCCGTTTCACAGATGAGGACGATAGGGCCTTAAAAGGGTAAGGGGCTTTCCCACAGTTACACACTCAGTAAGGGATGATGCTCTGGTTCGAACCTACAGCTGCTTTATCAACTTCTCCATATTCCCCTCAACCTCATCACCCAAACATTCCCCAAATTTATTTCCTTTGGAGTCTGAGATTTTTTTTTTCCTGCTTCTTAAACAAGTGCATTCCTAAATGACAAAAACACTTGGCTAGTCAGACAAGGTTCCACTCAGTTTCCCCAGCAGCATCCACTCAGCTCCAGGAAAAGGGGGGAAAAGTTGCAAGAGGAGAAAGGTGTTTGAAAACATTCACGTAATTACTATATTTAGCAGGATATCCTCTGGAGACTAAATTAATATATAAATATATGTATATATACCATCAGTAAGTATCACAGCATTTGCTGAATCTCTATTAAAAAAAAAAGAAACAACTCAGAAACAACAGCTGTGCTGAAGATAAGTTAAAGTGGAAGCAAGGGTTCTTTTTAAAGCTCTTTGGCCTGATTCTTTCTGCTAGATGAGAGAGGGGAGAACAGAGGGAGCAAAAGAGAGTGGATGAGAGGAAACCCTGCAGGAGAGTAGCATTAAAGTATGTGTGCACGCTCAGACACAGTCGCTCAGTCGGGTGTGGCTCTTCGTGACCCTGTGGATTACAGCCCGCCAGGCTCCTCTGTCTAAGGGATTTTCCAGACAAGAAAACTGGAGTGGGTTGCTGCCCTCCTCCAAGGGATCTTCCCAACCCCAGGATCAAACCCAAATCTGCTATGCGTCCTGCCTTGGTAGACAGAACCTTTACCACTGAGCCATCTGGGAAGCCTATTAAAGGGTGGGAGAGAGGGAAAGTGAGCATCGCATGGGCCTCCTGAATAGATTGTGTCTCAATCATAAAAATTTGGTCCCCAGAAACAGAAGTCTTATAGGTGGTAAGTAGGTATCACGACCCATAGCATCTTGGTTATCTCAGGAGGAGAAAAGGAGAGTGAAAGAGAAAGAAGTAGGGAGAGGAATAGAAAGCGTAAAGGTAACCTGACTCCCTCAGGATCTGGAGCAGCTGCAGTCCAGCTCCTGGTCCTGAATTCAGCCTACTTACCAACCAAATGTCTCTGGCAGCACCACGGACAGCGCCTCTCCATGCCTCAGCAGTTACATCAGCCCAGGTGGCTCCGTGGTAGAGAATTCGCCTGCCAATGCAGGAGATGTGGGTTCCATCCCTGGATCAGGACAATTCCCTGGAGAAGGAAATGACAACCCAATCCAGCATTCTTGCCTGGGAAATCTCGTGGACAGAGGAGCGTGGCAGGCTACAGCCCAAGGGGTTGCAAAAGAGTTGAGCACGACTTTGTGACTAGACAACAACAACGTGAACCCAGACTTCCCACCTTCCAAACACTATTCCCAGAATAACCAAGTACTTTTTGTAAAATGACAAATGTGATGTTCAGGGTTTTTCCTCCACTTAGGATTAACCTCCTTCAGTTACTCTTTTGTGTTAGTTTCCTAGGGTTGCCATAACAAAGTATTGTAAATTCGGTGCCTTAAAACAACAGATGTGTATTGTGGCACAGTCCTGGGGGCTAGAAATCTAAAAGGCACCAGCAGGGCCATACTCCCTCTGAACGTCCTGGGAAAGGAAGAATTGTCTCTTTTCTTGCTTCTGGTGGTTACTGGCCATCCTTCGTCCTCAGCTTGCAGACGTGTATGCTGCATACTCCAATTTCTGACTCACTGTCATCCCACACAGTTGTTCTTTCCTGTGTGTCTATCAGTTCAATTCAGTTGAGTCACTCAGTCTTGCCCGACTCTTTGCAGCCCCATGAATCGCAGCACACCAGGCCTCCCTGTCCATCACCAACTCCCGGAGTTCACTCAGACTCACGTCCATAGAGTCGGTGATGCCATCCAGCCATCTCATCCTCTGTCATCCCCTTCNCAGGATATCCTCTGGAGACTAAATTAATATATAAATATATGTATATATACCATCAGTAAGTATCACAGCATTTGCTGAATCTCTATTAAAAAAAAAAGAAACAACTCAGAAACAACAGCTGTGCTGAAGATAAGTTAAAGTGGAAGCAAGGGTTCTTTTTAAAGCTCTTTGGCCTGATTCTTTCTGCTAGATGAGAGAGGGGAGAACAGAGGGAGCAAAAGAGAGTGGATGAGAGGAAACCCTGCAGGAGAGTAGCATTAAAGTATGTGTGCACGCTCAGACACAGTCGCTCAGTCGGGTGTGGCTCTTCGTGACCCTGTGGATTACAGCCCGCCAGGCTCCTCTGTCTAAGGGATTTTCCAGACAAGAAAACTGGAGTGGGTTGCTGCCCTCCTCCAAGGGATCTTCCCAACCCCAGGATCAAACCCAAATCTGCTATGCGTCCTGCCTTGGTAGACAGAACCTTTACCACTGAGCCATCTGGGAAGCCTATTAAAGGGTGGGAGAGAGGGAAAGTGAGCATCGCATGGGCCTCCTGAATAGATTGTGTCTCAATCATAAAAATTTGGTCCCCAGAAACAGAAGTCTTATAGGTGGTAAGTAGGTATCACGACCCATAGCATCTTGGTTATCTCAGGAGGAGAAAAGGAGAGTGAAAGAGAAAGAAGTAGGGAGAGGAATAGAAAGCGTAAAGGTAACCTGACTCCCTCAGGATCTGGAGCAGCTGCAGTCCAGCTCCTGGTCCTGAATTCAGCCTACTTACCAACCAAATGTCTCTGGCAGCACCACGGACAGCGCCTCTCCATGCCTCAGCAGTTACATCAGCCCAGGTGGCTCCGTGGTAGAGAATTCGCCTGCCAATGCAGGAGATGTGGGTTCCATCCCTGGATCAGGACAATTCCCTGGAGAAGGAAATGACAACCCAATCCAGCATTCTTGCCTGGGAAATCTCGTGGACAGAGGAGCGTGGCAGGCTACAGCCCAAGGGGTTGCAAAAGAGTTGAGCACGACTTTGTGACTAGACAACAACAACGTGAACCCAGACTTCCCACCTTCCAAACACTATTCCCAGAATAACCAAGTACTTTTTGTAAAATGACAAATGTGATGTTCAGGGTTTTTCCTCCACTTAGGATTAACCTCCTTCAGTTACTCTTTTGTGTTAGTTTCCTAGGGTTGCCATAACAAAGTATTGTAAATTCGGTGCCTTAAAACAACAGATGTGTATTGTGGCACAGTCCTGGGGGCTAGAAATCTAAAAGGCACCAGCAGGGCCATACTCCCTCTGAACGTCCTGGGAAAGGAAGAATTGTCTCTTTTCTTGCTTCTGGTGGTTACTGGCCATCCTTCGTCCTCAGCTTGCAGACGTGTATGCTGCATACTCCAATTTCTGACTCACTGTCATCCCACACAGTTGTTCTTTCCTGTGTGTCTATCAGTTCAATTCAGTTGAGTCACTCAGTCTTGCCCGACTCTTTGCAGCCCCATGAATCGCAGCACACCAGGCCTCCCTGTCCATCACCAACTCCCGGAGTTCACTCAGACTCACGTCCATAGAGTCGGTGATGCCATCCAGCCATCTCATCCTCTGTCATCCCCTTCTCCTCCTGCCCCCAATCCCTCCCAGCATCAGGGTCTTTTCCAATGAGTCAATTCTTCACACGAGGTGGCCAAAGTACTGGAGTTTCAGCTTCAGCATCAGACATTAGGGAGTCTGATAGCTTTAGAACATAGCTTTTCAAGGGACACAATTCAACCCTCAGTACCCTCATCATTGCCTCAGTCCAGAGTAGGTCTGTTCCAATAAACTATTATGGTGCTCTGTAGTTCAGCATGTGTTACGCTGGAGGTAAGTGTCCATGTCATAGCTCCCATACATCAAGCTCCTTGAGAGAGGAGAGTTGATTTCATTCATTTTGGCATTCCAGCATGGCAAGAGCACATATTAGGTGGACAATCCACTATGTTGTGGTCCACAAAACAAATGAGTGCATTTCTTGGGTTTCCATTGACTCAAATCATATGGCAAAAGAACCACTGCATATGAATGACTACCATAGGTCCTAATCATACCATGGGTAGGTTATTGATGCTGGGCATGATGGCTGCAATCATGAGTAAGATGCTTTTCCAGCCCTCAAGTGGTAGAAAATGTAGTAAATACTTTGAGAGTCAATAGAAGGTTCTAGCCTAGAGAAATCAGAGGAAGTTCACAAAAGAGATAAGATGTGAGTAGCACCTTCAAGAAATGGGAAGCAGAGAGAAGGCTGTTCAGGGGGGTGAGGAACAATATGACCACAAGTATGGCAGAGAGATTGTTGATGATGCTGCATTGAGAGACATCGCATTGGCTTCAAGCTCTCTATTGAACAGCACTGGGAAGTGACTTTAATAGGAAAAGAAGATGACTGACTTATTGGCAAAGAGGCCTAGGTATTATCGTGTAGACAAAGAGAAAACAGGGAAGGAAGGATGTGCTAGATTGGACAAGGCTTTGGGAGATCAGTTAAAAGGCTGTTGTGACAGATCAGACAGAAAGAAATGAGATCTTAACCGGAACAGTGTTGGGGATGGGGAGGAAAGGAGCACAGTGAAGGAGGTTGTGTAAGAATGGTCAAGAGTCAGGGACTGGCTGACTGCGGCAGTGGGAACAGTAGTGAGAAGGGAAATGGTGCTAAGTCCTTATGGGAACTTGATAGAGACCATCAGAGTCCCCTGGGATCAAGTTGGGTCAGCAGTTCTTGACGCTCTTCCCAGCGCTGAGAGCTGCTGCTTTTCTCCAGGGAGAAAGGGGGTGTCTGGATAGAGAAATGTATACTCAACAGCAGCCTCTTATCTAAGGAGAACTGAGCGCTCGCTTTGTGTTAGGTGATATGCTGAATTCTCTACCTACATCGGTACATCAAACTCTCACGACAAGCCTTTGAGCCAGATATTATTTCTCCAGCTTGCAGGTGAAGACATTGAGGTGCAGAGAGGCTAAATAAATTTCTCGGTATTAGGCCACCGAGCAATTTTTCTCACTCCCGTGCTGGTGAGCTTAGCAGTGAGGAATAGTAGGAAAAGCGTGAACTGGGAGGTATGGTAACCAGAGAGCCACCCTATCCACACCAGTTGTAGCTCTGACATCAGTCAAGTAAGTGACCTCAATTTTCTTGCCCATAAAATGGTTATAATGATACTTGTTCTGTCTACCTTGCAGAGCGGTAGTGATACAAAGTCAAAAATCAGCTGAAGTATTTGAAATTGTTTTGTAAATTATAACACGCTACAGGAGTGCGGATGAGGAACACCCACCAAGTCTCTGAAACTGGACACAAAGGACCTTGATGTCACGACTTAGAGAACTTGCTCTGTGACCTTGGCCACGTTCCTTGACTCTGGATCTCAACGTTATATCCACAGAGGGAGGGCCCTTCTGAGGATTAAGATACACAGAAATTGGAATTTTCTCCACATATCTACTTTTCCCCAACTCAGCCATAGTCCTACCATCTCCCCCTGTTGCACACGCCAAAAACCTAGCAGTCACCAGATATTTCCCTTTCCTTCACCCATCATTTCCATTGTCACACCTTAGCCATCCATTACCAAGGTACAGCTCAAGTATCTCCACCCTTGGCCACCGTGACTACCACTCCTCCAGTTCCACCCACTGTATTCTTTGCCTAGATGACAGCTGTGATCACCTACTGATCTTTCTCAGGCCCTTTAACCCTCTGACTATCCACCCTCCATCCAGAAGCCAGAGTGACCCTTTAAAAACACAAGTATAAGCATATCATTAGCCTACTGAAAACACTTCAGTCACTAAGTCATGCCTGACTCTTGGGACCCCATGGACAGCAGCCCATTGGGCTCCTCTGTCCGTGGGATTTCCCAGGCAACAATACTGGAGTGGGTAGCTGTCTCCTTCTCCAGAGGATCTTCCTAACTCAGGGATTGAACTCATGATTCCTACATTGCAGGTAGCTTCCTACCTTGCAGGCAGACTCTTTACCACTAAGCCACCAGGGAAGCCCCAAACACTTCAGTAGCCACCCATTACTCTTAAAATCGAAGTCTAAATTCTTCCCACAAGCCACAAGGCCTTCTGTGATCTGGATGCTGACTGCCTCTCCAGCTGCCTCTTGGGCTGTTCTCCATCCTACGCATCACACGTCAGCCACCTTTGCTTTTTCTTAGCTCCTCTGAATGCCATGCTTCTCCTTCTTAGATTAAGACCTCTGTGCACTATTCTCTGCCTAGAACATGATCCCTACCTTCATCACTCAGTAACTCCTGTTCAGCCTTCAAGTACCAGCTTCAGAGCTGCCTCCTCTGCAGACCTTTCCTTCCTCTTCCCAAGTAGCCTAGGTCCGCTTGTGATGTGCTCTCAGATATCCTTATTCGGTTTCTCCTCGCATCTTCATAGACCCATTTATTTGATCATGCTCATGAGCATCTGTTTGATGTCTGTTTTCCCATTGCACTGTGAGTTCCGTGGAGTCAGGGTCTAGTTTTGTTCATTTGTGTGTGTGTGTGTGTGTGTGTGTGTGTGTGGCATCTTCAGTGCCCAGGCTCTTATAGCATCTCAGCAGACAGTTACCAAATGATGGAAAAAACATCAAACGAAAAGCATCAGGCGCAGAGCTGAAATGAAGCCTGCATTCGGCCCGTGTTTTTGGTCCCTCTCCTCCCCCTCCATATGGCTCTGGACCAAGCTGGGATCCCGGGCTGTCAGAGACAATGGTGGGTTGTGTCACATCTCTTTCCAGGGTGATGTCTCGTGTCTTTCCTGGCAACTGCAGTGATGTGGGCAGCAGGCAGACCAGAGCCTGGGGAGTATGACTGGCGGCAGCTTCACATGGCTTCTCCCTGCTTTCTTCTCTGGAACAGAGAGAGAAAGCGGCTTTTGTGTTGCTGAGGATGCGGCTAGAAACACGGGCCCCTGGCATCCTGTCTAAATGGAAGGAAGGGAATGCAAAGATGGGCTCTGTGGCTTGGTCACGTGTGACGTTAAAGCAGTCCTTATCTCCATGGGAGGCTTCTTAGAGATGCACCAGGCACAAGGGCTTAGCACCCTGCCTCTGTCCCAGCATCTCCAGGTAATTCAGCATCCCCTGTCTCCTAACCCTCCCGGTCAGAATACAATAACCCCTTGGATTTGCAATATCCTGACACATTCTTTATCCTCCTGGAGCCTAGCAGGCAGACAATGGAATTGGGGGGAATCATGGCAATATCTCTGCAAGGGCAGCAGCCCAGACTGTTACTCCATTCACCTGATATGCAACTGAGGGGCAGAGTCAAGCTGCTCGCTGGTCAAGGCAACAAATGCTACAAAAGCTAAATGAATGGAATGAGGCCTTCTTTGTGGGAAAATGAGTATTTGATTTCATGACATAAGGACATCAACCAAGCCTCCTGCAAGCACCCACTCTTCTACCCACAAAAGATCTGATTCACCATGGACCATTTCTGTATTCCAGATTTCTACAGCCTTAACCATCCACCCTTGATCTGCAGTCTCTCCCTGGATTACAGGTGGCTTTCAACTTTTTCTTGAGGGAAAACACACTTCACACATACAAGACAGCCCACTATCACGAGTTTACAGCTCACTGAATTCTCACACAGTGAACACCTTTCCAGTGTGCAACTCAAGAAATAGGGCATCAGGGCTTCCCTGGTGGCCCAGTGGTAAAGAATCAGCCTGCCAGTGCAAGAGGCATGGGTTCGATCCCCGATGCAGGAAGATCCTACATGCCGCGGGGCAACTAAGCCTGTGCACCACCACAGCTGAGCTCTAGAGCCCGGGAGCCATGACTAAGCGCATGGGCTGCAACTACTGCGGCCCAAAAGCCCTAGAGCCTGTGCTCGGCAACAGAGAATCCATTGCAATGAGAAGCCCGCACATCGCAGCTAGAGAGTAGCCCCTGCTCACCGAAACTAGACAAAAGCCCAGGCAGCGACGAAGATCCACACAGCCAAAAGTAAATTAATTTTTAAAAGAAGAAATAGGGCATCACCAGCACCAGGAAGCACCCCACGCATTCCAATTACTGCCCTCACCATGCATAACCACTATCTTGACTTCTAACAGCATAGATTGATTTGTTTGTTTTCATACTTTATAAGATCAGAGCTTTTTACTGACATATTAATAGTTGATGTACCATATTATGCAAGGTATAGGTGTTTGCTAGAGTCACGATTTTTAAAGGTCATACTCCATATATAGTTCTTATAAAATACTGGCTATCTTCCCTGTATTGTACAAAATCTCCTTGTAGCTTATTTTATACACAAGAGTTTTTACCTCTTAATCCTCTGCCCCTGTACGGCCTCTCCCCACTGGTAACCACTAGTTCATTCTCTATACCTGTGAGTCTATTTCTTGTTTGTTATACTCACTAGTTTGGTATTTGATAGCATTAGATTTTTGAGATTCACCCTTGTTGTTGTGAATGGTGACGATTCATTCATTCTCAATGCTGCATGGTGCTTTGCTGTATGAATACACCACAGTTTATCTATCCATTCTATACTTATGCTCTGCAGCTATTAGGTGGAGAAGGCAATGGCACCCCACTCCAGTACTCTTGCCTGGAAAATCCCATGGACGGAGGAGCCTGGAAGGCTGCAGTCCATGTGGTCGCTCAGGGCCGGACACGACTGAGCGGCTTCACTTTCACTTTTCACTTTCATGCAGTGGAGAAGGAAGTGGCAACCCACTCCAGTGTTCTTGCCTGGAGAATCCCAGGGACGGGGGAGCCTGGTGGGCTGCCGTCTATGGGGTCGCACAGAGTCGGACACGACTGAAGCGACTTAGCAGCAGCAGCAGCAGCAACAGCAGCTATTAGGAATAACACCCCTGTAAATATGCTTGTCCATGACTTCTGGTGAACATACGCATGCGTTTCTGTTGAGTGTGTACTTGGAAGAAGAATGGCTCTATCCTAGGGGAGCCTTATGTTGACCTTCAGCAAATACTTCCAGTTATCCAAATACAGTTGTACCAGTTACCACTCCTACCAGTATATGAGAATTCCGTTATTTCTTGTTTGTTTTTTAAATTGCTCTCTGGTTATTTGTGGGTACATCAGCAAAGAGATAGCCTCAGTTCCTAGTCCTTTATTCTCATGAATTGTGAAACCATCTCCCAAATTCTAAAAAGGGATGACTGACTGTGTGTGCTGTACACACACACTTTTATTTCCCCACTAACTCCACCATCCTTCATGATGACGGTGGTGATCATGCTATTAAAGTGCCACCTACTTTAATAGGCACCTGGGCTGCATGAAACGTCCCTCTTTTTTGCTTCCACCCCATTCTGTTCTCTCTGCGTTCCTTACCCATTTTGTAGGAACCTGTCTTTTCCATCAGCNTGTGTGCGCTGTACACACACACTTTTATTTCCCCACTAACTCCACCATCCTTCATGATGACGGTGGTGATCATGCTATTAAAGTGCCACCTACTTTAATAGGCACCTGGGCTGCATGAAACGTCCCTCTTTTTTGCTTCCACCCCATTCTGTTCTCTCTGCGTTCCTTACCCATTTTGTAGGAACCTGTCTTTTCCATCAGCCCATCAGACAGTAGCATTCTTGAAAGGAGGTATTGTGACTTAGCTGTTTCTGCCTTCTGTATCTAATACTGTATAGAACACAAGGAAGGCTTTCATAAAATATTGAATGAATGATTGAATTTCCCTACTGTCTGATATGTCAAGAAGTCAAAACTCCTACTTCTATCACCCCACTAGATTAATGGGGCATACAGCAGGCACTTAACAGAGACTTGCTGCAAGATTTGGCGTGAGTTGCAAACCAACCCCTCCAGCTGCTGAAGGGGAGAATCTTCCTGAAAACCAGGGCTGGGCAGACAAGAGTCATTCTGGAAGCTGGCGCTTTTGGACCTTCCTCCCTGCTCGCTTCTCTCCTACCACTCAGGAGGCAGAGTGGGGTGATTCAGATGCATGTCTCACCCACACACAGAGCTGACTTTGCCCCACTTTCAGCCTGGCTCAGGCTCTGATCTCTCAAGATCTGAGATCCAGGAGCCGGGGTTGCTGTGATAGAAATAAAGACCAACCCACCTCCTCTACCCCCAGGCCTTCAGAAGCAGAGTCCTTAGAGAGGGCTCTCGCCATTGGCTAATCCTGCGCCTGTTTGTCCTCTGTTGCTTTTCACTCTCTAGAGTGGGAGGCAGAGCCTGAATCCACGGTGAGCCCTCCTGGGCTCCAGACAGCTGACCCGGAAGCCGTGATTTCTTGGGCGAACTAAGACCGGATATTGCCACTTATTCCGTTCCTACTGTTGTTTAATTTCCCACACTGCAAGCTATCTGGCTTAAGCCATGGCATCCACGATCTGCGGATGGCTTGGAGGAGAGCAGCGCATTTTCAATGCCCTAGTTAAGCTGGCATCACGCGTCTCATCAGGGGGCTATAAACGCAGTGAAAAGAAAATATGTGATGAAAGTTCAGTAGATCTCGCTTCCCTGTGTAAGAAGGAATCATTTCTACCAAAAATTTGATGAGAGGAATTAAGACTTGCTTCCTCCACGACTGAGGAATGGCCATTTCTGATCCTTCCCTCTAGGAAGAAACAAAATAATTTCATTAGGAAGAAACGAAGAAGAAATGCTAAAAACAGAATTCTTGATCTTTTTTATTTTTTACGCACCAAAACACTCTATAGGAAGATTATTTTAATGAAACCGAGTAACAAATATTTTAAACAGTGGCACAGGCTCAGCAAACAGGGCTTGTATTTTGTTATACAAAACTGCTGTGCATCTCTGGGTAAGTTAATTTCCTATCTGGGCCTCAGATTTCATATTTATAAATATGTCCTCTCCATCGTTGATATACTGAAAACATGTAAGACTAAATTTTTGTAGTTCTGTAACCATGCGATGGGCTTCCCTGGTGGCTCAGATGGTAAAGAATCTGCCTGCAATTCAGGAGATCCAGGTTTGATCCCTGGGTCAGGAAGATCCCCTGGAGAAGAGAAGGCTAGTCATTCCAGTATTCTTGCCTAGAGAAAGCCATGGACAGAGGAGCCTGGTGGGCTATAGTCCATGGGATGGCAGAGTTGGACATAACTGAGCAACTAATACTTTCACTTGACTTTCAATAGAAATGAAGCATGCTTCTATTAAATGTAAACACACTACACTTGGGCCCAAAGAAACAATGGCACCCGTGGTCATTCAACCAATTTTTTTTTTGGCCGCATTGCGTCTTCATTGGTACACGTAGGCTTTCTCTAGTTGTGGCGAGTGGGGGCTACTCTAGCTGTGGTGCCCAGGTTTCCCATAGAGGTGGCTTCTCTAGTTGTGGAAAATGGGCTCTAGGGCATTTGGTCTTCAGTAGTTGCGGTGCACAGGCTTAGGTGCCCCACAGCATGTGGAATCTTCCCGGACCAGGGATTGAATCTGTGTCTCCTGCATTGGCAGGCAGATTCTTCACCACTGGACCACCAGGGAAGTCCCATCATTCAACCAACTTTATGTCTACTGCAAGCTAGGTGCTAAGACCCAAAAATTCAAGCACTGATCCTGCCTGCAAGGGTTTCAAGGTGGAATAAGAATGATGGACATTTTATGACATTCATTAACAAAACAGGTACGAGAGTGCAGTGGGCACAGATGGAGTTGAACGTCCTTGGGGCAACAGGAAAGGATTTTCAGAGGAGGCCACCTGGAGCGGTCAGGAAGGACGCATTGCCAAGAAAGATAAGGAGAAGGAAGGTGAGTGTCTGTGGCTCAGACACATCATGACTTAAGGGTTCCACATGCGAAAGCAAATTACTTATGGAATTCCGCCAGTTCCAAACTCAGCATAAGTCAACAAGGCAATGTGTTTGCAACAACAAAATTCTCAAACAAGCTCCAGTGCATCTCAGATCTATACGTACTGTCCTAGCACTGGCTCCAGCTCTGTCTCTGAATTTTGGGTACTTTCAGTACCTTCATTCAATCTCAACTCCTTGTCTGGAACATAAGAGGGGAGCCAGGATGGTCTGGAGAGCCCCTTCCTACTCGAATCATCTCTAGACTGATAATGATCAGACACCAAGAGCTGTCCAATAAAAAAATAATAATGATAATGGGACCTTTTAAAACGTGGAAGACTAGGGCTGCTCTAAACCCACCAACTGAAACAATGAATGCCTCCACAAAAATCACATATACCAAAAAATACAACCACAGAGGGGCTCTTTTGAAAAAAAAAAAAAAAAAAATTAGACAAAATGTATGAGAGAATTTTGTCGAGAACCAGTCTCAGAAAGGAGGTGGTGTCTGCTTGGAAGATGTTCGACTCTGATTTTATCCCCGGCTTTCACAGACTGGGGGCTGGGCTGGGTGCCCTGAGCTATGGGAGGCCACTCCCATCCCTACTAACTCCAGCTTTTTACTGCTCCTTGAGCTGCTGGTGGAGGCCTCAGGGTCACACCCTAGGTTGAAAAGGAGTTAATAGGCTTGGGGAGCATAGTTTGTTTGATTGTTTTACCTCCTACCCCCACCATAGAATTTTTCCAAACTGTAGTATTTACATAGACCAAGAAAGTGTTTCGGCTTCTCTGATCGCTTGGATGATAAAGAAAATGCCTGCAGTGTAGGAGACTGGGGGTTCGATGTCTGAGTTGGAAAGATACCCTGGAGGAGGGAATCGTTACCCACTCCAGTATTCTTGCCTGGAGAATTCCATGGACAGAGGAGCCTGACAGGCTACAGTCCATGGGGTTGCCCACACCATAGAATCCTTCCAAATTGTAGCATCTATGAAGACCAAGAAAGGGGAGGGTCTGAATCCCACATGAATACAGGGAAATCCCAGATTCCTCCCTATCATGTTGTTGGGATCAGCTGGTCCTTTGCAGCCCAACAGGTATTTCTAAGCATCCTCCTGTCCCAACCCTGATGTGGAACACTGTGGACCTTTGAGAAAGGGAAAAACCACTCCATCAGTGCTGAGTGTGCCTGAAACTACCCCCCACAGGTGCACAGAACTGTGGTTCTCAACAGTCAGGAGGCTCAGTGCTTCCCACAGACTTCCTCCAGATTTCTAGTTCCCCCAGGTTTGTTTTTTGGAGGCTATGTTTTGCAGACCTAGAATCATTTTGCTTCCCTGAGAAACAGCATCACCCACCCGCTACCCAGGGAGTAAGTCGCTTTTTCCCTTTCCAACTGCAAAACCAAAAGGGCTTTATTCCAACCCTTCTCTGCCCAGAGCAATCATCCTTCTACCCACCTGAGGGATGAGAAGCCACCCCGTGGATTGCCAGGGTGCCTGACACAAGGCCCCCAGGAGCTCCTCCAGGACCTAGAGGTGACTTGCCTTCCTGATGGTGATCAAAGGATGCTCGGTAGAACNGTTAGCAGATGCCAACTATTATATATAGAATGGTTACACAACAAGGTCCTACTGTATAGCACAGGGAACTATCTTCAATATCCTGTGATAAGCCATAATGGAAAAAAGTATGAAAAAAATGTATATACGTGCAAAACTGAGTCACTTTGCTATACAGCAGTAATGAACACAACATAGTAATTCAACTATACTTCAATAAAATAAAATTTTTTTTAAGGATGAATGAGTTTGTGTGCCACGCTGACCAGGAGGAAGGGGAAAAGGATGCTTCAGGCAGAGGGAAAGATTGTGCCAGGCCATTATGTATTTCAGGACAGCTCAAGAGTTTAAGATGTCTAGAACTTCACTTGTTGGAGACATCTGTAGGCGGCAGAGGTTGTGGGTGAAGAGCTCTCAAAGCAGCCGAAGAATCCGCACTTGATGTGTAGACAGCAGAGGGACTCTGGAGAGCATTTGGCAGAGAGGGGACACGTTCAGGTCTGTATTTTGGAACCATCTCTCTGGTGCTGTTGGGCAGTTAGAACGTATGACACGGTGAGACCTGAAAGTGAAGTTCTTCATTCGCTTAGATGTTCCCAGGACAACACACCCCAGGTTATAGTCTGGGAAAGAGAGGGGAAGAGAACTGATTCAACGTGTGCAGCACATACTCTGGGTGGGGTACCCCTGTCTGCTCGCTCGGGGGACACAATGGTACCACAGAAGGAGAGGAAAGAGACTCAGTGAAGGTAAGTCAATTCACAGGGTCAAGCTGACTCCCAGTCTCCAGCCCTCACTTGAAGAGTCAGTGACATTGGATCCAGAGGCTGTCACTTATTCACTTCCCCAGAATGTATTAATTTATTCTTGGGGAAGCCTTTATTTCCCCACCATGGGCTGGTGGTAAGCATGAAGGATACCAAGATGAAGGAGAAAATGTTCTTGCTTTCAAAGAGCTCAGAGTCCAGCAGGAAAAGGTATGTGCGTGTTAAGTGGTTAACACTTACCTCTGTGTGTGTTAATCCGTAATGAGAAAGTGATGGAACTGGGATTTGAACCCAAGTGTACTCAGTGTCCAATCAGCATCGCAACCATGATCTNGATGAAGGAGAAAATGTTCTTGCTTTCAAAGAGCTCAGAGTCCAGCAGGAAAAGGTATGTGCGTGTTAAGTGGTTAACACTTACCTCTGTGTGTGTTAATCCGTAATGAGAAAGTGATGGAACTGGGATTTGAACCCAAGTGTACTCAGTGTCCAATCAGCATCGCAACCATGATCTGTTGCCCTTCTCGGCTTCCTTCCAGAGTCGGGATGACCAAGGCCAAGTGGAAGTGTGGTGGAGATGGTGTTCTTCTATTGCGCTAGGCAGTAAATATCGAGTGCATACCTCAGGGATTTGTGATGAATTCCTGTCGGAAACGTTTCCTCCTTTACAAAGATGGTGTGCTTTCCCAGAGGATGGGAAACATTTAATCCCACCAATTTTCTCTTTTCCTAGTTTGCTTACCAGGAAGTTCCAAACTCAATCCTGAAACTCAGTTCGCTATGTCAGCCAGAGTAATTACAGTATTTGCTCTCTCCATTGTTTATAGGCTTTAAAATTTTGTCCTACTTTATCATATCCATATACTTTAAGATACTGCAAAACGTTTTGCTATACAAACGGAGAATATATAAGAATGTGTGAGACAGTGTTCTTATTACTTACTACTTTTCTTTCAACCTTTACTCTGAACAAATCTCAGGATCATTCCTATGGTGGGGAGACCTATGACTCCTGCCTCTCAAGGTTCCATTTGCCGTGTGCTCCCAAATAGCAATGTTGCTCCTTGTAGTAACACCCTGAACATGTTTTGGTGTGTACTCCATGGACCTTTTTTTTTTTCCCTTGGCAGTGCTGCATGGCTTGCAAGGTCTTAGTTCCATGATCAGGAATCGAACCTGGTTCCATGGTCTTAACCAATGGACCACCAGGGAATTTGCACTTAGCGCCCTCTGGGTATCAGACAGTGTTGTTACATACCCTATCACATTTAATCTCTCTAGTATGCAAAGTAGTTGCTGTTATCCCCATTATACAGATGGGAAGACTGAGGTCCAGAACACTTAAATGATTTGCCCAGGGTCACACAGATAAAGGGTGGACATGAGATTTGAACTCCCGTTAATATCAAAACCTGTTTGCTTTTCCTCCACTGAAGGAGGTCCACTTTCCTTAACCCCTTTGTGACCAGGCAAGATTGTATGTCTCACAAGATTGTATGTCAACCTCTCTTCCTACTCTGTCAGCTACCTTAATTAATAAAAAGATAAAGAAAGAAAGATCTGGTCCAAATTATATTGACAGGACTAAACATCAAAACTGGCTATTTTCCTAACCTAAAGTATGCTCTTTCAAAGCATAAAAATAGAATCTTCCTTTTTTTCCCCATTTATCTTTGTCCTTAAGAACCACAGAGTGGAGAATGTGTCAGACCCCCTGACTTGTCTATCTTTGTTTAAAAAAAAAAATTTTTTTTTAATCTTTTCCACTGAGCTCTTCTGCTTTTTATGAGGCCTGGTAATGAAAACTCAATGTGCAAATCCTAACATCAGATCCATGTTATATAATAAACCCCCACCTTCCCAGCCCTCTCCAGAAGGGCAGATTTCAGTGAGAACATTTGAGAACTGAAGTACTAGAAATTCTTCTGTACACACTGATGGGCTTCTTATCATGTCCCTGTCCATCTGAGGGGAGGCCTGGGGGTTCCCATGCTGGCATCCACATTTCAGAAAGTCCAAGTCCCTGGAAATATGCCTGCTCAACCGAGAAGGCATTGTGCCTTTGGGAAAGCTCAGCGGACTTGGATAACATCATGCGGAGAGGCCCCCTCCATGGTCATAGAAGGAAAGAGAGAAAGAAGAAGAAAGAAATTAACATGATCGTGTCCAAAACAGTGCTGAAGTCTTACCACACCAGCTCCCTTAATCCTCACATCATCCTTTCAACAAGATTTCCAGGCGGACACTGAGGGTCTGAGTAGCAACGTGGCCCAAGGTCACGTTGGCTTGTAAAGAATGGAGCTGCAGGGACTTTCCTGGTGGTCCAGTGGTTAAGAATCTGCCTGCCAATGCAGGGGATACAGGTTTGATCCCTGGTCTGGGAAGATCCCATGTGCTGTGGAGAGCAACCAAGCCCATGCGCCACAACTAGTGAGCCAGGGCTCCCGAGCCCAGGTGCTGCACCAAGAGAAGCCACTGCAACGAGAAGCCCCCACACCACAACCCAGAGTAGCCCACCACTCACTGCAACTAGAGAAAGCGCACCGACAGAAACAAAGACCTAGTGCAACCAAAACTAAACAAAAAGAACGCAGCTGCAGAGCAGAGCCAGTGTCTCTCGAGCCTCACACCCCGTTGCTTCTCCTGCTCGTGACGTCGACAACCACATATAACCACAGATGAAGCAAACCCCGAATAGCTCACGAGGAATGACGCATCCTCCATGAGAGGACTCCCTGTAGGAAGGGGTCACCCATGACAGCTGTCCCCACCTTCTGTTTGTCCAAGTCCCACCAGCTATCCCCCTATGGAGGCTCCCGGGCCAGAGCACTCTCTGTTACCATGCCATGTGGCTTCTCAGGATGGCCCTCTCCCTCTTAGCTCTTCTGACCCACTTGGACACAAGTCTCTCTCTCTCTCTCTACATTCAGACAGGAAACAATCAGAACACTTCAAAGAGCATATGTAATAGGCAAGGAAACTAGAGAAAACACGACAGCAGAGATCCCATTAGCTTCACAGAGAAGGGGTTGCTTAACAAATATTACATAGGAACCACCCTCCCCTTCCCCAGTCCAGGCATCCACAGTACACAATCACTCGCAGAGTTTTTAATCCTGGATTTTGTGAAGGAAACATAGGGATTTGTTGAGAACGATGATGTCTACACTGCTGGGAAGAAAAAGATAGACATTTATTGGACATAATTAGACACAATAAATGGTCGAGTGGATTATGATACCAGGCGAGAGAATAGGCAATAACTCTAAAGAAGAATAACCTTTGACCACTGTGGTTAAAGAAGCATGCTGAGTCCTGCTGAGGTTCCTTCATGAGAGCGCAGGGCTGCTCTTAAGATTCACTGCCTATATATGGAATCTAGAAACATGGTACCGACGATCTTCTGTACAGGGCAGCAAAGGAGACACAGACGTAAAGAACAGATTTCTGGACTCAGTGGGAGAAGGAGAAGGTGGGACGACTTGAGAGAATAGCTCTGAAACATAAGCATGACCATATGTAAAATAGATAACAAGCAAGAGTTGGAGTTGGAATTGGCAGGCACGACACAGGGCACCCAAAGCGGGTGCTCTGTGACAGCCTAGAGGAGTAAGGTGGGAAGAGAGATGGGAGGAGAGTTCAGGGTGGACAGGACACACGTGTGCCTATGGCTGAGTCATGCTGATGTATGGTAAAAACTGTCACAACATTGTAATTGCCTTCCAGTTGAAATAAATCAATTTAAAAAATAAAGACTCGCTGCCTCTACCAAGAGGTGGGGGTTGTCACTAAGTTGTGTCTGACTCTTGCAAACCCATGGACTGGAGCCCGCCAGGCTCCTCTGTCCATGGGATTTCCCAGGAAAGAATACTGGAGTGGGTTGCCATGCTCTCCTCCAGGGGAATCTTCCTGACCCAGAGGTCGAACCCAGATCTCCTGCATTGCAGGTGGTCTCTATGCCATGTGAGCCACCAAAGAAACGCCTCCACTGAGGAAAATCCTTTTCTAATAACAGAAAACCCTGAGATTTTGCCTCCCACTCTTCACTAATTCTTTCTCAGCGATCTTCATGGTTGTATTTGCTTCAGTCCTTACTGCTTGCTGTACTTCTTGTTCACAGGAGGGCTATACTTTGACTTTGCCGATCTAAATTTTTGTTTGTTGGTTTGTTTGTATCTAGGGTTTTTTTCTGATGAATAGGATCTATGATTTTTTTTTTTCCCCAGTACTGTTCATTGAGGAAAGTAAGATATACTACATTTGTCAGAAAAGTCACTTCCTCCCTTGGCATCTATGATGAAAGGGAATTCCCACTTTAGGTAGAAACCTGGGCGTGGAGACCCTTCCTGTGTAACATCATTAAAAATCCCACGAACAACGTGATTTAGAACTTCTGGTTTGAGAATGGCTGCCGTTCAGAGCTGTCACACATCAGGCTCTGTATGCTGTATCACAGGTTATGTATTCTGTGCTCATTTGATGCAATTTTCACAAAAATGAACAGTATTAGTGCTATGGTTGTTCTTGTCTTGTTCAGTCACAAAATCGTATCCGCCTCTTTGGGACCCCAGGGGCTGCAGCAGGCCAGGCTTCCCTGTCTTTCACGCTCTCTCAGAGTTTGCTCGAGTTCATGTCCATTGAGCCGGTGATACCATCTAACCGTCTTGACCTCGTCAATGTTCGGCTCAGTTCTGTTGCTCAGTTGTGTCTGACTCTTTGTGACCCCAGGGACTGCAGCACACCAGGCCTGCCTGTCCATCACCAACTCCCGGAGTTTACTCAGACTCATGTGCATTGAGTTGGTGATGCCATCCAACCATCTCATCCTCTTTTGTCCCCTTCTCCTCTTGCCTTCAGTCTTTCCCAGCAACAGGGTCTTTTCAAATGAGTCAGCTCTTTGCAAGAGGTGGCCAAAGTATTGGCATTTCAGTTTCAGCATCAGTCCTTCCAATGAACACCAAGTACTGATTTTCTTTAAGATGGACTGGTTGGATCTCCTTGCAGTCCAAGGGACTCTCAAGAGTCTTCTCCAACACCACAGTTCAAAAGCATCAATTCTTCAGTGCTCAGCTTTCTTTATAGTCCAAGTCTCACATCCATACATGACTACTGGAAAAACCATAGCCTTGACTAGACAGACCTTTTTTGGCAAAGTAATGTNCTCCAGTGTTCTTGTCTGGAGAATCCCAGGGACAGGGGAGCCTGGTGACTTGCTGTCTGTGGGGTTGCACAGAGTTGGACACGACTGAAGTGACTTAGCAGCAGCAGCATTATGCCAGTAATAGACATCCCCAGTCTCTGTCCAAGTTTCCAACTGGAAGAATAATTGCATGAGATGCTTAGTATGATAGATTGGGAAATATTCAAGGGTGCTTTGGTGTTAGGATCCCAGTTCTGCTAAAACTGTACATTAGGCTTAAACAAAGACACTATTGTGGTGTTTGGAGATCACTGACAACAGAAGTCTATGTTATCAGAACCTCATCATTGGAGCCTTAGCTTCTGAACTTCATTTTTTGGTTGGATTGTGAGATCTGGATATCAGACTTACTGATGACTATAACATGTAAGAAATGATTCTTGTTGCTGTTGTTGTTTAGTCACTAAGTTGTGTTCAACTCTTTTGCAACCTCATGGACTGTAGCCTACCAGGCTCCTCTGCACATGGGATTTTCAAGGCAAGAATACCAGAGTGGGTTGCCATTTCCTTCTCTNAAAGACTAGAGATCTTTTCAAGAAAATTAGAGATACCAAAGGAACATTTCATGCAAAGATAGGCTCAGTAAAGGATAGAAATGGTACAGACCTAACAGTAGCAGAAGGTATTAAGAAGAGGTGGCAAGAATACACAGAAGAACTATATAGAAAGATCTTAATGACTCAGATAATCATGATGGTGTGATCACTCACCTAGAACCAGACATCCTGGAAAGTGAAGTCAAGTGGGCCTTAGGAAGCATCACTACAAACAAAGCTAGTGGAGGTGATGGAATTCCAGTTGAGCTATNGAATACACAGAAGAACTATATAGAAAGATCTTAATGACTCAGATAATCATGATGGTGTGATCACTCACCTAGAACCAGACATCCTGGAAAGTGAAGTCAAGTGGGCCTTAGGAAGCATCACTACAAACAAAGCTAGTGGAGGTGATGGAATTCCAGTTGAGCTATTCCAAATCCTGAAAGATGATCCTTTGAAAGTGCTGCATTCAATATGCCAGCAAATTTGGAAAACTCAGCAGTGGCCACAGGACTAGAAAATGTCAGTTTTCATTCCAATCCCAAAGAAGGGAAGTGCCAAAAAAATGTTCAAACTACTGCACAATTGCACTCATTTCACACGCTAGCAAAATAATGCTCAAAATTCTCCAAGCCAGGCTTCAGCAATACATGAACTGAGAACTGCCAGATGTTCATGCTGAATTTAGAAAAGGCAGAGGCACCAGAGATCAAATTGCCAATATCCATTGGATCATTGAGAAAGCAGGAGAGTTCCAGAAAAACATCTACTTCTGCTTTATTGACTATCCCAAAGCCTTGGATTGTATGAATCACAACAAACTATGGAAAATTCTTGAAGAGATGAGAATACCAGACCACCTGACCTGCCTCCTGAAAAATCTGTATGCAGGTCAAGAAGCAACAGTTAGAACTGGACATAGAACAACAAACTGGTTCCAAATTGGGGAAGGAGTAAGTCAAGGCTGTATATTGTCACCCTGCTTATTTAACTTACGTGCAGAGTACTTCATGCGAAATGCCAAGCTGGATTAAGCACAAGCTGGAATCAAGATTGCCAGGAGAAACATCAATAACCTCAGATATGCAGATGATACCACCCTTATGGCAGAAAGTATGAAGAACTAAAGAGCCTCTTGATGAAACTGAAAGAGGAGAATGAAAATGTTGGCTTAAAGCTCAACATTCAGAAAACTAAGATCATGGCATCTGGTCCCATCACTTCATGGCAAATAGATGGGGAAACAGTGGAAACAGTGGCTGACTTTATTTTGGGGGGCTCCAAAATCACTGCAGATGGTGACTGCAGCCATGAAACTAAAAGACAATTGCTCCTTGGAAGAAAAGCTATGACCAACCTAGACGGCATATTAAAAAGCAGAGACATTACTTTGCCATACAGTCAAAGCTATGATTTTCCCAGTAGTCATGTATGGATGTGAGAGTTGGGCTATAAAGAAAGCTGAGGGCCAAAAATTGATGCTTTCAAACTGTGGTATTGGAGAAGACTGTTGAGAGCCCCTTGAATGGCAAGGAGATACAACCAGTCATCCTAAAGGAAATTAGTCCTGAATATTCATTGGAAGGACTGATGTTGAAGCTGAAACTCCAGTACTGTGGCCACTGGATGTGAAGAACTGACTCATTTGAAAAGACCCTGATGCTGGAAAAGATTGAAGGCAGGAAGGGAAGGGGATGACAGAGGGTGAGATGGTTAGGTGGTGTCACCGACTCGATGGACATGAGTTTGAGTAAACTCCGGGAGTTGGTGATGGACGGGGAAGCCTGGCATGCTGCAGTCTGTGGGGTCGCAAAGAGTCAGACACGACTGAGTGACTGGACCGAACTGAACTGAAAGATAAAGAGAGTTGGCGAGATTGTGTGTCTCACCCAGTGTCACATGCGTAGGCTGTTACTAGAGCTGATATTCCAAGCTAGATTCCTTACACATCTTCCTCTAGTACCCACTCTTCTTGACAGCAGTCCCAAAGACCACCGCAGGGTCTGAACTTTAAGACCAAGCGAATGCCCCAAGGGTCTAAAGGAGAGTAGTGCAGTGTTCTGATTTGGCAGGAGCATGGGAAGCAGATGGAAGCTGGTGGGAATGGAGACCAAAAAGGAGACTGAAGCAGGACTCCAGATGATGGGAGCCTCCAAAACGTTAGTGAGGGAGTTCCCTGGCAGCCCAATGGTTAGGACTCCACACTCACTGCCAGGGGCCGGGGTTCAGTTCAGTCAGGGAACTAAGATCTCACAAGTCATACAGTGCTGCCAGAAAAAGAAAAAGAACAGCAGCAACAGCAAAGCATTGGCCAGAACGGAGACAGTGTGAGACAGGTAGGTGGAGCTGAGAGATATTGGAGTTTGGATCAGGAAGACTTGGAGATAGACAGAGGAAGAAGTCCAGTATGACAGCTGGGTTTCTGACCCGGGCAACTGGGTGATGGCGGCACCATTTGCTGAGGTGAGAAACTTAAGAGGAAGGTGATTAGGGGAAAAGGGTGAGGAGGTCAGTGTTGGTCATGCTGAATTTCAGGTGGCTGGGGAACTTGCCACGAGTAGGCGAAAGGAGTCACATTTACTCAGAAGCAAGATTTGCTAGAAATCGTTGTTTGGAAGTCATCAGTTCATCTGTGAGTGGAAACCAAGAAAGTAGATGATTTTCCAAAAGAGCCTATACAGTAAGAAATAGGATGAAGAGGGGGAAGCCTAGAGATTAGCTTATGGTGGGGAGTGTCTTCTCTGTGGGTTCAAACGAAACCCTCCAGCTCCCCTCCTGGTCTCTGGGCTATCTACCCCCTTGCTTCTACTTGCATCTCGGAGTTCTGATAGAATTGAGCTCCCCATATTCTCTCTCCATCTCCTCTACATGTAGCAAGGCAAACAAAATACATGATGAGGCTGCAGTTTCCTGCCCATGAAATAAATGTAAGCTCAGAGAGACTGGGTTCGCCTGCAGACCCCCATCCTGATTGTTGCCATCTCCCCCCTGCACACACATCCCTCCCCCCGAAACAACTGCTAGGAACAACCAGCATGGGGGAGTATAGTATCTAGTAAAAAGAGCACAGTCTTTGGAGTCAAACAGACCTCGATTCAAATCCCAGGTTTAACGTGGAAACTTGANTGTTGCCATCTCCCCCCTGCACACACATCCCTCCCCCCGAAACAACTGCTAGGAACAACCAGCATGGGGGAGTATAGTATCTAGTAAAAAGAGCACAGTCTTTGGAGTCAAACAGACCTCGATTCAAATCCCAGGTTTAACGTGGAAACTTGAGCAAGTTATTTCAGTTCTCCAAGTGTCAGCTCTTATAACTATGAATTAGGCTCCTCCTCCTTAGAGACCTAGAGTGTATGTGTGCTAAGTCACTCCAGTCACGTCCACCTCGGCAAACCCCCTAACTGTAGCCTGCCAGGCTCCTCTGTCCATGGAATTTGCCAGGCAAGAATATTGGAATGGGTTGCCATTTCTTTCTCCACGGGATCTTCCCAACCCAGGGATTGAACCCTCATCTCTTATGTCTCCTGCATTGGCAGGCAAGTTTTTCGTTTTGTTTTTATAACCACTATCAGCACCTGGGAAGCCCTGGAGACCTAAAAGTGTGGTTTAGAAGATCAGGAGAGGACTGTTCTGGTGGCCCAGTGGTTAAGAATCCACCTGTCAATGAAGGGGACACAGGTTCGGTCTCTAGTCAGGGAAGATCCCACATGTCCCGGGGCACGGGCAGCTAAGCCCAGACGCCCCAGCTACTGAGCCTGCGCTCTGGAGCCTATGCTTTGCAACATGAGAAGCCACCACAAGGAGAAGTCCATGCACCTCAACAAAGAGTAGCCCCCTCCTGCAGCAACTAGAGAAAGTTTGCAGGCAGCAACAAAGACTCAGCACAACGAAAAAGAAATTGAAAAGATCAGACGAGACGCAAAGCAGCCAGGGCAACACCTTGCACGCACAGCACGTCCCCAACCATGGAAGTGCTGCCTCCCCCTTGCTCTCCATCCCCAGTCTACGGTGGAGCCAGAGGCATGCGGAGAGGGTGAGCATCAGAGCACGCTTCCCCAAGCCTTTGGAACCCACAGGGGGCTTCGGTAGGTCTTTGTTTACCTCTCTGCCTCTTTAAACNTCAGGAGAGGACTGTTCTGGTGGCCCAGTGGTTAAGAATCCACCTGTCAATGAAGGGGACACAGGTTCGATCTCTAGTCAGGGAAGATCCCACATGTCCCGGGGCACGGGCAGCTAAGCCCAGGCGCCCCAGCTACTGAGCCTGCACTCTGGAGCCTGTGCTTTACAACACGAGAAGCCACCACAAGGAGAAGTCCATGCACCTCAACAAAGAGTAGCCTCCTCCTGCAGCAACTAGAGAAAGTTTGCAGGCAGCAACAAAGACTCAGCACAATGAAAAAGAAAATGAAAAGATCAGACGAGACGCAAAGCAGCCAGGGCAACACCTTGCACCCACAGCACGTCCCCAACCATGGAAGTGCTGCCTCCCCCTTGCTCTCCATCCCCAGTCTACGGTGGAGACAAAGGCATGCGGAGAGGGTGAGCATCAGAGCAGCTTCCCCAAGCCTTTGGAACCCACAGGGGGCTTCGGTAGGTCTTTGTTTACCTCTCTGCCTCTTTAAACCAGAGGCTGGAAAATCAGGCTTTGTGATTTTTTTTTCTCCCAGAAAGTTCCAGCCCTTGAACCAGATTAAAAATGNGCTTCCCCAAGCCTTTGGAACCCACAGGGGGCTTCGGTAGGTCTTTGTTTACCTCTCTGCCTCTTTAAACCAGAGGCTGGAAAATCAGGCTTTGTGATTTTTTTTTCTCCCAGAAAGTTCCAGCCCTTGAACCAGATTAAAAATGCTAAAACCAAAAAAATGGAGCCTTCCTTTTTGATATATAAAAGGAAAAGCAATGTTTTCCTCCCAGCCCCCAAGCAATCTTATGTACAGCAAACACCACTGGAATCAGCAGGTGTGTGTTCCAAGAGAAGACTCTGTCTCTTGGACTCTGTGAGTAATTTTCTCCTTCCAGAAAAACACAAAAGGAGAGAACAGCAGAAGATACAAAGGAAGGATCAAACCCACACGCAGCCAGTGTCCAGATTCTTCAGAGGTGTTCTTAACACGGGTTCTGAGCCTGAGGATGAAAGTGCGGGTTGTTCCCTCAGATCAGCACCGCAGTCACTGAGCTCTGTCCTTGTGGCTGGACACTGGCTACCTCAACTGAGGCGGCAATGCTGGCATGTGGGGTCGCTCCAAGGACGGGACTGGGTCTGCTCTGGTCTGAGATTAATGATCAGCTCGGGTGTGTACAGGTCTTAGAGAAACACAATTCTAGAAGTTATCTAGTTCAACTATGCCAGCCTAAAGATGAAAGACCTAGCTGCCAGGAGGAAGGGACAGTTAGGGAGTTTGGGATGGACATGGATACAGTGCTATATTGATCATGGATAACCAGCAAGGACCTGCTTATAGCACAGGGAACTCTGCTCAATGTTATGTGGCAGTCTGGATGGGAGCGGAGTTTGGGGGAGAAGGGATACATAGCTAAGTACGACTGAGTTCCTTCGCTGTTCACCTGAAACTATCACAACTTTGTTAATCAACAACAACAACAAAAAAAAATTAAATTTAAAAAAGGTGAAAGACCTACATCCAGAGACTAGTCCTTGTGACTTTTCCTAAGGTCATAGGAGGAGTCAAAGGCAGATATGGGACATGAACCCAGAGCTCCTGACTCCCAAGGAGTGTGTTGGCCCAAAAAGTCATCCAGGTTTTCGGTAACATCTTAAGGAAAAACCCAGATGAATTTTTTGGCCAACCCCATACCACCATCATCCCAATACCACCTGTCTGAGCATTAATGTCATCTCTTACCATCACAGACAGGCCATGCAAATGGACATCAAAGGGGTTAAGGGATGTCATAGGCATCACGACATTCAAGCTTCAGCAGACAAGCATCAAACAGTGGTAGTACAACAGCACAGAGATAATATTAGAGCAATACAATCTACTCTCATAGGATAGCTTAAGGCTGCAGTAATATTCTGTGACTCGATTTTGAAAACTTTTGGCTGATAAAGGCATCATCTTGCTTGACTCCATGGGGTGGGAAGAGAGAGTGGTGGTTTTTTTTGTTTTTGTTTTTGTTTTTATGTTCACAAATCATCCTCCAGAGAGAGAGAGCCTTTACAAAATTTTTATCTAATGCCTTGGATGTGCCAAGCATGTGCTCCACTTTGAGATTACTGTCAAGAATGAAATGGTCTCTTAAATCTCATGATCTGGTAGGAAAACAGATATGGGAGCGTGTATTGGCACCGTGAAATGGTTTGTGTCACGCTGTAATGGGTTTTGAGGGATGGACATGAAGGGTTGTGCTTCGGTTTGTGTGGTCAGTGGTGGCATCCTTTGGGATAAGGACCACCGGAGGCGAGGGTGTGCTGAGGGGAGGGGAGGAGGAAGAGGGGCAGTGGAGGTGGCCTCAGTGGTGGCAAGGGTAGAGGAGGAGAAGGGAGGAAGATGACAGATTCGGTTTGGGACATCACTAAGTTCAAGCAGCCTAAGAGCCACCGAAGTGCAAGGATTCTGGTGGATGGACCAGCTCAGCTCACTTCTTGAGGGACACCCTCTCTGCCAGCATTGCCGCTCACAGCTCCTCTGACCTGCCATTTACATCCCGCCTTTCAAAAACGGATTGAAGTATCGAATTCACCCATGTCTCCTCTTTGTCGTTGAAAGCATTTCTTTTTCTTCTTTTACTGTCATTTTGACGTGGTTGATGGAGGTAAAAGGTCTGCAGACAATCTCTTGAATGGAGCCAGGAGTTTCAAAAGTCAATATCTGAGCAGGGGGTGGGGGAAAACAGAGGAAGAAGGGGCAGAGGCAGAGAAGAAAACTGAGCAAAGATCTGGGATGTGGCTGTAGACTTGAGAGATGGCGGCTGTAGAGAAGTGATTCAATCAAGTGGTGAGTCACCACTTCATATCCAGTTGCAACATGGTGAGAAGCCATCAGCTCCCAATCAGTGGGGTCCTTTCCAAACGGTTGGTGGCTACTTCTGTCAAGCTTCTCTACTTATATTTTTGTATTTATTTACTTATTTGGCTGTGCCAGGTCTTAGTTGCAGCATGCAGGATCTAGTTTCTTGGCCAGGGATGGAAGCGGGGCCCCCCCTGCATTGGGAGCATGGAAGCTTAGCCGCTGGACCACTGGGGAAGCCCTCCAAACTCCTCTGTATCCAGTCAGCTCAGAGAATGTCTATTTAACAAAGAACTTGGATAGTTGTCACGGGATGGCTTGACCATTCACTGAAACTATTTACTCAATATTTTTTTCTCACCAATAATATAGCTCTTTACCTAAATTACGTAGATGATTCGAAATGTTGTTGATATGNAAAAAAAAATGAGGTAAA
This sequence comes from Neotragus moschatus, assembly GCA_006410615.1. Taxonomy (NCBI): domain Eukaryota; kingdom Metazoa; phylum Chordata; class Mammalia; order Artiodactyla; family Bovidae; genus Neotragus; species Neotragus moschatus. The sequence continues at coordinate 81,273 of SJYA01002505.1, forward strand.
AATTGGTCTGTCATTATTTTTAGTTTAAGAAACAGAAAAGAAACACTTAAATACCACAAAACTCCCTTTTCTAGAACAACCAAACACCCACAACATAACCCAACTGACAGCATCGTCATCAATTGGAAATGTTAAGCCATGTACCGAATGATGGTTTGGCCATCAACCAAAATGACAGCAGGGAAACTTGTTCAAGGTGATGGCCGCAACAATGGACCAAAGAAGGAAATGGACCTTTGTCGTTTAGACTCTCTCTTCCAAAGCAATAAGTTGTTTTTCTGCACAGCCGACATTTCCAAGAGTTAAGGATTTATTTATTCTTTTGAGCACCATAACTTTTTTTTTTTTTAATGGAACCATTTGGCCAAAACTCCTTCTAAAAAATATCCCATTCTTTCATATATTCTTATGCAAATTATGCAGAATAATATGTGATCTTGGCAACTCAAGACCATCCTTGTAAATTCCAACTCTTATTTTGGGGCTGAAAGATTCAGGGTGATTAGAAACATATAGAGGTTACCCTACATCAAGTGGCATCTTTTTTTCAGTCCTTTTAGTCCCTGTTTTGTCTTCTCCTTTGTGGTCAAACTTGGGCTATACATTTTGAATATAAGGGTACTTGAATCTTAAACCTACTTGTTTCTTTTCATGATATATATCATTTTTGTTCTCCTGAAAGCCTGAAAAACAAATAACCAAGCAAGTTTTCAAGATTGTACATAAAGTAAAAGTAGGCTCCCTGAAAATCAAAGGTCCACTCATGCTTAAACTATGCGATGGTGCCTGGAAGGTTGTATCATGTAATAGGGGCTAGGAGGAGAATTTAACATCAGTAAAACTCGAATTTGACCTTAAATAATCCACTTGATCTCTCTCAGCCTCAGGTTCCTCTTTGGCACAAAGAGAAAGAATAGCTAGGGTTACTTGGAGGTTAAATGCGATAATGCATGCAAAGTCCCTCGCTCTCTGCCTGCCACATTACTATCCTCAATTAATTACGGCTACTATTATCATTATTATTAGTTCGGGGACATGCATTGTGGCTGCTCAAACCGTTCCTTATCTCTTTGAATTGCCTCTAAACTGGAATGAAGACTATTATGGGTGCCAAGACCAGGGAGGATTTCAACCACAGTTAAAGACAAGCATGATGCAGTTGGAGAAAGGGCTCAGACCCTTCATACTGTCAAGGTCCAGGCAGAGTCAAGTGCACTGAACCAAGTCAGCCAGCCATAAGTTTAATCACAAGGCAGAGTAAGGTCTCTAGGCAGAGTCTGGGTTTTGTTTTGTTCCGTTTTTTTGAAATATGATTCCTTTAATGTTCCAGACATTTTAAACATTCATAAAATTGCCTGGTTTCAGAAGTCATTTCCTCTTTGGTACAGATTCTGTGTCCATGATCAGAGACAGTTCTCAGAGACCCAGGCAGCAGAAAGAACACAAGGAAAGCAACAATTCAGTGTGACCATCATCAAATACCTCTCCCATGTTGGGGACAGTTCACCTCGGTGTCAGCTTTTATTATGAGCTATTATTTGGACACTTAGCATCTATCGTCTGAGCTATTGCTGGGGTTTTGTTCAAAAGTCTCATTGAGACTGAGGCAGGGATCCTGGTCATGCGGGGGAGGGGTACCCAGGAGTCAGGAGGAACACATGAGAGTGGGCAGGGTTCAGGGTGATGGCTCCAGCCACATCAGGGCAGCACCTATGGCTTGCTTCCATTGGCATGTGGGCAGTGCCACGGTGGGAAGGTTGGTGAGATTAGCTAAGAGGACCAGGTCCAGTGGCTCATGATCCAAAGATCCCACTGCATAGAGACAGAAATTCTTCTTACAATGTCCTTTGTTTCCAAGCTTGGCTTTGGTAAGCTTGCTTATGTTTCGTTTGTTTCTCTGAAATCAAAGAAACTTTTTCAAAAAAAAACCCTGTTTATTAATAAACACTGTCTCTCCTAATTCTCCCCTGACTATTGTTCAGGTACAAAGGTGTTTCCTGGGTGGTGCATGTACCCTTTGTGCTCAGATCGTTTTACTTGTTGCTATTTCATCTCTAACTTAACACACCTGCATCCTTGCCCTAGCCTTTTCTTTAAAAATGACATCATTTTTCCATGAACATATTGCCACCATCATTAGCTTAGCTGTTTGCCTAGTGTTGGGCATGTGAACTGTTTTTCTTTTCTATTTTTTTTTTTCTAGCATGAAAAGCCCTCATGGCAAATACCTTTGTACTTTGGGGGTTATTTCCTTGGGGAAGCTTCTAGGGTGTGGGATTTCCAGGTCAAAGGGTGTGAAGTGTTTCCTGCTCTTATAGTACATTGAGCTTATGAACTTGCCTTTATAACTCCAGGCGCTTTCAGAAGGCTGTTTTGAATCTAACGTTGTGTGTTAGTACTGTAGGCTGCTGCGAATTATTGAATGAGTAAACTTAAGCATTGTTGGGCTAGAGAAGTATTGATTAAAAGAAGAAAGCAAAGCTGAGGTCTGGAAGAGAGGAGAGGAAGGAGGGAGGGGGAGGCAGTAGGCTGAAAGTCTGTGGTTTGTAAAGATGGCTTCCCACTTTGCAGCCAGGTGATGTTTTATCACTTGGATGTTGAGAGAGGAAATATTTTGTGGGGCTTTCTTCAAATTACTTGGCTCAGCCTAGAGCACTTGTACGCATGGGTACTTCCCTAAACCTCTTTCTTTCTTTATAATTGCATTTATTTATACACTTATTTTTGGCTGTGCTGGGTCTTCCCTGCTGCACGGGCTTTCTCTAGTTGTGGCGCTCGGGGACTCGGTAGCTTTTCTTGTTGTGGAGCATGGGCTCTAGGGTGCGTGGGCTTCCGTAGCTGCGGCTCCCAGCCTCCAGTGCCCGCTCAGCGGCTGTGGATCCCGGCCTCTAGTGCAAGCTCAGTAGTTGCGAAGCACCTGCTTAGTTGCTTTGCAGCATGTGGGATCTTCCTGGACCAGGAATCAAACACGTGTCTCCTGCATTGGCAGGTGTGTTCTTTATGACTGAGCCACTGGGGAAGCCGCCTAAACCTCTTCCTTGCCTCTGAGCTCGTGTACTTTTTAGCTCTGCCCATGATGTATCACACTGAAGCTGGGGAAAAAAAGAGCCCCATATGCACTGCCAATACTGAGAACCTGGCTTCTGTTTCCACTTCCTCCATCTCCCTGAGGGCTTTTGCAAAACTCTAAATTATGCTGCCACCCACATTATCTATTCTCTCTTTTAACTCCCAATTTCCTGCCTTTCTAATAATTACCAACACGTTGGAGTCAGACCTGGGTTGGAATCCTGGCTCGGCCGCTATGCGACTTACTCTGTGTGACCCTAAGCAGGTAACGTCCTGTCTCTGAGCCCCATTTTCTCCATCTGAAAGATGAGGCTTAACTCAGTGCTTGACATCCAGCTCAGTGAGTGGTTGCATTGAGTGATTATGGTTTGAGCTGTGCTTCAACAGCAACAGAGGGAATAAGATTAGAAGGATAAAATTTCTATGTCCCCATCTGTAAAATGGGATCATAATATCGTGAATTGTCATGAAAGAACATCACATGGGGGAATGCCCTGGAAGTTCAGTGCTTAAGACTTGGTGCTTTCACTGCTGAGGGCCTGTATTCGATCCCTGGTTGGGAAACCAAGGTCCCACAAGCAGCATGATGCAGCCAAAAAAATAAAAAACATTACATGGTGTCCATAACAGTATGTAATAGACACCCAGCAGATGCTCTGTGTTATCTTCCTCTCCTCTCCTTCCCCATCATCCCCACCTCTCCCCTTCCCTTTTCTTATCCTGTTTTTCCTGCCCTGCCCTTCTTTGCCCTGTCTTCTGTTTGGATAATCACAGAGGTCCAAACCACTGCAAAAGAATGTACAAAACCCCTCCCATTCTGCCCCTCCTGTGGGTGGACAGGCAAGATAAACCAGGAGGAGAGAAACCCGAGGTAGTGGTTTGGCCCAGGTCATTTATAAGGGAAAGGAAATAAACAAACTGCTGGTGGCAGAGCCAGAGAAAACCAGTGGCTCGAGGGAAAGCAGCTGGGAAGGAGGCTTTTGACAAATCAACCCAGCCTGAAATCTCTGAGTCACTGCTGAGGGTCTGTCTGCAAGACAGATTCAAGGCTGGTTAGTGAGTGCTCCCCGAAGGGGAAGTGAGAGCCAGGGTACTACTAAGTCATGGCTGAGAAGGGGANTGCAAAGTGAGATGGAACAGCAACTCCAGTGCCAGCCCCAGGGAGGGAGGCTGGGAAGGATGGGGAAATGAGGTGCCCAGTGATCAAAACCCCTGGTGAAGTTCTGCTCGGCCTTTCTAGTAGCTCTGGAGCCCCCATCATGACCACTCGACACTGGCTGAGATCTTGGGGCGCTGTAACCACCTCATTGAGCCCAGAGGTCACCAGTTACATGAGCTAAGAATCAGAGGGGACCCCAAGGCTTCAGGCAGAGGTTGAGAAGAGAAGAAAGGAAGGAAAAGGAAAAAAAGAGAAGGGAGGAGAGAGAGACGCAGAGCGACAGGGACCCCAGGGCAGTACAGGGTCAGAAAAAGAAAGACAAAGAGAAAGAAGGAAGAAAAGGCGAGCTATTTAGGTTCACAGAGAGATCCACAGAGGCCCACCTGCCCCGTAATAGCAATGAACTCCAGGATGAGACGCAGTGTCAACTCATCACCAGGAGTCATAAAAGAAAATGCACTTGGCATCTTAAGCAGAGCCAGCAAGAACACATTGTTACTGCCCACGCTTCCCTCTTCCCACCCACCACCTCCACTTAATCCCAGAGGTGGTGATGGGGGCAGAAAAGAACTCACAACCATCAGAAGGAAGATCAGGTTCTGGAAAGATCCGATCTGAAGTAAAGGGCTTGGTGGGTTCATACCAATGGGTATGGGACAATTTTAAGGACGTCAACATCCGAGATCCCATCCCAAGAGCAGAAAATGCAGGAGAAACAGATGAAGGTGCTGATGGCATTTAATCCGGAGAAGAAAAGACTTTCTTGAAAATTTGGCTAGAAGGCTGACTGCTAGCACCCCTTTCACCACTGAAGTACTTCAATTTTATAAAGTATTTTGAAGGGTTCCCATGTGAAAGAAAGATCAGACTTATTTTGTGTGGCTCCCCAGGGATAAATTAGGAGACATTTGCAAAGAGATTGATTCCAGTGTGACAAAAGGGAGCTTTAAACACTGCCAGATGTTTTGGAATACAACCAGTTACCAGCGGACTGTCACTGACGGGATGTGTAGCAGAGATTCCGAAGAGCCAGGTGAGGTGGTACCTATGGTACATTCCAAAATACTGGAGCACACCTGATGTGAACAGCTGACTCAATGGAAAAGTCCCTGATGCTGGGAAAGATTGAGGGCAGAAGGAGAAGAGGGCATCAGAGGACAAGAGGCCCAGATAGCATCACCGATGCAATGGACATAACGCCTGGATGGCATCAGCAGTGCGATGGATGTATAGTGGACACCAATGCAGTGGACTTGGCATCACTGATGCAGACTTAGAAAATGGTGAGAGACAGGAAGGCCTGGAGTACTGCAGTCCACGAGATCACAAAATTCAAACACAGCTGGGCGACTGAACAGCATGATACGTTCCAGTAACCATGCCCCTGAGCAGTAGGGACTGGGGATAAGTAGGAATGTCAAGGGCTCCAGTGAAGCCTGGTCAAGCCCACAAATGTCAGCTCCTACAACAGGATTATAAAAACGGAAAATCCTATTGACTCCAATGGGCCTTCCCTCCCAGCAAACTCATTTCGTGGGAGAGAGCCGATAATTGGCAGTGGTGGTCACCCACCAGAAATGTGGGCTGGCTGGTGCCCAAAGGTCACACCGAAGGCCAGGAAGCCAGGTGTGGAGTGACAGATGTTTTAGAGACAAACAGGAAAAGGGAAATTTTCTTAAAAGCTTATGATTGGGAAATCGCTACGCTCAATGTGAACTTCTTGGTGGATAGGTCGCATGGGGCAGTTCAGGAACTGCCTTGTGAGTTTGTTTTTCCAGCCAAGAGAGCTCGCCTGATTCACGAGAGCTGTCGTGTCAGGGTAGCTCTGACAGCACCGATGCCGTGGGGCAGGGTTTGAGAGCACAGGGGGCTGGAGCCTGGCTGCCTGCACTGAAAGGCTTCTCTCCTGCTTAAGCTGCGTGGCTTAGGGTGAGTAACTCAAGCTCTCTGTGGTCAGGAGTCCTCTCCTTTAGAGTAGAGAAAACAGCAGTATTCATATGGGCCTCAGCGGATTATTTTGAGAGTTAAACATTTAGAATGTTTATGATACTTTTCTTTTTCCTGTCACTTTTTGGGTTTGCTTTCGGCGGTGGCGCTCAGTCTTGTCCGACTCCTTGAAATCCTGTGGATTGTAGCCCACCAAGTTCCTCTCTGCATGAAATTTTTCAGGCAAGAATACTGGAGTGGGTTGCCATTCCCTACTCCAGGGGATCTTCCCGGCCCAGGACTCAAACCCAGATCTCTTGCATCTCCTGCATTGGCAGGCAGATGCTTTACCACTGTGCCACCTGGGAAGCCTGGCTTGATCTACTCTTTATCTACTTGGCTGTGCCAGGTCTTGGTTGTGGCACGCAGGCGGTGTCTTTAGTGGCAGTATGTGAACTCTTTCCTTGTGGGCATGTGGGATCTCGTTTCCCGACCAGGGATCAAATCCAGATCCCCCACGTTGGGAGCTCGGAGTCTTAGCCACGGAACCAGCAGGGAAGTCCTGACACTTGTTTTTAACGTAAGTCACTTGGAACAAGTCCTAGTGATTAGGAAGACCTACATTTATTATACGGTTATTATTTTTCATGCTTTTGAAAGCAGAAGGATGGGAAAGGAAAAGCTTAGACTTTGGAATGAGTTAGAGCTGAGTTCAGTTCCTTTCAACAGTTGTAAAAAGAGGGTAAAAATACCACGTGCCCCTCACCCCCGCAAGGTTGGAATGAGAAATTAAATATGTGTCTGGTTCAGTTGCCTGGCATATAGGAATATTCAGGAAATCTTAGTTCCCTTCTCCTTTTCCCCATCTTGATGTGTTTCATCTAGGTGCCAGGGCACTGTGCTGAGAGAGAGGCAAAAATTTGAATGAGATGTGGTCTCTCCTCAAAGGGCTCACGTCCAGAAGGAAAGCCTGGACCCACGCAATGACAAGGTGGTATACAAAGGCTATGATGGACCTATCAATCCAGTTACCTAGGAGGCAATGTTTCTGCTGGGATTTGAGGAAAGGGCAGAACTTCACAGAGCTGGTCCAAGTATTGGTCAAGAAGCGGGTGGGGGGGGTGGATTTTCAGGCAGTGCAGGAAACGCACTGCATCCATGTGCCAGAAAGAAAGCCCACGATCACTTGGGATCACCCCTGTGTCTGCCTCTGGATTTCTGTGCCAAGAGCCCAGAAATCTGTGCCACGGGGCCCATGTAGGATACACTTCCTCTCTGTGAAGAGGTGACCCATCTGGAGAATTAACAAGAGAAGCCATGGCAGAGAAGATGTTCAGGCAACCAAAAGCTGCATGTGTACATTTCAAGGGGAAAAAAAAAAAAAAAACGGAAAGAAAAAGCCCATGATAGCTGAACAAATCAGAAACAAAAAAGGTCTCAAAGGTTCTACAGGACAGGGCTTTGTGCCACCCCAGGGCTGTGATGCTGGGGGATGTCTGGCTGCTTCATCAGTCATTTCACTGAACTCACAAGCTCCCCTCACCTTGGCCGGGATATGTGTCACCGTGGCCCCCATCCCAGAACTGCCAGGACCAGACTGAAGCCCTGGTGAGTGAGCCTCTGTCAGAGGCCCCAACAAAACTGGCAGATTCGGAACCTTTCCCCAAAGCCAGCAACAGATGTCTTCAACGAACCAAATCCAGAGCAGAATTTTAGCAAAACCCAACTTCAGGAGCTTCTTCCCCAAGTGAATGAGACACGCCAAGGCAGAACATTTTAAAAACCTAGAGACTTCCCTGGCAGTCCAGTGATTAAGACTTCGCCTTTCAATGTAGGGAGTACAGGTTAGATTCCTGGTCGGGGAGCTGAGATTCCACAAGCCTCAGGGCCAAAAACCCCACCAAAACATAAAACAGAAGCAAAATTGTAACACATCCAATAAAGACTTTAATTGATTAATTAAAAAGCTGAATGAAAGTGTCCAAAATGCCCAGGGGTTAGTGAAAGACCTTGAACCTGCCCAGGAGGGAGGAAAGACCTCATCATCTAAGCAGCTGTAGGCACCCTGCTGTGAGTATGGCAGACTTGGAGTCTCCCTAGGAAGTCACTCTCCACCTCCTGCCCATCCAAGGAGGCTGTGCTTGGTGGACTGCGGTCAGGGGTGAGCAGCAGAGCTCCCCAGGGAAGTGGCTAAGAGGGGACCCCAGAAGCTCCTAAAAGGCAGGGCTGCCCCTGCTGGGCCCAATCTGCCAGAGACCCAAGGACTGCTTCCAGCAGCCCAGCACACATATTCATCTACACACCGCACAACTGCAAAACACCAACTACACACCATGTCCAGAAGCTGCCGATATCTACCCACACATCAACACACTTGGCACCCACCACCCGCTGAATGCAAACGGTCCGCCCAAGTAGAGCATACACACCAGCCCTCTGTCCTACACACAACACACGTACTCAAATAGCCACAGTACAGCATCTGCAAAAATAAACCCACATCCACCAGATACACCGAGACGCCCGTTCACACGTACACACGCACATCCTACCCACACTCAGCGCCTGACACCCCACTCACACACTTGCTCAAAGGCCCACATTAGACAGCGGCTTCGGGTTCTTGACAGCCCACCCGACACAGTGAGACGTGGCCTCACATTCATCCACACGCGGCCCACAGACACGCAAGGTTGCTACTCCACGTCTCTCCCACCAGCCCCGCACAACCCGGCACATCTGTGCAGCGCATCCCCCACCCGGCCGGCCCTGGCAAGAGGCTTCCCGCTCGGTGTGCAGCGGCCACAGTGGCCAGGAATTAAAATGCAGCGAGGAGGAGCCGCGCGCGTCAGCACCGCGTCTCCGAGAGCGCACGGCGCTCGCCGCCGCCGCCCCTCCCGCCCGCCCGGAGCCGCCGGGCCGGCGAGCCGAGGAGCAGGTGCTGGAAACCCAGCCGCGCCAGCGTCGCGCGGCCGCTGCCCAAGTTAGCCCGGGGGCCCCGAGGAGGGCCGGGCAGGCGGGAGGCGAGCGCAGCCGGCGCGGCCGCCACCGCTGGGCTGAGAGTCCTTAGAGGAGCCGGGCGCGCGGAGCAGCGAGTCGGGGTCACCCCCGAGAGGAGTAGCCGGGGCTCCGCAGTCCCCAGCTCCTGGAGCACCGGGGCAGGAAAAAGAAGAGGCGAGGGACGGCGAGATCGGGCTTTTCTGGAGATTCGAGGCACTTCGCAGAGCCGTGCGGGGGAGAGAGAAGCGACACTTCCCTCTGGCCAGCAGCTTTGAAGGAGCCCGTCGGCCGGCAGCCTCCGGCGGGACCCTGAGACGCCTCCAGCCCCGGGCGAGGGCGGTCACATTGCAACGCAGGACGCGGGCGGCGCAGGACTCGGGGGAGCCTTAGCAGGTCTCCACCAAGCGCAGCCGGAGGAGCAGTTAGGAGGGTCCTGGAGGAAAGGGAAAGAGGGCCAGCAGGGCGACCGCTCATCTCGGTACACACCCACCCCACCCGCCCAGCCAGGAGAGGCCGAGAGCCTCTGGGGGCGCTCGTCCCCCGGCACCTTCTCCCCACCGTGTCCCAGCACCGCGGGCCACCGGCGGGGGGCCCTTGGGGATGTCCGAATCAGGCATGGTGGCCGAGTGGCTGCTCTCCCGGGACCAGCGTAAAAGCTGGGGTTAGGCGGAGCCCGGAGGGACTCAGCTCAGGGTACCCCGAGGTCCAGGACAAGGGGACGCGGGTGCAGCGTCCAGGGACCGGAGAGGCGGCGCCCAGCGGGGCCGCTCCAAAGGTAGTGGCCGGCGTCGGGCATCCTCAGGAGGACTCGGAGCCAGGAGAGCCTGGGAGGCGCTCGGGAAGGCCCGTGCCAGGGGCGGCGGGCCGAGGCGGGCTCGGTCCCGGGCAGGCGCCCGCGGAGGCGGCGGTGGCGGCGCCGGGCGGGCATGCCGGGCCACCGGAGCTCCTTTCGGGCGCACGCTTCCCTGGCGCGGGCTGCGCGCGGCGGCTGCCGCTGCTGCTTCCACCGCTGCTGCGGACTTCCATGGCGGCTCCGCCCGGCCGGGGCCGCCGCCGCTGCCGCCAGCCGCGGACTGAATGAATGAGCCGGAGCGGCGGAGCCGGGCGGCCCGCGGCCGCACTCACCGGCCCGGGACGCTTCCGCATGGCCCGCGAGGAACCGGCGCCCGCGGCGGTGGCGGCGGCCGGGCAGCCCGGGGGCGGCCGGGGCGGCGAGCGCGAGCGGGCGCTGCAGGGGCCGGGGGGCGCCCGCAGGGGGCGGCCGTCGCTGAGCCGCGCTAAACTGCACGGGCTGCGGCACATGTGCGCGGGGCGCGCGGCGCCCGGGGGCTCCTTCCAGCGGCGGGCGCTCTGGGTGCTGGCCTTCTGCACGTCCCTGGGCTTGCTGCTGTCCTGGTCCTCGAACCGCCTGCTCTACTGGCTCAGCTTCCCGTCGCATACGCGTGTGCACCGCGAGTGGAGCCGCCAGCTGCCCTTCCCCGCCGTCACCGTGTGCAACAACAACCCGCTGCGCTTCCCGCGCCTCTCCAAGGGGGACCTCTACTACGCCGGCCACTGGCTCGGGCTGCTGCTGCCCAACCGCACGGCGCGCCCGCTGGTCAGCGAGCTGCTGCGGGGGGATGAGCCGCGCCGCCAGTGGTTCCGCAAACTGGCCGACTTCCGCCTCTTCCTGCCTCCCCGCCACTTCGAGGGCATCAGCGCCGCCTTCATGGACCGCCTGGGCCACCAGCTCGAGGACATGCTGCTCTCCTGCAAGTACCGCGGCGAGCTCTGCGGCCCACACAACTTCTCCTCCGTGAGTGGCCCTCTGCGCGAGCGAACCCGCTCCCTCTGCCCCCCGCCCCCACTTTCCCCAGCCCCGGGGTCTGGCAGCTCTTCCCCGGCCCGGGGGCTGGACCCCAGGGCCTTGGAGTCAATCAGCCAGAGAGGCCCGGGGCAGAACCCAGTCTTAGGTCCCTCGCATCTTCTCCAGGTTATGGGAACTCGGACGTCACTGCGGCAGGAGTCATCTGGCTCCCTTGTCCCAGCCTCTCTCTTTGCTCCCAAACCCCCTCCGGGAATACCAGCCCCCCTTCTTCCAGGCCTCACTCCCACCCCCCACCCCAGGAGCCACAGTACTCCACGTAGCTACTCTGTGTCTGGGGTAAAGGGATGGGAAGACAGAGAAGCCCGTCTGAAGTGTGGGCTTGTTCTCTCTGGGAAACTCAATAGGAAGCTCTTTAAATATGGGCAAGAATCAGGTAGAGCCCCTAAGCTCACTGGGGACTCGAAGTAGCTTATGACTCGGGAGTTCCCAAACACTTCCAGTTTGGGAGACTTTGGAGGAAACCCCCAGAATAACCAGCGGAGGATGAAGCTGTACCTAGGTTGGTGGGAGAGGCAGCAGCCCCTTCTGGTACTTTTTAAATGAGCTTGTGTCAGAAGCGATCTGGAGATGGAGCCGTGGTGGGCATCACCGGGCCCCTTGACCCCACTAGGTGTGAGAATGGGTCTGTCCCTCTAGGGGAGCCAGAGNGGCTCCTCTGTCCATGGGATTTTCCAGGCAAGAGTACTGGAGTGGGGTCCCATTGCCTTCTCTGGATTGGGGATTTGGACCCCAGCAACTAGAAAGGAGTACAACTAGAAAACGTAAGAAAAAGGAAGAATGTGATTTCAAGAGTCAGACTCAAGTTCGACTCCCAGGACTGCCCAGCATGGCCAAGGTGGCTGTGAGGGTGGAATGTGCTTATCTTCGTTGAGATTCTGTTTCCTTCTTTGTAAAGCAGAGATCATACCTTCCTTGCAGGGCTGTTATGAAACGTAATATAATAATCCATTCAAAAATGATTTCTTGAAAGCCAGGTATGGTCTAGTCCTGGTGGATGCAAGTTGAGTATAGACACAGAAAGCAGCAACACTGTCTTGAATGTAAAAGCACAGATGTGTTGGTGCTAGATAAAAGTGAAAAGTCACTGTCATCTTTATCACCATTATAATGATGACCCTCTCACTTCTTTGCAGAAAAAACTTCCAAGCACTGGAAGAATAGTGTGACCTGCTATATACTGTTACAATTCTAGCCAGGAATAATTGAGTACTTTTCATCGCAAACCTATATGGGTAGGTCAGTCTTTTAGGGTTTCTTTAGTCCCCTGATCCAAATTTAAAAAGCAAAGAGGGAGATTGGGTGGCTCAAGGTCCCACTGAATGTCATTGGGAAGCTTGAAATCGTCTCTGAGGATATTTGTGCTTAAGCTTTTATATCACCACAGTGTCTATTTCTTCCTCTGCCAGTCTACACTTTTTGCAAAATGCATACACTGACCATTCCCTTCTGATTCCGACAGCATATCTGATCTGAACGTTGTTGATTCTCTGATCTCTGAAAGTGAATGGTTTAATCTTCTCTTGGAACCCCTCCTAACAAAAATTATTTTCCCACTTTGAAATGGCATGGGCATCCACTGTGAACTCACATCCATAAATCTAAGCCTACCACTCAGGAAAGCAGATGAGGTTTGATTCTGCTGTTCAGCACAGCCTCGCAGAGCAAATTATGGCAAGAATTTGATTTATCGAAAAACCTCAAAGGCTCTGGAGTGAGACGTGTGTTTATCCACTTTATTACCGTTTATTTTACACTATCTCTTTATGCTCCCTGCACATGGATTTGAAAGCCTGTTTGGATAGATGCTTATGACCTACAAGTCTGCACAGCCCTGTTGAGGAACAGGGCTTTCTTTGGCGATGCTGCCAACAGCCCAGGTTGGGGGTCCTTATAGCGATGTTGGGATGAAGCCCAGATCTCACAAGCAGGTTTGGAGATATGAGCCCAGAGCTCTCGCTTGAACTCCCCACAGCTCTGCCTTGGTGTGGTACTTGGTGTGGATCTCCAGCTGCAACCCGGGATGTGTACAGGCAGGCTTGATTTAAGATTCAAATATCTCAGAACAGCTGGGGATATTTAACATCGCTATAATTACATTACATTTCTGACAGTACAGGGAGTGAGAACCTTTTTTTGTTGTTGTTGAATATTCAATGAGCATCAAATATTTTAACCAGCCAAAGAAACACGGGTGCATTTTTCACGTCCGAGTAAGTTTTGTGTTTAAAATTCCGACCTGGGGTGGCTGTCCTGGCTCTCAACTTCTTCAGTCAGGTCTTCGGGTAAGCAAGAGCACTCATTCTGGCCGTGGCCAAGGAGCTGAGTCAGATGGGCTGTGATGCTAAGGAGAGAAGAGATCGGGCAGGCACTTAGTAGGCACACAGTGCCAGGGGTGATGCAGAAGGTCTCGAACGTCCTCATAGCCCTCTTTGCTGTGGCACCACCAACGCAGTGGCGAGGAAGTGGAGGCCCAGAGAACAAAAGGAACCTCGCCCAAAGTGACATTTATAAATAAATGTTGGAGCCGGGGTCAGCTGAGGTCCCTGCAAAGGCCTTTCTGGCAAGTTGAGTACAATGGTTGAAGCCAAGAGGTGGGACGAGAGGAAGCGGAATCAGCCAGAAGAGGACCTCCTCTGCACCAGGCTCTGCGCCTCACGCTTGTGTCTTCCACGCTCATGGCGTGGACTGACTTTGGTACAGTCCTCTTGTGTCCATTTTATAGATGAGGGAATCGAGGCCCATCAGGTGAATGGGGGAAGTGGTGGTGAGGACCTGCATCTTGCACTTTTAAAGGAGAGCACTTTCTTTTTTAAAAACACTTTTTATTCAGTATTGGAATATAGGTGGTAGACAATGCTGTGACAGTTTCAGATGGACAGCAAAGGGACTCGGTTATACATAAATAGGTATCCATTCTCCCCCAAACCCCTGCCCATCCAGGTGCCACATAACATTGAGCAGAGTTCCCTGTGCTGTACAGTGGGTCCTTGTTGACTATTCATTGAAAATAGAGCAGTAAGTTCATCCCAAGCTCCCTAACTATCCCTTCCATCCATCCTTGCCCCCACCCCCCAGCAACCATAAGTTCGTACTCTAAGTCTGTGAGTCTCTTTCCGTTTTGTAAATAAGTTCATTTGTATCATTTCTTTTTAGATTCCCCGTATAAGGGATGTCATAGGATATAAGGAGAACATTTTCAATATTTAATGTTTATTGACCCCTGGCTGCCTCACGCCCACCCCCACCCCTCCTGTACTCACCCTGCCCCATGCTCCAAGAAGCTTCGCCAGCCAGCGATGTGGGGAACCACCAATCAAACACCTTGTCTGACCTCCTTCTTCCCACCGTCCTGGAGTCGTGGGTCCATGGCCCTGAGTCACAAAGGCAAGTCATTTAAGAGCTGTTGATCTTTCTCAAGGAATTTTCTAGCCTCCCTCACCCCCTTCCTTAGGCTGTTCCCTTACCCTAGACCCCTGATCTGCTGTCTCTGCCTGTCCACCCTCTCTGTTCTGTCTAGCTGTGGGTTTAGTTAGCTGTGCACAGCATATACCTGGAAGGGGGCATGAGGTCTGCCTCCGAGGAGGGGACTGGAAGGATGGGACAGGGTGGCTGGGAAGGAGCCTGGCTTCTCATTCTGCATCATCGTCTATGGTTTGAATATTTTTAACCACATGTATGTATAATTTATAACAAACAAACACACGCTGCACAATAAAAGTGCTGTCTGGGGAAAATCCCAGCTCTTCTGAAGTTAGCCCATCTGGAAAGCAGGAGCCCATCCTTCTGACCCGCCGACACTCACTTTGCTTATGTCCCTCTTTTTGTCCTTTCCTTTCTCGGTCTTTTGTTGTCATCCTCCATAAACTCTGTTTCCTCTGGTCAGATTGTCACCTCCACAAGGGCAGAGGCCATGCCTGGCTCCATCTTCTGACTGGTCTAGCACCTACTTCCATTTCTCGTGGGTAACAGGTGCTCTGCCCAAATACTGAGCCGCTAAAATGAGACCTAGGGTTGATGGTTCCACCAAAGTGTATGTGACTTGTTCAGTCATTCATTTGTTCATTCATTCCATGAAGAGGCAGCCAGATCCCTCTTGTAGGGGGCATCATGCAGATGCAAGGCTCAGAGGGACATGGATGTGTGCCCTCCACCACGGAGTTCACATTCTGGAGCTTGTGAATGATCTCTATGAAGGTGACAGTCATTGGGAGGATTGGTTTCAAAATCCCTGATCCCAACCCAGACCTGCTGAATCAGAATTTATGGGGAGAGGTCCAGCGATCTCTGAATGCAGAATCCCAGTTGATTGAGGATATTGGGAAAATATTCTGTGTTGGTGGGGGTGCATGGAAGGCAGGGGCACAGATAAACACGCATGCTCAGCCACTCAGTCGTGTCTGACTCTTCGTGACCCAGTGGACTGTAGCCCTCAGGCTCCTCTGTCCATGGGATTTCCCAGGTAAGAATACTGGAGTGGGTTGCCATTTCTTTCTCCAGGGGATCTTCCTAACCCAGGGATCAAACCCGCATCTCCTGCAACTCCTTTATTGACAGGTGGATTCTTTATTGCTAGCCACCTGGGAAGATCCAGATGATATATAAATAAATGAGCAAGGCTGTTTCCAATATTAATAAATTCTTTTAAAGCAAAAATTAAAAAGCATGTGATAGAGAGTGTCAGGGAAGGATTGCTTCTTTGAGGAGATGACATCTCTGGTGAGGCTGGAAGATGAGAACGCAGGGTTTCGAGAACAGATTCGCAGCAGAAGGACTGGGAACTCGAGGCTGGGGGAAGGGGATCTGCCTCCTTCTTCCAACACTGAAAATTCATCTTCTGTAGCTCAAGTCTCCTTTTTTTTCTTTTTTCATTTCTATGAGCACATCTGGCTTCTTCCAAAACGTAGCTGCCTCTCTCACCCACACAATGTAAGAGAACAACATGATTCTAGCCATTCTGGAAATACTGACCTCCAGAATGCTAATGTAATGTAGTCCTAGGTCCTTAGGCTGAACTCTCCTTTAAAAAAATAACTCCAAGTGAGTGGAAAAAACCTGCAATTCCAAGAATCCAATTGCAAATCCCTGTTGAAGGGCAGCACAGTGAGACCTACATGGTCAGGCCCTTTCTTTGGAGGGCTACATCCTGGTTAATTATCACCACGTTCCTCTGCTGATTAATTTTTGTGAGAGCATAAAAATTACCTTTCAGGTTCACATGGACTTTCCTTCTTCAGCCTCTAACATGTTCGGTCAGGATGGCTGGTTGTCCACACTGAAAACAGGCTGGTTCGCCTGGTTTTCTGTTTCAGAGAGAGTTTGCAGATCTGTTACTTCTGTTTGTCTTCATGATAACCCTGTGTCTGAAAAGCCAGCAGTACTGTTCCCATTTTACAGATGGGACAAGTGAGGCTTAGGGAGAACTGACTTGCCCAAAGTCCCCAAGGAGGTCTGACTCCAACTCTGGTACTTCTCCCAGCCCAGGGTGATGAGTTAAAACGAGGAGACCAAATCAGTGGCCGGCTGGAGTGCCTCAATGTCAGCGCCACCTCCTGGGGAAGGTCTTCCCTGCAGGGCTTTGTGAAACCTGGTCAGGTAGTTGAATCCTCCAGCCTGGAGGTGTCTGTGTTCCCTACAGGCAGAGAGTCTCAAACTTCAGGAACTTTCACGTGCATGAGAGTCACCTGTGGATATTGTGAAAAGGCAGATTCTGGTTCATTCAGTAGGTGGGGCCTGAGACTCTGCATTTCTGACAAGTTCCTGAGTAAGGCTGATGCTGCTGGTTCACAGCTCACTAATTTTTTTTTTTTAATGAACATTTATCATTTATTTATTTGGCTGTGTCAGATCTCAGTTGAGGCATGCAGGATCTTCACTGTGGCTCCAGGACTCTGTAGTTTGTGGTGTGTGGGTTCAGTAGTTGCCATATATGAGCTTAGCTGCCCAGTGGCTTGTGGGATGTTAGTTCCTCAGCCAGGGATTGAACCCGCGTCCTCTGCATTGCCCGTTGGATTCTTAACCCTAGGACCACCAGGGAAGTCCCCACAGCTCACATTTTGATTCACAAGAATCTACAAGGCAGGAGGAAAAGACAGCCTGGAATAAGAGAAAAAGGGCTTCTGGTCCCAGACTCAAGTGCGTATCAACCCCGACAATTTATCCTCTGTTCCAACAATCATCCCTTTGAGAGAGAGTTCAGGGAGGGACCACCTTGTCTGAATCCTGCCCTGAGAAGCAAAGCTACTGCTTCTTCCAAGCTAGACCTTCAGGCTGCTACAGCTGCTGCTTAGAAATGCGGAGGGCACAGCAATGGGTAAGTCTTTGTTAAAGATCACTCTTTTCTTTGTCCTTATATGATACTGGAATGATGAGTCACTTAAGGAAACCGTGTAAATGGAGATGGGGCAGTGGGGTCACATACCTCCCCAGGGAGCTTCCCTCGAGGATGAGCCAACTCAAGGTGTTTCTGCACCCTGTCCTGATGGTGTGGATGTCCCTGGACGTGTCCTGAAAGGTGTGAGTCCAGGAAGGACAACCTCTTGCTTGATCACAGTAATCATCAGCCTCTCTCTTTGGGCAGCGTGCTGCTCCTAAGAGGGAGAAGCCTTCAGTTTGAAGGAATCGTGCCAGTAATAAGGCATTTTAGGTAATGCAGCCCGAAGCCTGTGCTTTTGTTGCTACAGGCCATCAGTTAGAATTGCTAAGGCGGCTTGCTGACCACGTTTCAGACTGTTCATCTGATTCACTCATTCATACTCTTGTTTGTTATTTTAGTCATTCATTCCTTTGCTCCTTCTTTATTCTTTCACTGACTCTCAGATTCATCTACTCATTCATACACTTAGTGACTGCCTTCTATGTACCAGATACTATGCCGGGCTCTAAGGATATCAGAGTGAATCCATTCTAAGTCCTCGACAATTCAGTGTCCTCACCCTTGTATTTATCTTATAACCAGACACAGCCAATATCCCCTCAATGGCTTCTCCGTTTTAGCACTGAAAAACTGGACCAACTATTTATTATCTTTATTCTGAGAATCTGCTCAAAGTTATCATGTGGTTCCCCATCAAAGATAAGGCCAAGCACCCAGGCAGGCTCCAAGCCCTCTCTGCACATCGTGCATTCTGCCGTGCTGAACAGCTTCCATACATCTCCCACGTTCACCCAGGGCTTTCTCCTGCGCTGTTGCTTTGGTCTAAAATGTCCTGAAACCCCCATGTCTTCCTAGAGAGTTTCTTCCAGACTCAGCTTTATCATCTTCTCCCCTTTTCCATGCTTCCCTAGTGGCTCAGCTGGTAAAGAATCCGCCTGCAATGCGGGAGACCTGGGTTCAATCCCTGGGTTGGGAAGATGCCCTGGAGAAGGAACGGCTGGCTACCCACTGCAGTATTATGGTCTGGAGAATTTCATGGACTGTATAGGCCATGAAGTCGCAAAGAGTCGGACATGACTGAGCNACCAGGCTCCTCCACCCATGGGATTTTCCAGGCAAGAACACTGGAGTGGGGTGCCATTGCCTTCTCCGTGTCCAGGCTTTACTGCATTCAAATCAGAGTCTATAGCAAGAATCCAGTTGATGTAGCTTGGATCACACATCCCTTGATGCATAAGTTCTCTGAGCATTCACAGCGAGGCACAGGTAACTTCCCAAAAGAAAAGTCAGGCGCAGTGGCTAAAAGAGAGCATGGCTGCTGGGTGCTCCATGTCCCACCACCATCCCCTCCACACAGAGAACGAAGGAGTCCACAGTCCCTGGAGGCAGCACCAGTGACTTGTGTCTTCACTGGTCCCTGCCACCCAGCCCCTTCATGCTTCTACTCACCCCTCACTCTTCTCCACCAGGCCTGCTTCTGCCCCAACTCTGATTCTTGGCATCCACCCCCACCGCAAAGTACATCACTTCCCTCCCCCTTCAGGAAGGCTTTGCAGCTTCCCAAGGCCACACTGATTGCCCCTTTTCCTGCACTCCAATTGCCTTTGCCATCAGCAGGCACTAGAATTATCTTTAACTAACACCAAAGAATTGATGCTTTTGAACTGTGGTGCTGGAGAAGACTCTTGA
The DNA here is from genome assembly GCA_006410615.1 of Neotragus moschatus. Taxonomy (NCBI): domain Eukaryota; kingdom Metazoa; phylum Chordata; class Mammalia; order Artiodactyla; family Bovidae; genus Neotragus; species Neotragus moschatus. Next base: position 100,356 of record SJYA01002505.1, read on the forward strand.
GAGTCCCTTGGACTGCAAGGAGATCACCCAGTCAATCTTAAAGGAAACCAACCCTGAATATTCACTGGAAGGACTGAAGCTCCACTACTCTGGCCACCTGATGCCAAGGACTGGCTCACTGAAAAAAGACCTTGATGCTGGGAAAGATTGAAGGCAAAAGGAGAAGGGGACGACAGAGGATGAGACAGTTGGATGGCATCATTGACTGAATGGGCGTGAGTCTGAGCAAACTCTGCAAGGTAGTGGAGGACGGGGGAGCCTGGAGGGCTGTGGTCAGACTTGGCGACTTCATAACAAGCGACAACCTAGCCTGTTTTCTGCTTCACCTTTGGGATCTAGGCTCCACTCAATGTTTCCTGAAAGCAGAAGCCTTGTCAAACTGGCCTCTTATTCCCCATGGTCTTAGCACAGTGTTGGACTCAGAGTCAGTGTCAAGTAAATGCATGCTGATCAACTTACAATGAGAGGGTGTGGCATAGGGTTATTGGTTATTGGGTGTATTATCATAGCTTAGAAATGAGTCTGACCAAACATCCTTTGAGAGTTGAATCCACCAGGGCCCCTAAGAGCTGACTTACCCAAAGCTGCACAACTAGTTAGAGAAAATTCTAGGTCTGGAACCAGTTCCTACTATTTCCAACCCCAAACCAGCAGTCCTTGCTGCCTCAGGGGTGTGTGTGTGTGAGAAAGAGAGATCTATCTAAGTAGGTTCTAGCCTAGTACCATAATTGCCATAGTAAATCCTCAGTCAGTGGTGACTTAATTAAATAAACAAAGCCCTGCTAGGAGTGCTTCAGGGCATTCTTCTTCTTGTCTCTGCCCATCCTTGCCGAAGCTCATGCCTACCATAAGGCCCCTCTGCCCAGTGAGCAGCCAAGAAATGTAGATTGATCACCTCTAAGACTTCACTTCTTTTGAGAATCAATGAATTTCAGAAAGTGGACCATTTATTGCATCTGGACAGAATCAACCAAATCCTTGTGTTGCCAGAATCACTCATGAGCAGATACCCTTGTCAACCATCCCTCCTCACTCCACTGTTTCACTTGAAAAATTAGTTGATGTCCTGGAAATAAAGTCACAAGGAGCGAATATTTTGACAAGGTAATGGTCCCCTGCGTTTCTCGACATTTGCGAGCGAGTCAGAGTCCATTATAATGTCACAATGGCGCGCGACATTGACATCTACTTGAATAATTAAAAGGCAGTTTAATTATAGCGATCATCCACTCCGTGCTTGGTTTCAGATGTCGGAGAAGCATGTTTGAGGAGGAAGCCCTGGGCGTGCAGACGGGGACAAGCCGGGGTCAGGACTGAGACCACTGAGTGGCAGGTTCTGCAGGGATGGTTCTGCAGATTCTGCAGCCCCTGAGCCCCTGGAGTGCCCCTCCACCCCCCAAAAAACGAAAGAAAGAAAAGAAAAGCATGCAAGCAAAAGTATCTCTACTCTCTTTTGCTTCTTTGAACTATATGCAAGGGCACTTTCTTTTCAGTCCAAATGGAAAACTGAGAGTTTCTTGTGTTTCATTAACCACAGATAGCTTGTGCTGGAAAAGAACTTAGATTTTATTCTTTTATAAGGTGTGTGTTCACTGAACACTTGCTCTGAGTCAAGCTCGTTCAGTGCTGTGGATATGTCAAAACAAAAAGGACAGACCAGGCTCCTACTCCTATTGGGCTCATGTTCTAGAAGTGAGGGATAAAACACACATGTGCTGTTTGATGTACAAAAGCAGGGGCAACCGGGGACCAAGGGCAGGATAAATCCCTCTTTTGGGAAGTGGAGAGTGGCACTGTACCTAAGGTCTAAGTATGTGTGTAGGTGCTAAGACGCTTCAGTCGTGTCCGACTCTCTGCGACCTTATGGACTGTAGCCTGCCAGGCTCCTCTGTCCATGGGATTCTCCTCCAGGCTCCTCTGTCCTTGGGATTCTCCTCCAGGCTCCTCTGTCCATGGGATTCTCCAGCCAAGAATACTGGACTGGGCTGCCATGCCCTTCTCCAGGGAATCTTCCTGATCCAGGGATTGAACCTTCATCTCTTATGTCTCCTGCATTGGCAGGTGGGTTCTTTACCACTATTGCCACTCGGGAAGCCTGAGGTCTAAGTGACAAGGAGTCAAATGTATGAGGTTCCCTGGGAGAACACTGCTGGTGGAGAAGTCCATGGAAAGGCCCCAGGTGGGAAGGAACTGGGCGAGAGGACCATTATGGCCACAGGGCAGGAGGTGAAGGGGGCAATGGGGCCAGGTGAGCTTCCCAGCATCTCAGGCAGGGAGTGTGAATGTCAGTCTTCAGGTAATGGAGAAGCTCCTGATGAAGTTCAGAGGAACCGTAGGCTCTGAGCACAGAGAGCTCATGTCAGAGGGCCTGAACCACATCTCTGCTCTCCCTGCTCCTCCTCCATGCCTGACTCTGGGCAGATGCTGAGAGAGACAGCAGTGGATGGGTGCACCTGCCCCCAGGGGCTCACAGCCAGGGGAGGGGGAGACAAAGGCATAAAAGGCAATGACCGCTTGGTGTAGAATCTCCCGGGGTAGAGATGAGCCCAGGATCCTAGGAACCAGAGTTGAGACATCTAATCTAGGAAGACTTTCTGGAAGAGGTGGCCCCACACTGAATCCCTGGGGATGAGAGATTGGCCAGGCAGACACAGGCAGTTGGAAGAGAACATTCCAGGCAATAAAAAGAGCCTGGAGCCTGAAAGCAAGGAGCCCTCAATGAGAATGGCACCTCTGCAGAGTAACAGGGTCTGTGGGCTGGATCCTGTGACCCAGTGAAGGTACCCAGGGTACAGTTCTGTCCTCCTCCTTGACTCCTCCCCCAGTGAAGTTGACCAAGCCAGGTGTTCAGAGCATTGGAGGAGTCAGGACATTCCAGAACCATTCTCATGGGAGCCGGTGCCAGGACCCGGCAGAGCTGACCTCCAGGCAGCCTGGGGATGTTTTTCCCTCCTCCAGGTGCTTCTGGAAGGGTTCTCACTTTTCCCAGCTGTTGCTCTTCCCAGCAACTGTTCAGATTCTAGGCTCAACCCCTAACACCAGGGTGGTCCCGATTCCATGTTACCAATACCCTTACCCTGCCGATAACATCACGTTGCGGGGAATGAACTGGCGGAAGGGAGCTGAGTTAACCCAGCCCGCTGAGGTTTCAGGTGGAAACACTGAGACCTAAACACCCATCTCTTGACCTCTGACCTGATGCTGTTCTGGAAAATAGCTGAATGATCAGAGCGGGGTGAGATGGGAGGAATACCTCTTCCCTCACAGTTTCCTCTACTAAATGCTGTGAGAGGTCTGAAGGGGAAGGCCCAGCCTGTAAAGTGGTACCCAGCTTGGGGTCAGAGGCAGGTAGCTTGTGTTTAATTCCTACGTCCACTCATTACTAGCTGTGTGACGTGGGCCAGGTTGCTTCACCTCTCTGTGCCTCAGTTTCCTCGTCTGTAACAGGAGGAAAATAATCATATCTGCTTCATGGGGTTGCTGTGAGTGTTGCGTGAGGTGATGCCTGCAAAGCTTTTCAAACCCAGCCAAGCACGTAGTGCCATCTGTGGCAGCCCGGCACTGGTCTTGGGCCTCCGTAAGAGCCATTCTCAATGTGCCCACAGTGTGCCAGGCACCATTCTGGGTGCTTTTCTCATCTCTTCGCGGTGGTGACATGATAGCTCATGAAGTGTGTTACAGATGCCGAGTTAGTCCTCGTTCTTTTATTGATTTTTTTTCCACTCATTCAATCATCGCAGGAACACTGTGGCTTTTGCAGATGCGGAAAGAAAGGCTCAGAGTGATTGAGTCACTTGCCCAAGGTCACACAGTGGCCTGGAAGCAGAGCAGAGCAGGATGCTAGCCCAGGGCACTGGCCCTTCCCCTAGTCACCACCTCTCCTTTCCCCTTGCAACTTCAGGGCCTGCGGCTACTTAGCTGGTGTCACGTTACAGCCCTCACCCTCTGTCCGCAGTGGCCCCTTCCTTTTCCACAGAGGATGAGCATGAGGAGGAGCTCTGCCGTGCTCCCCAAGCTCCAGGCGACGGATCAGGACCTCCTGTCCAATTAGCAGCAGCATTAGATTAGAAGTAAAGTGCACAGTAACGATAATGTGCTTGAATCATCCTGAAACCATCCCTAACCCTGGTCCGTGGAAAAGTTGTCTTCCACGAAATTGGTTTCTGGTGGCAAAAAGATGGCTTCCCAGGTGGCTAAGTGTTGAAGAATCCACCTGCCAAGCAGGAGACATGGGTTGATCCCTGGGTCAGGAAATGGCAACCCATTCCAGTATTCCTGCTTGGGAAATCCCATGGACAGAGAAGCCTGGCAGGCTACAGTCCATGGGGTCGCATAAGAATCAGATATGACTTAGCAACTAAACACACACGGATGCCAAAAAGGTTCTAGAAACTCCTCCTGGAACAAAATGGGAAGAGAAGAAGTTCTCTGGCAGGCAGCCCCCACTTGCATACAGTCAGCTCCGAACAGGCCACAGTGTTCAGGCTGGGGGGTAGGCGTGTTCACTCCTGAGCCTGGTATTCATGGGGCCAGAGAAAACACCTAGGCCAGCGGGTATCAAACCGGGTGCCTCGGAAGCGCCTGATAGGAGACTGGCGGGGCGCCAGCCTGTGTGTGGCCAGGGCTTCCGCCAGGGCTTCTCTGCTTCTGTTCATCTCCTATGATGGATTTACAACCAAGATCTTCTTTGGAGAAAAGGCTTTCTAACCAAAAGACAAAAAGCTGACAACTGCAGCTTACAGATTGGCCTCTGGACTCATCGCTCAGACCCATAGCACGTGGCGTGCGTGTGGGACAGTGGTCCTTCCAGGTGTACATTATCTTTGGGGCTCAAAGGGGCAGCAAGTGGGGTGTGCAGGATAAACACCTTCCTGGACACCTGCCCCTGGAGAGACCGCAGCTCACCCTCTGCAGAGCCAGGCAATGTCTGTATCCATATGTAAATACCGAGCACTCAGCCAGGGCTGGGAAACACCCAGAAGTATAACAAACAGATGCCCTTCTCTCTGGGAGCCCACAGTCCAGTTAATGAACTAAGCAGCATCCATAACCTTCCTCTTAATAGCTCTTTTACAGAGCAAACAGCCGTGCATTTCTTCAAAATCCTCTCGAGTCTTTTTGCCTTAGGCTGAAGCTCTAATACTCTGGCCACCTGATGCAAAGAGCTGACTCTGAAAAAGACCCTGATGCAGGAAAAGATTGAAGGCAGGAACGGAAAGAAGTGACAGAGGATTTGATGGTCAGATGGCATCACCGACTCAATGGACATGAGTTTGAGCAACCTCTGGGAGATAGTGATGGACAGGGAAGCCTGGTGTGCTGCAGTCATGGGGTCGCAAAGAGTCTGACACGACTGGGTGACTGAGCAAGAACCGGCACCACCCGCCTGGCTGAGACCTGAGTGCCCTTCTCTCATCACGAGGCAGGCTTAAACTCTGTCCAGACTCTTCCTCCCCTGCACACCCGAAAGGCTTTCTCCCCCTGTTCTGACCTTGCTTTGCCGGCTCATGCCTTGTCCACTTGTTTCTTTTCCCTGTAGCACTCAGTATATTTATTTGTGTATGTCTATCAGCAGGCAGGGACCACCTGTTGTATTCACATTGTTTCACCAGAGTCTAGCAGAGTACCTGTCCCTTGCTTGGATGTGTAAATTAACTGTAAAGAAATGAGTGATCCTTGGGGAGATGGTGGTGGGTAAGTTTGGCAAGTGGTTGAAGTCATAATACAGGGGCAGGGTAGAACGGCAGGCTGAGAAATTCCCACTGTAAGGCTTGAGCAACCTGAGTGGCTGGGGACTTTTTCCCCATCCTTCCCTCATCACCCCCCCCTTCCTTCCTTCCTTTCTTTCCTCCCACCTCCCTTCCTTGCTCCCTTCTTTTCTCCCTTCCTCTAGTCCTAGAGAGATAAGAGAGAGGAAAAGACTATAGGGTGTAGAGAGGGATCAGGGAATTCTGAAGCGGGCAGAAGGGTTTGGACCATCCTGTTCGCGGGCTGGGCACTCAGTCCTAGAGGCTTTTCTCAGCTGGCGTTGGGAGGGCTAGATGCTTCCACGGCTCAGCAGAGCCCACATGGACTCACGGGCCAGTTCCCAGCAAAGACTGTTCAGTCCCCAGCCTGACAACTTGGTCACACACCAGCTCCCCTTCATTACGCCTGTATCCGGACACTGCCTCCGAAGGGCCCCGGAGAGTCACGCTTCAATGGCACGGGGAGGCCATTAGCACCCTACACGTATGCAGAGAGGGACTGGGCTTCCTCTGGAATGAGAGACACTTTCAGAGTGAAGACAGCCGACAGCCTCACTTGCCCTGCCAGCTCGCTCAGGACCGTGATTCCCGGGTCAAAAGCATGAACTCTGGAGCCCAACTTCCTGAGTTCAAATCCTGACCCTGCTGCTAATCAGTCACTTCTCTGCGTAAAATGTGGATAATGCAACAATAGTGTTTACGTGAATATGAAATTAACTGACTTACATTAAATTACTTGGCACTAGTGGTAAAGAACCCGCCTGGCAACACAGGAGATACAGGAGATGCGGGTTCAATGCCTGGATCAGGAAGATCCCCTGGAGGAGGGCATGGCAACCCACTCCAGTATTATTGTCTGGAGGATCCTGTGGACAGAGGAGCCTAGTGGGCTACAATGCATGGGGTCACAAAGAGTTAGACACAACTGAAGCAACTTAGCACGCACACACGCACAAGCTGCTTGGACCCGGTCAGTGCTGCAAACATCTGGAATGCTACTATTACTGCAACAGTCTGGATGCCTGTCTTCCCAATTCATGTGTGAGCTCCCCAGGGGCAGGGGCCAGACCTTGCTCACTCAGCACAAGTTAACTGACTTTTTTTCCAGGCCACTAGCAAATGCATGACAAAGCTTAGTTCCCCATTTCCTGGCTGTTTCCCCCATTTTCTGGAAGCCGCATGAGGATGAGAACCCAGCAGCAGGCGTATAGTAGCGGGTCAGAGAACAGTAGTTGGATAATTGAGTGACAGGAAGATGAGGTCAGATGATGCTGTGATTCAGAGGGGGAAGGGAGGGTGGGAGACAGCATTCACCCTTAAAGACCCCATTTTGCTTAAGAGGGTATGTGGTACTTCAATAACCATGCAAGGGAATGATGGGAAATGAGCTAGCAAGCTGGAAACAACCAAGGTTCTGAAATTAATGATGGAGAATCAGGATGCTATTTGATTCACAGATTTATTTTTTTCCTGGATAAAAGTGGCCCTTTGACTAGGGAACACTTGGATGTTTATTTGTAAGTCTGCAATCAAATCAGGAGTGTGAGGGTCTGCAGTCAGATCAGGGCAATAAGGAATGAAATCAACATGTTTGCTGGAGAGGCTTTAAAAGGGTTCTGAAGAGGTGGTTCCCAGGGAAGAGCAATCTAGTGGCAACAAAGCGTCTTTGCAATCACGCTTGGAGGCAGCGGGAGGCCTGTACTTGGTCGGCCAAGCCCATTTATGTGCAGAAGCCCAGGATCTGCATTGTGCAGGGCGCCAGTGAGGGGTGGTGGTGAGAAATCACCCCTAGGGAGAGACAAGAGCTCTCCATGAGGAAGCANGAGCAATCTAGTGGCAACAAAGCGTCTTTGCAATCACGCTTGGAGGCAGCGGGAGGCCTGTACTTGGTCGGCCAAGCCCATTTATGTGCAGAAGCCCAGGATCTGCATTGTGCAGGGCGCCAGTGAGGGGTGGTGGTGAGAAATCACCCCTAGGGAGAGACAAGAGCTCTCCATGAGGAAGCAGGCAAGGATTCAGTGCTGGGTTTGGGGGAGAGGTGAGTATTTAGGCATCTCTGCCTGCGGGGCTCAGGATGGCATCCCCACTTGCTACTTTGATCCCATAAGCCGTCTACCACCTCTCCTGAAAGAGCACTCTGCCTTGCAGGGCAGCCCAGCCCCGTATTCCCCAGCCCCCCCGGAGGCAGGGATCTATCGTTTGGCTGTTGGAGGTGATGAAGTTCNCGGGGCTCAGGATGGCATCCCCACTTGCTACTTTGATCCCATAAGCCGTCTACCACCTCTCCTGAAAGAGCACTCTGCCTTGCAGGGCAGCCCAGCCCGGTATTCCCCAGCCCCCCGGAGGCAGGGATCTATCGTTTGGCTGTTGGAGGTGATGAAGTTCAGCAGGAAAAAACCATCAGACCATCATTTTCCCTTCAAGAAGCCATTACATGATTCTGCCTGACCTTCGGAGGAGAACTGGGGAGATCAGAGTGGCCCCTGCCGGTGGCTCTGACCTGCCCCTGTAGAGTTAATGTGCCCAGCAGGTTCTGTTTCGAGTTGCATGGTCTGGTTGCCTTCCTTGGGGCCTCCCCTGACTGCTGTTGCTCCCTTGGTTGGAGTATGCTTGGGGGCGAAGCCTGGAGACAGGCTTGCAGCCCAGCGGAAGAGCGCTGGCTCAGGGTCGAGAAGACCAGATTTTATCTGCGCGTCTGCCCTGCCCTGTGCTGCACAGTAAATTGGACAGATCATCTCTTCCTCTGCAGGTTTCATATGGAGGTCCCTAAAGTCATCTAGAACAGATGAAATAGAATGACTCAAGGTAGAGTCCCAGACTTCCCTGGCGGTCCACTGGTTAAGACTTCACCTTCCAATTAAGAAGGTGTGGGGTCAATCCCTAGTCGGAGGGCTAAGATCCCACATGCCTCAGTGGCCACAAATCAAAACATAAAACAGAAAAAACATTTTTGTTTTTTTGAAGATAGCACAGAGAATTACCTTTAAAATAATCTAAAACCCACCAAACCATAGCTTAACTGTTTTGACCCCATCAACAATACTGTCAGAAAAACAAAAAGAGCATTTAAAACAGAATGCTGCCTCTCAAAATGTAAGTGAAAGTGAAGTCGCTCTGTTGTGTCCAACTCTTTGGGACCCCATGGACTAGGAAGCAACATTGTAACAAATTCAATAAAGTCTTTAAAAGTGGTCTGCATCAAAAAAAGAAAGAAAGAAAACTTTTTAAGAAAAAAAAAAATAGGTAGAGTCTCAGGACCAGCATCGTAACCTGTGAGATTCTGTTAAAAATGCAGATTCTCAGGCATTAGATCCAAATCAGGGGCCACCAGGCTGCAGCCCCAGCAGGTGTGGTCCAACAGGATCCAGGTGATTGATAAGCCCTGAAAGGAGGATGTGTCTTCTGTCCATCCTTATCTCCATCTCAGTTCATGACATCAAGGACGGGCTGTGTGATCAGGTGGCCCCGTGAGACCCAAAATAAGTGAGGAAGCCCAGACTCAACTTTGGGTCTCCAGACTGTCATTCCTTGTTCTCCCCATCTCAATCTCACGGTTTCCAGTATCTTTGCTTTCCTCTACCACCAATACACAGCCCATCGCTTAATTTCTGCTCAGTCTGAGGGCTTGGCAGTGAGGCACACCCTTCCTTTTATCTGCTGAGCTCGGCATTTGCAGAATGGCTTGGGGGAGAGAGTTTCTCAGGGCCCGACTTCTGGACCGAGTGGTTACTGCATATGGATTGCCAGGCAGTGATAGTCACACATATATAATACATAGGTTTGCAAGATTCTGTTATAAATTACAGGGTTTTACACCCCTGGTTTTGCAGGCGGATGCCATGAATTGTAACAGCGCAATATATTGCCATAGAAGATAATGCCACCAGCCATGGAGGCCTCATATATCATTACCAAGGAGGATATTGCATTTAGAATGTGCTATTTTTATTTAAGTGCCTTTGGTGTTTTAAAACTGTCAGTTCTGAGATGCCCCAAGATCTGACAGGTTTGGGGAATATTCCAGGTTTTATGTAAAATCCTGAGCCCTCACCATTATCCCCGAGTGGCCTGCTGAAGCTGCCAAGGTGAATGTGGGTGTGTGCGCCAGGAGAGAAAGAGAGATCATTCCCTTCTGCCTTAGACCCCCTCCTTATGTACACACACACACACGCACTCCTCATCCCTCCAGCAGTTCATACTCTGTTCCTATTCTCCCAGAAGTCTGTTTGGAGCACAAATAGGTGGGTCCAGATTTCCACTGTATTGCTGGTTATTCATGCTTGAGGTCATATTTACCGAGGGTTAAGAACATATGCCTTGAAGCCAGACTGTCTTGGGTTCAAATCCCCAGTTCCCCTACTTATCAGCTTGGGAAAGTTATTTAACTTCTCTGAGCTTTAGTTTCTTCTGCAAATCAGAGATCCAAGTATAAGGCTCAATCTTTCTCTCCTCCACTGCTCTACGCGTGTCTACACCCCCACTCCCCTGCCATCAGCTCTCTGGCTTCAACCACCAAGGCCTCTGTTCATCTTCCGGAACATTCCAGGAATGCCATCTTTCATTCCTGCTTTGGGGCCGTGGCACACTTGTCCTCTCTTCTTCCAGGAAGGCTTTTCCTGTATTCATCTGCTGGCCCCTCACTCTTCACTCAGGTCTCTGTACAGATGCACTATGGGAGCATCCTTCCTCAGACTTTCTCACTCAACCTCCCACGCAGCCTTATTCTCCATCTCTTGCCCTTCTTTCCTTCATAGCATGGGTCACTCCCAACCATTAACTAATTGATGCTTTGGGGATCTATGCCCTCCTACCCCTCCCTAGAATGCAAGCACAGAAGGCAGAAAGAATGTCAACTTTGTGTATTTAATGCTATTTTCCCAGCACCAGCATAACTAGAGGACCCAGCATAACTAGACATTTAATAAGTAACTGGTGAGTGAATGAATGCCGTGAATGAATGGAACTTACCCAATGCCAGCTGAGAGGACTGACCGACATAAAGCAGGCAAAACTACTTAGCCCAGTTCCTACCTCACAGTCATCATACCCACTTACATTTATTGAGCGCTTACTATGTGGCNGAGGACCCAGCATAACTAGACATTTAATAAGTAACTGGTGAGTGAATGAATGCCGTGAATGAATGGAACTTACCCAATGCCAGCTGAGAGGACTGACCGACGTAAAGCAGGCAAAACTACTTAGCCCAGTTCCTACCTCACAGTCATCATACCCACTTACATTTATTGAGCGCTTACTATGTGGCAGGCATGGTTTCAGGTGGTGCTAGTGGTAAAGATTCCACTTGCCAAAACAGGAGACCCGGGTTCTATCCCTGGATCAGGAAGATCCCCTGGCGGAGATTATGGCAACCCACTCCAGTATTCTTGCCTTGGAGATCCCATGGACAGAGGAGCCTGGCGGGCTATGGCCCATAGGGTCGCCAAGAGTCCGACACGACTGAAGTGACTTTGTATGCATGCACCTATCAGTTTACTTAACCCTCAAACGAATCCTATGAGATACATGCTATTATTATAATCTCCATTTAGCAAGTGAGGAACCAAGAGAGACAGAGGGACAAATAACTTACCCAGGGTCACCCAGCTACTAAGTACTCAGCCATGGGTCAAAGCTGGGCTCTTGCTCTCTGCCCTGAGCACCTCTCTAGATGAGCAACCTATAAACAAAGCTGTGGCTGTCATTGTTACTATACCTGGTTCCACGGGAGGATAAAGGACCTTGGTGCCACCCACACACATGCCAGGCCTCTTGCCTCACCCAGGAGATGGTGCCAATGAGGACCCAGCCCCTTGATTTGCAACCATCATCCAGTCTGGGACCACCCGGTGGGAGGCAATGTAACACGCACTAGGGTGGGAGTTTGGTGCTCCGGGTCCTTGTCCTATCCCTGAGAAGAGCTTGCTGTGTGACCTTGGAGAAGTCACCTCACCTCTCTGGGCCACAGCCTCCTTCTGTTTATGATGGAAGGGTGAGATAATGACCCTCCTCCCTCTATGGAGCTTCTTAGGATCTGCGTGAACAGACTCTGCTGGAAACTACTGTTGAACGGAGATGCTGAAAGGCAGATCCCACTGGGAAGCCCTCACCTGTGAGACATCAGAGCAGAGGCTGCAAATCCCACCTCTGGCGTCAGGACCCAGAGGGGCTGTGCGAATGAGGGGATCTGGCCAACGGAGCCTGCTCGTCCGCTCAAGGCAGCCCTGCCTGGCCCCAGCGTTGAGCTCACAAATACAGCCCTGGTTTTGCCAAATGTTTCCAGATAGACCAGGAATCTGACTTTTCTTATGGGCAATCTTTTTCAACATTGACACCATTTTTTACTGCAGTCTGTGATGATAACTGACATATCTGTGGCCGGGGCCTGACAGACAGGCCTCTTCCCCATCTCTGCATCTGTCTGCTGTGGGGAAGACCTGCTGGTAGGGGAATCACCCAGGAGCTCAAGGCCGCCCACCTGGCAAACCCCTGGGAGACCGGGAATGACTTCCTTCCATATTCTAAAACCAAAGGGATGCCCAAGAGTGGGATTGCTAGATCATATGGTACTTTTAGTTTTTTTAGGAGCTCCCGTATGGTTCTCCACAGTGGCTGTGTCAATTTACATTCCCACCAACAATGCAAGAGGGTTCCCTTCTCTCCAAACCCTCTCCAACATTTCTTGGGTGTAGATTTTTTTGATGATGGCCATTCTGACTTGAGTGAGGTGATACTTCATTGTAGTTCCCAGGGCAGTAATAGAGACCCAGATGTGTGAACACTGAGTGGGAAGCGGGCAGGGTGGGATGAACTGGGAGATTAGGTTTGACGCTAATACACTGCCGTGAGCTTCCTTTGGCTCAGATCGTCAAGAGTCAGACTGCAATTCAAGAGACCCAGATTCGATCCCTGGGTCGGGAAGATCCCCTGGAGAAGGAAATAGCAGCCCACTCCAGTACGCTTGCTTGGAACACCCCATGGATGGAGGAGCCTGCCGGGCTTCAGTCCATGGGGTCACAAAGAGTCGGACACGACTGAGCAATTTCACGGTCTTGCCACCACGTGTGAAATAGCTAGTGGGGAGCTGCAGTATAGCACGGGGAGCTCAGCTCAGTGCTCTGGGGGGGTGAGATGGCGAGGAGTGGGAGAGAGGCGTAAGAGAGGGGCCATATGCATGCACAGAGCTGATTCACTGCCTGGTATAGCAGAAACAATGTGATAAAGCAATTATATCCCAATAAAAAAAATAATAAAATTGAAATAGAACCAAAAAACCCAAAGAGATGTTCTAAGAGGGCGGGCAGTTTTTCTCTAACAGTAAAAGTCTTTTCACAGCAGTTTATGTTTTTATTATCATGATCGTGGAACATTCACATGGCTAAGATGGGAACGGTGTAAAAGAGTATAGAATAGTATAAAAAGACTCCAACCGTCTTCCTAGAAATAGTTTCCTATGTCTCTTTCCAGCATACATCTCTCTTTTTTTAATACCCTGCGTTCATATTCCACACACGTTGTTTTGCACTTATTACCTAGTGTACCTTAGACATATTTTCAAAGTATCTCACAAATTCATCTTTTGTTTCTGATTACTCCGTACAAGGCATTACATGGATTTGCCATCATTTATTTCATATTTTATGGACTTCCCTAATAGCTCGGTTGGTAAAGAATCTGCCTGCAGTGCAGGTTTGCCAGTTCCAGTGGTCAGATCCTTTCATGGGATCCAGTTTTCCTCTAAGATGGGCAATGCTGCAAAGAACAACCTTGTCTATGTATATTTTGGGGGTACAAAACAGCATGTCTGGAGCCTGAGATATAATACGTATTTTTCTAAGATGACCACTCAGACACATGGCAATTCATCTGACCTCAAATAGTGATATATCAACCTGTGATACTTCCTTTCCTAGTATGAATAAACAGGACTCTGAGAACAAATCATGAAGCAACTGGGACAAACTTGTGATATTAGGGGACTGTGGGTAAAGATAATGTGGGTGTTCTTTGTCGTATTTCTGCCGCTTTTCTCGAAATTGAAAATAATTTCTGAACTGAAACTGTTAACAAGTTCTCATTAGGAAGCCACTGTGTGACTTGCCTGAAATATTATATTGTTAATTAGAAGCCCCTTAATTCATCCTGATATTTAGAGTCTTTTATTTTCTGTTTTTACTATTTGATGTTTGAAAATATTCACAATAGCAAGCCGTGCTGACATTAGCGAGTGAAATAGTACAAAGACGGACACAGGCAAAGTGAGTCTCCTGCCCGGTCCACCCCTCCTGCCCCTCCCGTCCCCAGGAGACAGCCAGCATTACCAGACTGCTACAGATGCCATCAGCTTACTCCTTGTTGACACGTGGATGTATTAGTATATATTGACCTCTTTTTGTATGTTTAATGAGAAACTATGCGCAGCAGTCTAAAATGTGTTGTTTATGCAGAAGTAGAAAACGGATATGTGGGTGTGGTGGGAGGGGAGAGTGAGTCAGATTGGGAGAGTAAAACTGAGATATATACACTACCCTCCTAAACAGACACCCAGCAGGAAGCTGGGACACGTGCTCTGCGATGGCCTCGAAGGGTGGGATGGGAGAGTGGGGTGGACGAGAGATTCCGAAGGGAGGGGCTATGTGTACATAGCCGATGTGTACATACATAAAGCTCATGCATTGTGTTGTACAGCAGAAACTAACACAACATTGTAAAGCAATTATACTCCAATAAAAAATTTTTAATTTAAAATAAAATCGGTTCTTTAAGCCCCATCACTTATCACAGGTATCCCTCAGTAGATTTAAATCTTACACTCTCTTCTTTAAAATTATTTCTTTACATTCAAACCCAACATTCAGTGCAGTTATTTTTTCTTGAACATTTTGTCTAATTATAAAAGTAATCCAGTAATTAAATAAAATACAGATAATTTGTAAATATCAACGTAGGAAACAAAAGTCATCCCTAACCCTTCCACCAGTGGTAACCGCTGTTAACGCTCTTGTATTTGGGTCTCTTGGTTGAGAACCTGTTCATATGTCTGCATGTCTGTTTGTGTGGGGAGTAATTCACAAAATGGTGCCATTTGGTGTGCTTTCTCAACACCCTGCTCTTCTGCCTTAACATTGTAATGTGAACATCATTCCCATGAATTAAGTTTTCTTTTAAAATAGGAAGTTTGAAAGGAACTGAAACTAATTTTGTTTAGGTTAGATTTGTCATGTCTGTGAAGTGGGAGACGCAGTCAGGGAAGGCTTCCTGAAGGAGGTGATACCTCAGCAGAGTGCTAAAGGATGAACAGAAGTCAGCCAGATGGAAGAGTGGCTAAGACTCTATGCTCTCAATTCAGGGGACCTGGGTTTGATCCCTTGTCAGGAAACCAGATCCTACAAATTGCAACTAAGACCCCATGAACTGCAACTAAAGCCAGATACAGCCCCATAAATATAAATAGAATATTTTAAAAAAGAAAGGAGAATGGGTATACCAGGAGGGAACAGCATGGGCGAAGGCCCAGAGGTAAAAGGAAGTTTAGTGCATTTAAAGCCTGAATGAGATTTGATGGGTTGGTGTGGGGAAGGGAGACAGGGCCAGCTCTTGGAAGGCTGGAGCTGGATTAAGGGACTTGAATTTTGTCCTAAAGGCAAAGGAGAAAGGGGAGAGGAGATGGTACGATCATGCCTGAGATTTGCATTTGAGAATGATCGCTCTGATGGTCATGTGGGAGCAGGACTGGAGAAGGTACAACAGGAGGTGGGGAGAGGGGCACAGGCGTCACGGACATTCCTGGACTGACATTCCCCAGCCTTTGCATTATGATGACCGAAAGACTCACCTGGCCCTCCTTCTGCCCCCACAAGCCAATGGCACTTCTGGAAGAGTCACCTGCATCTTTCTTGGCAGTTATGATGCTCTCAGCTGGTGCGCATTGCCTCCAAGCCCCACAGCACCTCTTAGCAGAGCCTCTGACAATTTGATGGAAGTGCTCTTGGAAAACCTGCACCAAGAAATCTGTTTCTCTCTTGTACAGGTTCCCTCCCTGCCCTGTAGTTCGAAAAACAGAATTTCAAGAGAAAAAGAACCTGGGAACCCAGGTAATGATAGAACCTGACAGGTGGTCTCATTGTCCAAACCACAGCTGAGTCTGAGGATGCTTGATCCTCTGATGATCCCCAGGGCAATGGTCTCAGCATCCCAGAGCTGGAACGTCTCCAGAGATCAGACCATCTCCCACAGGCCACAGTTGGGAGACCCAGGTTTCTTAGAAGAAGAGACTAGACATCTCACTTATTTTAAAACATCCTCTTTTTATTTTTATTCTTTTCAGAAAAGGCTTTATTGGGGCCCCTGCTTTTTTAAAAAGAAATTCATTGAGATACAGTTATGATGTTGTATGAGTTTCTGTTGTCCAGCAAAGTGAATCAGCCATTCATACACATAGATACTCTCTTTTTTGGATTCCCTTCCCATTTGGGTCACCACAGAGCATGGTGTAGAGTTTCCTGAGCTATACAGAAGGTTCTCATTAGTTATCCGTTCATACATAGTAATGTGTATATGTCAGTCCCAATCTCCTAATTCATCCCACCTAAAATCCTCTTTTTAATCAGATCCTTACTTTCCTTTTTTTTTCTTTCATGAAAACCAGAGTCTCAGGTGCCAGATGATCACATCTGTTCCCCCCAAATCCTCCCCAGCCTCATCCTCAAGGCCCCTGGCTAGCTCATCAAACGGATCTTCCTTCAGAAAATGTCAATCAATGCTGCCTAGGCAGAAACGGTGGTTTCTTTTTGTAAACATCTGTAACAGTAAGTGGAGGGGGGCGGGGGAAGAAAAAGAAGTTTAGGAAAATCCATCAACCTAGTTGTTTGGAAGTGGAATGTTTTTCATGAGGCATGAATAATGCCGACCCACTAGTGATTTTTCATTTTCAACTCTGGTCTAGTTCAGGTAACTCCCAATGACATGAATGAGGGCTGGTGTGTGTGTGGGCACACACACACGCACGTGCTTGTGTCTGAGTACACTCGGGACTTAAATGAAACTAGAAACCAGTCAGTAAGGCACCCGTTTGGTCCTGAGTTCCTGAAGCAAGACTTAACTAAATGCAGGGCTGTGTTGTATGTAACTAAGCACCTGTGAATCTTGAACCCCAGCTCTGTCCCCTGTGAGCTGTGTGATCTTGAGAAGCTATATATCCTCTCTGGGGTTTCCCTGGTCGCTCAGCAGTAAAGAATCTGCCTGCCAATGCAAGAGAGGCAAGTTTGATCCCTGGGTCAGGAAGATTCCGTGGAGAAGGAAGTGGCAGCCCATTCCAGTACTCTTGCCGGGAAATCTCATGGACAGAGGAGCTTGGTGGGCTACTGTGTTCAAGTGATCTCAAAAAAAATCAAGACACGACTTACCGACTAAACAATACCTTCTCTAAGGCTCAGTTTCTTCACTGCAAAGTGGGACTATTGTAATAACTGTCTCACAGGGCTGTAAAGTACTGCCTGAGATAGAAAGTAGCAAGCAAAGTCACATACCATAGATTCCAGCCCTCAGTCAATGGTAACTCATTTCTTTTGGAGCATAACATGTGAATTTTGAGGGATCCCAGTGCATCTGAGCTCCACCCACAAGAACAAGTAGAGACAAAGAGCAGGAGGCTCCTCAGTAAATCTAAGAGGCCAAGGGACCCTGTGTGTGTCTTGCTACAATAGAGAGATACAGCCGTTGCCCAGTGAAAATCAAGTTCTTGGAAGAACACATAACAAGCCCAAGATCTAGACAAACACATTCTAGGAGGAAGAGCCACAAAACTCCAGCTACGAGAGCTGGGAAACGGAGCAAGGTGCAAGGGACACACCTTCCGGGGAGTTCAGGAACTAAGGCCAAGAATGAGAGGGTTGTTGGGACTGCTCTGATGGTTCAGTACCTAAGACACTGCTCTCTCAGTGCAGGGGGCCTGGGTTCGATCCCTGGCCAGGGAACTAGGTCCCACATGCTGCGGCTAAAGATTCCACAACTGAAGAAGATGCCACCTCCCACAATGAAAATCGAGGCTTCCCCCTGCTGCACCTAAGCCTCGATGCGGCCACACAAATTTAATTAAGAAAATGAATAAGGGGGTTGCCCCAGGCGATGCTATACGAGCAGCCCTGGACTGTCTGTGCTCCCATCACCGGTCTCTGCAAACACATTTCCCTGGCACTCGGGGAAGCAGTGCGCTGGACTTTAACCAAGGCATCAACCTCGGAAATGGTTCTCCAAACCAAAGCGCATTCTTGTCATTGTTCTCTTGAGGCAGGCCGTCAGCAAGAAATCCGGTCTCCAGGCTGGGTCTGTGTGAACACACCCGGAGAGGTGTGTCCGGTCCTTGTATACCAATTTGTCCTAGAACTGAGCAGACTGTTTGTAGCAGTCTGGCTGTATTATGCATGGCATTCACTTGCTAATTTGCATTTCCTTTACCTCTTAAAAAATGAAAAGCAAAAGCAAGTAAATGATGAAGGGAGGGAAATTGAATGCCTAATAAATGAAGAGCCTGCCGCGATGAAAAGATTGGGAGCAATTTGAAAACAAAGTGAAGTTCTGCTAAAGAAAGGGACGTGAACTCCCTGAGCAAGGGAGCCCTGGGGTTTCTGGCTCTCCCTCTGGTTGGAGAGAGGATTCAGAAGGGAATAGCAAAACCCCCATTCTTCCCTTGCTTTGTGTAACCTTAGGCAAGTCCCTCCAGCTCTCCCAGCCTCAGTTTTCCACTCTGAAAAATGGGTATGATAGTACCTGGTCTGGTGACCTCCCAGGATTCATGGGAGATCAGCGTTAGTAATGTAGATGGGAGAGCTGGCACTGAACCAAGAACTTGGAGGTCAGTAAAAAGGATTGCTTTTTATACAATTCAATGGCTGTACTGAAATCAGAGGGACTTTTTGCCCTCAGAAACTATGCGAGGTGGGAAGAGCACAGCCTTTGCATACAGATCCGAGTTTGGGTCCTAAGCCTACTAGCCATTATGACCTTGGGTAAGTCACCTTTCCTCTCTGAGAGTCAGTTTCCCCGTAAGTGGAATAGAAATAATGACGCTTGCACCCTTGTACCATTGCCTCGAAGGATTAACAGCTTAAGGTATAAGATGGTATCTGACACATAGTAGCTGCTCAGCTAAAACCAGTTTTACTCTCCTTCCTGCCATGATTGTTGAATAGCATTTGCCCTGTTTTCATTATGAACCCAGAATCTGCTTCATGAAATGGGAAAGATTGACCACAAGGAAAAGTTAGGATTTCTCAGATTTTTTTTTTTTTTTTTTTTTAGCTATGGGAGACCTTAGAAATATTTAGCTCAGGATCAGAGTCAAAGCATTTTTAACTGGCTACCAATACTAAGTCAACCCCTTCAATATATAACAGTGCAGCAAGTCTGACATCAAGAAATTAACAAGCGGGCATAAGATACCAAGAATCTGGCTGGCGATCCGCGGGTTATAAATGGAAATAAAGCATACACACAAATACATTTTTACACTTAACCACTTGAAATACATATTCATCAGCACCGATTCATCTAACTCCAATCACATATAGCTTTAAACTCAGAGTCGCTAGCAAATTTTGCCTTTAGTCAGAATCTTTCAAAGTCTGTCCCCTGGGAAACATAGGGTTTCCTGGAAATGCCTTGGGCTGATAAGGAGGAGTCCCCTCCCCACTTTAACAAGAGCATCTTTAATCTATTTTAAACAGCAGGGTACTATGTAGGCTTTATAAAAATAAAAGCGTTCTGCTATAAAACAAAACTGTGAAAATGACTAGTGGAGCTCGAACCTCTCACCACCCAGGTTGGAATAATGAAGCTTCCAGGGAAGTGGTGACTTACTGAGGTCACGGGGAATGTGTAAAAAACAGCAGGATCAAAGGCCAGGCCGGTGCCCCAGGCCTCTCCCTGTTCTGATCAGAGAGCATTCTTTGAGTCTCGAGACAATGATTGCAGCGAATCAGCAGCTTGCTCTCCCACCGGACAGGTGTTTGTGACATGGCCACGTGGTGCTGGGCTGGCCTTGAGAGCAGAAGCAGGAGGCCAGCAGCCCACACAAGCAGCAGGCTGGTTTCTGGGTTCCAGGCTCCTGGCTCTGGTTTCCAGTTCATGGACTGGACACCCACCCCATCCTGAAAAGAGACCTCTCCCTTTGGGTGAGAGCTATGGCAAGATTGACTCAGATCATTTAAAATCAAGGCACTGGGTGAGAAAACAGATTCTCTGAGCACCTTCGATGTCCTTGGCAGTCTCTAATTAATTCCCTGGGAAATAGATTTTTCAAATGTTAAAAATTTTTTTTATTGAAGTGTAGTTAATTGACGATGCTGTGTTAGTCTCAAGTGTACAGCAAAGTGATTCAGTCATATTGTGAAAGTGTTCGTCTCTCAGTCGCGTCCGACTCTTGGAGACCGGCCAGGCTCCTCTGTCCATGGAATTCTCCAGACAAGAATACTGGAGTGGGTAGCCATTCCCTTCTCCAGGGGATCTTCCCAACCCAGGGATCAAACCCGGGTCTCCCGCATTATGGGCAGATTCTTTCCCATCTGAGCCACCGGGGAAGCCCCAATTCAGTTATATTAATATATATATGTACTGATATATATAATATATCAGTACATATATTTTTCAGATTATTTTCCATTATAGGTTATTACAAGATATTGAGTCTAGTTCCCTGTGCTATACAGTAGGTCCTTGGGAAAGTAGATTTTTGCCATCCCATTTTATGACTAGGGAAACTGAGGCTTAGAGAAGACAGGTGATGAGTCTAAACCAACACAGTCAGCATGCAGTCAGAGTCAGGATTGTTTCTGGTCGGGGTCGGGGGTGGTGTGTGGAACTCAACGCATGACTTCTGGCTTGACCACACCCACTGTATTCTGGGCCCTCTTTCTTGTCTCCCAGTCATCACACCGCCCCAGCTACAGCCTGACAGCCCAGGATCCCAAGCTGAAGGGTCATTAACCACATTCTGAGAGGCTGGAGGGTTTAGACTAACATCTCCTATTGGATGCAAGCCCACCACGCCTGTGTAAGTTTCCACGACCAGTGTTTTGCATGGGGGCCTATAAGCGGCACTCCAATACTCTTGCCTGGAAAAATCCCATGAATGGAGGAGCCTGGTAGGCTACAGTCCATGGAGTCGCATTGAGTTGGACACCACGGAGCGACTTCACTTTTAGTTTTCACTTTCGTGCATTGGAGAAGGAAATGGCAACCCACTCCGGTGTTCTTGCCTGGAGAATCCCAGGGACGGTGGGCTGCTGTCTATGGGGTTGCACAGAGTCGGACACGACTGAAGCGACTTAGCTGCTGCTGCTGCTATAAGCAGCAAAGACCTCCTCTCTAGAGTGAGTGGTCTACTGCCAGATGTTCCTGCTGGCGCGAAACTGGACAGAATTGAGGGTGGGCAGGCAAGCAAGTAGGCGGAGCCATGGCTCTTTGTCTTGGTTGAGAGGTTGTGTTATTCCCCATCCTCCTGATATACTTCTTCCACTGGGTTCTCCAATGGGACCCTGTCTCTCTCCTGCTTCTCAGCCTCCTCTACTGGGACATCTCTGCTGCTCTTCTCCCTGACCTCCTGGTGGTGGGGACTTCGGGGCTCAGTCCATAATCCCCCATCTCTGCACTGGCTCCCAAGCTAAGCCACTCTAAGTCCTACAGTTCTGAATACCACCTCTGTGCCGATGCTCCCAGCCCAGATGTGGGAATTGGTATGTTAGGGCCGTATTGTGTCTGGAGGCTCTCTCTTTCTCTTTTTCCTTAAGTGTTTTTGATGTAAAAAAAACCCAAAACCCCAGACCCTCTTGCCCAGCCACCTGCTCCATTTCTGGGACAGCATCTCACACCCCGCATTTCTGAAACTGAATTTCTGTTCCCCTCCCCCGAAAACTACTCCACTCCCAGCTTTCTGTGTCCCAGTGAGGACATCTGCACCCTTCCACTTGTTCAGGGGGAAAGTCTGTCTGGAGCCCTTTCTTTCTCTCTTGCCCCACCTCCGGTGGATCAGAAAATCTTGTTGTGTCTACCTTCAAAATATGCCAAGAATCCAAGCATTTCACACCACTTGCACTGCACCCACCTGGTCTAGACCATCAGGATGCCTTGCTTGGATGACTTCAAAAACCTTTTAACACTCTCCTTACACCCACACCCACAGAGGAAGCTGAATTAATGCACCTCCGCCCTGGAAGATAGCAGGTTCCAATCCCTGGAATATATATTAATAAACATCGCCTCCTTTGGAAAAAGAGTCTTTGCAGGTGTAAAGACCTTGAGATGGAAAGCTTATCCTGGATTACTCAGGTAACCCTAAATGCTCCCACAAGTGTCCTTATAAGAGACAGGGGGCAATTTGACCGTCATACACAGAGGAGATGCTATAAGCATGCAGACAGAGGCTGAGTGATGTGACTACATGCCAAGGAATGCTGTAGACCACAGAAGCCAGGAGAGGAGAGCAATGGACTCTCCTCAAGAGACTCCAGGGACTTCCCTGGTGGTCCAATGGTTAAGACATTGCCTTCCAACGCAAAGGATATAAGAACCCACATACCTCGCAGTCAAAAAGCCAAAACATAAAAGAGAAACAATATTGTCACAAATGCACAGAGACTTTAAAAATAGTCTACATCAAAATAACTTAAGGAAAAAAAGAGAGAGAGAGCACCTCCAGACAGAATACGGCCCTAACATACCAATTCCAGCCCAGTGACACTGATTCTGGGTTTGTGGCCTGCACAACCGTGAGGAAAGAAGTTTATATCATTTTAAGCCACTTAGTTCATGGTAATTATTTACAGCAGCCACAGAAAACTGATACATTCCCCTACAGTCTTTCCTTACCACATTCTTTTAAACAGAAATGCCATGCCAAGTCACTTCAGTCACGTCTGACTCTGAGACCCCATGGACCCCGTAGCTCACCAGGCCCCTCTGTCCATGGGATTCTCCAGGCAAGAATACTGAAGTGGGTAGTCATTCCCTTCTCCAGAAGGTCTTCCTGACCCACGGGTTGAACCCAAGTCTCTGGCATTGAAGTCGGATTCTTTACCATCTGAGCCACCAGGGAAGCTCCTTAAATAGTAATAAGATCACATTAATCATTTGATCACAACCCTTCAGAGGTTCCCCTCTTTTATCCAGAAAAGAATGGTCATCGCAGTGGCTAGATGTTCTTATCTGCATTACTGCCCTGACCTGTTTCACCAGCATATACTCAGCCATTCCAGCTACACTCTGTGTGTATTAATCGCTCAGTCATGTCCAACTCTTTACGATCCCATGGACTGTAGCCTGCCAGGCTCCCCTGTTCATGGGATTGTCCAGGCAAGAATACTGGAGTAGGTAGCCATTCCTGTCTCCAGGGCATCTTCCCAACCCAGGGGATTGAACCCAGGTCTCCCACATTGCAGGCAGATTCTTTAATCACCTGAGCCGCCAGGGAAGCCCTCAGCTACACTGAAGTCCCTGCTATTTCAGGAACAGGCCAGCCATACACCCACCCCGGGGCCTTTGCACTTGAGGTTCCCTCTTCCTGGAATACTCTTCCAAGAGATATCTACATGACTCACTCCCTTACCACTCTGCAGTCCTGAAAGCTGAGAGTGGGACTTCCCTGATGGTCCAGTGGTTAAGAATCTGCTTTCCAATGCAAGGGATCCCTGGTCCAGAACTAAGGTCCCACATGGCGGGGCAACTAAGCACAAGAGCCACAATGAAAGATGCCTCAACGAAGATCTAGCAACTAAGACTCGATGTAGCCAAATAAATAAACATTTTAAAATAAAATAAAAATCACTGAATGGTGCATTTAAAAAAAGAAGCAGCTGAGAATTAAGTCAGATCTCACTTTCTCAGTGAGCTCAACCATCATCACCCTACTTAAGCNGGAGATATCTACATGACTCACTCCCTTACCACTCTGCAGTCCTGAAAGCTGAGAGTGGGACTTCCCTGACGGTCCAGTGGTTAAGAATCTGCTTTCCATTGCAAGGGATCCCTGGTCCAGAACTAAGGTCCCACATGGCGGGGCAACTAAGCACAAGAGCCGCAATGAAAGATGCCTCAACGAAGATCTAGCGACTAAGACTCGATGTAGCCAAATAAATAAACACTTTAAAATAAAATAAAAATCACTGAATGGTGCACTTTAAATAAAGAAGCAGCTGAGAATTAAGTCAGATCTCACTTTCTCAGTGAGCTCAACCATCATCACCCTACTTAAGCCACAGTCTGCAACCCCTCTTTCCCTGGCATGCCCTGTTCTCCTCACCTGTCTCTGATTTTCATTTTATCCATGATTGTCTACAACCTTCTAGCATACTATGTCGTTTTCTCATTTATTATGTTTATTGCTTCCTGCCTGTCTCCCCAACACCATGTGACTGTACCTAGAATATAAGTTCCCTGGAGCACAGGGACCTTTGTCCCTCTTGTAACTGATATATTCCAAGCGCCTAAAGCAGAGTCTGGCACAGAAGAGANAGTTCTCCTCATTTTCATTTTATCTATCTCTGATTTTCATTTTATCCATGGTTTTCTACAACCTTCTAACATACTATATCGTTTTCTCATTTATTATGTTTATTGCTTCCTGCCTGTCTCCCCAACACCATGTGACTATACCTAGAATATAAGTTCCCTGGGACACAGGGACCTTTGTCCCTCTTGTAACTGATATATTCCAAGCGCCTAAAGCAGAGTCTGGCACAGAAGAGATGCTCAGAAAATATTTGCTGAATGAACAGGTGCATGTGTGATCTATGAAAGGTGTCTGCCTTTGTTCTTGGGTAGAACTCACCCCTCCTTTCCTTAAANTGTGTGTGTGTGTGTGTGTGTGTGTGTGTGTGTGTCTTGAGAGGGCTGGCCATAAAGAAGATAAAGAACATGGCTCTAGAGCATCTTGATTTATGGAAGGAGGTTGCCTGAAGGCAGAGGGAGCAAGAAACACCAGCAGGGCAAGGGCCCTCCAGGAAGGGGAGGTGGGAGACCCATCCCACTTTTTCTGGTGTTTCAGATCCTTCCTGTCTCGCTGCCTGGGGAATGTCAGCCCCTGGTGGCCTCCTGTAGCCCCTCAAGCAGATCAGGTAGGGAATCTAATGAAATGGAAACTGTCCTTTCAACAAAGAACTCCAGGCCTGCGCTCCAGGCAGGCCCCCAGGAGATGAGGCTGGTATTTGCTTCCTGACCCATTGCCTAGCGCCCAGCATTTCCTGTCTCCCTGGCTGCAGAAAGCTTTTTGCTTTCCATCCTCAACAAATGGTGGTCACTCAAGTGACCTGGACCTAGAAGAGGAGTGCCAGGGATGGCTGGCCTGAAAGAAATCTTTAAGAATGAGCTGGGGTCCAGAGTGAGGTCAACAGGGGCCTGAGCTTCAGTGTGAAGGGGGCCTGAGACCCCAAGCAGCTTGGGGAGGATGTAGGGGAGACTGAACTTTTTTGGAGCAGCATGTGTGCTTCTCCAAGATTCAGTGGACATGAGTTTGAGCAAGCTCCAGGAGATGGTGAAGGACAGGGAAGCCTGGAGCGCTGCAATCCATGGGGTCGCAAAGAGTCAGACACGACTGAGTGACTGAACGGCAGCAAGACAATCTCGGGCTTCTCTCATTTTGCAGACTGCAAGTCAGGATGGGCATGGACCCAACCCCCACAGGCCTGAAGGATCCAGACCAACTATCTCAGGAAAGATGTGTTCGTTTGGAAAACTTTTTGGCGCCTATGTCATAAACTCATCCAACGAGCCTTTACTGTATACCTACTATGTGCCGGGTCCAGACCTGGTGCTTATCTTACAGACTGGTTGGATAAGCAGGCAAATAAACAGGCAGGTATGGAACAGAGTGGGAAGTGTTGTTCCTGGGGAACACTGATGAGGGAGACTTGACTTTGACTGGAAGTCAGGGTGGGCTTCCTGGAGGAAAGGACACTTAAGAACAAGCACATGCCTGCTCTTAGGGGCTGGGGAGAAGAGAGTTACGGAGAAAGCACGCACTGTGCTGATCATACAAACACTTCCCAGTACTCACATCTATGATGGCTTGCAAATGTCTCTGCAGTTGTGTCCTCAGGTGTCAGCAAACTCGTTTCATATTTATTTATGGAGTTTTGCCAGGTCCTCGTTGAGGCATGCGAGATCTTTTAGTTGCAGCACGTGGTATCTAGTTCCCTGACCAGGGATCGAACTCTGCATTGGGAGCGAGGTGTCTTGGGCACTGGACCACGAGGAAAGTCCTGGCAGGCTCTTCTTTAAATGTATAATCATTGGGTTTTTTGGAGGGGAGGATAGACATATTCACGGACCACCTGCTATGGGCTGTGGCAGTTGCAATCACCTTGTACTGTCTTCAGATCATCCATTCATCATCTGACAAATATTTACTGAACACTTACTATGAACCAGAGAGTGTTCTAGGCCCTAGATTGAACAGCAATAAGCAAAGCAGACAAAAAAGCCTGCCCTGCAGAAATTTGACTCAAGCTATTGTGGATGAAAGAGACACAAATACATATGTGACCCACATGGAATACTGGGTGGGATCAGTGAAATGGAGAAAAAACAAAACAGAGCTAATAGCAGAAATGCTGTTGTGGGGTCAGCGTGGAGCAAGGCGGTTACAGCTCTAAAATAGGGTGTTCGGGAAAGGCCTCGCATTTGAGCAAAGACTTGTAACGGGAGGATCAGGGTTCTTGGTGGATATCTAGGGGACGGATACTCCTCACAGAGGAAACAGCACATGCCAAGGCCCTGTGGCAGGAATGAGCCTCCTCTGTTTAACAAGGGCAGGGAGGCAAGAGAGACAGAAAGGAGTCAGATCTCAGGAAGAAGGCAGTCAGGCCACGGTATGCATGCAGCTTTGCTAGGTGTGAAGTGAGGAAAAGATGTCAAGATTGAGCAGAGCGGTTGTGGGTTAAATCGGATGGCTCTGGTGTCAAGAAGAGCCTGGAGGGAGACCACAGGGGAAGCAAGGAGGCCGAGGAGGAGGCAGCTCCCTGCAGCCAAAGCCTTAGCATCACCTTGGGCCATGCTGCCTGGCTCCTAGCAGGGTCCCTGGTGCCTTCTCCCCTCTCTTGGGATGAGTAAGTCAAAGGAACAGCCTCGAGTCCAAAAACCTGCCAGTGTCAGGAGGCAGCTCCCAGGAGAGGCAGACACCATCCAGGTTTCTCCATCGATTATAGCAGCAGGATTCTTCACCACCAAACCTCCAGCAAGTGCCTTCAGGCCCCAGTGGCAGTAGAATCAGGTGGAGAACCCAAACTTTCAACAGAAACAAAACACCAGCATCTATTAAGTGGCAATACCATCAAGCCTAACCTAATTCCAGAGGCCAGTCCTGTGGGCCTCCCCACACCCAACCCTGCTGTGGCCCCAGCTGAAGGCCCTCCCCAGGCCCAGTCCTGGCTGGGGCTTGGCTTCCCCTAACACACCTCACCAGCCACCACCTGGCCTCACTGGGGGGACGCCACCAAGCTCCTCGATGACGATGGCTCTGATGGTGCTCTGCTGCTGGCCCAGATGACAGGCTTCTAGGTAGCACCCTCTTTAGCGTGATTTCTCGTGTCCCTGAACCACACTCTTGTGTTCATTCCCTGGGGCTGTGATAACAAATTGTCTCAGCCGTGTGGTTTAAAATGACAGAAATGTATTCTTTCACATTTGGTGCCAGAATCCAAAGCCAAGGTGTTGGCAGGGTCACAATCCCTGTGAAGCTCTAGGAAAGCCCATTTTCTTGCCTCTTCCAGCTTCTGGTGGCTCTTCTGTGTGTTCTTTGGCTTGTACTGCTGCTGCTGCTGCTACTAAGTCGCTTCAGTCGTGTCCGACTCTGTGCGACCCCATAGACGGCAGCCCACCAGGCTCCCCCGTCCCTGGGATTCTCCAGGCAAGAACACTGGAGTGGGTTGCCATTTCCTTCTCCAATCTTGGCTTCTACAAGGCAGCGTTTAATTCCTGCCTCTGTCTCCGTCTTCACGTGGCCTTCTTACCTCTGTGTCTCTCCACCTTCAAGTAAGTCTTCCTCTCTTTTCTCTGATAAAGACACCAGTCCATTGGCTTTAGGACTCACCTTAAATCCTGGCTAATCTCATCTCAAAATCCTTAACTAATTACTTCTGCAAAGACCCTATTGCCACATAAGTTTACATTCTAAGGTTCTTGGTGGAAACACATTTTAAGGGGACACTATCCAACCCACTACAGTCTACCTTCTGGCCCCCTTCTCCCAAAGCTCACATCCTTCCCACATGCAAAATATATTCACTCCTATCCCATTGCTCCCCAAAGTATTAACCCATTCCAGCATCATCTGTAAATCCAAAATCTTATTTAAATCACGTCAATTCAAGAAATTCCAATATCTCATCATGGAAATCAAGTATGGATGAGACTCTGGATCTGATCCATCCTGAGCCAAGATTCTTCTCCATCTCTCACTAAGGAGATCAGACAGACTACGTGGAGGCCACTGGCTACGTGGAGGCCAAGGCTGGGTGCACACCGGGCTGGCTCCTTTCCCGAGCAGAGCTCAGTAGAAGGGCTACATAGAGGACTCTTCCCAACCAGGTCCAAGAAGGCCAGGTGACCCCTGTGCCCTAAGGGAGCTGGACTAGGGTCACTCGTCAGCCTTCCAAGCCCCTAAGCCACTCTTACCATCATCACACATGTATGTAGAATTTGCACTTCTGCCCTGACTCATTCCAAAGATGATTTGAGTTAGAAATAGAGCAGAGACTCTCAAAACCAAACGGGACCAATTCCCATCCCATGTTTGAGTCGTTGCTGCCTGCCTCTGCTCCTGCAACTCTCACACTCCGCAGCAACAGGGAATTCCCTCCCACATCATCAGGGAGTCACGCCTCTTATGGTTTCCTCAGGTTAAGACTGACTGCAGGACCCTGGAAAGGAAGAAGGGAAAGAGCAGCAGGCCTGCTTGGTTTTACCCATGTCATTCCCGGAGAAGGCAATGGCAGCCCCACTCCAGTACTCTTGCCTGGAAAATCCCATGGATGAAGGAGCCTGGAAGGCTGCAATCCATGGTGTCGCAAAGAGTTGACACTGCTGAACGACTTCACTTTCACTTTTCACTTTCCTGCGTTGGAGAAGGAAATGGCAACCCGCTCCAGTGTTCTTGCCTAGAGAATCCCAGAAACGGGGTAGCCTGGTAGGCTGCCGTCTGTGGGGTCGCACAGAGTCGGACATGACTGAAGTGACTTAGCAGCAGCACAGTCATTCCCAGGCATGGAGACAGACCCGGGTGAGCCTCGGCTGCCTGCATTTGTGGTTATTTGTCCTGTCTCTCACTCCAGCTGGGCCCAGCAGTGACCTCACTTTCCAAAACAGAGGCTGAGAAGACAAGCGCAGTATAGGGACCAGAGCCACATGCCCTCAGGAGAAAGAGAAAGAAGAAAGCGGAAAGGGCAGGGAAGGATGACGTCACAGCTCCGTATCTGCCCTCAGCCCGATCCCACAGTGGGGTGGGGAAGGCAGGAGTATGATTAGCATCACAGACTAATCTGATTCTTCTGTGTCTCTTTGAGATGGGTGACCCCAGTGTCTGTGGCTGGCAGACCAGACTCACTCTGAAACACTCTGAAACTGCTCCCCTCCCAGCTCAGGGCTCATTGCTCCAGCTCAACAAACCACCGTGCCCTCTAGACACTGCAGGGAGCTGGCCGGGACAGCTCATCACAGCCTTTCCCGAGACGAAGGGAAACTTAGTAGTAAGAACTGGTGGCCTCTCGGACCCATTTTTAGTAAATTACAGGAAGGTGCCCGCCTTCCCAAAACCTCATAAAAGATGGATGGTGTGTTTGTAGAACATCCCTGGTTTTTACGAACTTCACCTTCCCTTTTAAAAGCTGCTAACTTCAAAGAAAACAAATTGCTCCGGGCATTTTGGTGGTTGTAATAAAATGCATTCCCCAGGAACTTGGTTTCCGTTTCAGCCTCACAGAAGGAGACAGAGTTGCCGTGTGGGTGCCCACGTGTCTGCTTCCTTGTGGGGGACAAGTTTTATCTCCCTGCAAAGCAACTGATTTATGCTGAGAACTGCCAGCCCGTGGCCATGACCTACTTTGGTCTTTACGATACAATATCCAGGGCTTGGCAGGGCTGCCCCGCTTGAAGGAAACCCAGAGTACAGAAGCCGAATCTGTGAGCGTGTGTGTGCACTGGAGGGTGTCCTTTGACAATCCACTTTAACAAAAAATAAAATAAAAATGCATGTGTGTGTGTGTGTGTGTGTGTGTGATTTCCTATTCAGTGAACTAAAGTGTCGTTTCGGTTTTGAAATTTTGGAAACAGTTCATGTGTGTATGAATTGGGTCAGATAGTAGATTTCAAACTCGGGAGAAAATAACATACACCGTGGCATAGTATGTGAGTTTTCTGTTTCTAGAGTGGAACATTTCTGTAGGGGAGAAAGAATAATTTTCCCTCTATCTTTCTCAGTTCTTACCTGAGTCCCCTGTCATAAAAGACAGGTGAACAAGAGAAAAACAAAGTTTTTTTGTTTGTTTTTTTTTTAATTTTAATTTTTATTTTTTCATCTCAGGTGTACATGAGTTCCCAATCTTGTATATCTCATGTTAATCATAAAAGATATCCAGGAGACAATGAGTAACTCAGAGGTAGCTTTAAATTAAATATTTATTACNTTTTTTTTTTAATTTTAATTTTTATTTTTTCATCTCAGGTGTACATGAGTTCCCAATCTTGTATATCTCATGTTAATCATAAAAGATATCCAGGAGACAATGAGTAACTCAGAGGTAGCTTTAAATTAAATATTTATTACCACTTTAATGGAGGAAAGAGAGGGAGGATGGAGACTTCTTAGGGGAGAGTAAATGATCTCAAGAAAGGATGAATGTGCCCTTAGAAGAATGGGTAGGAGGTACAGTGGTTTGCAGCAAAGCATGTCTGGGTGTGGGGTCAGCTTCAAGTCTCCCCTCTTGTGACAAGAGTCTCTCTTACTCAGTTGATGACATCCCCAGGGAGGGGATTTATGACAGTCGAGTTCCTTTCAGAGAATTTATTTTTAAACAAATAAGGGGAGTTCAAAGAAAGCCTTTTCCTGTGTTTTCAAGTGCCAACAGCTCCAAATAATCCATATGCCAGGGACTTTCCTGGTGGTTCGGTGACTAAGACTCCGTGTTCCCAATATGGGGAGCCCAGGTTCAATCCCTGGTCAGGGAACTAAGATCCCACACGCTGCAACTAAGACCCAGTGCAGCCAAATAAATAAATAACGGTGCATTTTTAAAATCAATATGCCAAAGCAGGGAATTTGGGCGTGACATGTCCTGAGCTCCTTCAGTCGTATTTTGGGGTGGCACATTGTGCCACCCTTCGGCTCCAGGGCGGCGGTGTGAGCACCCCTCTCTGCCCAGGGCACTGTCCTGTATGTACAGGGGTGGAGATAGGAGGGTTGGGGGTTTCGGTGGAGCCCTGACGCAGGCATGGATCCGAGAATGCTAGGACTGACAATCATCTCATTTGTCTGTCCTCAATCCAGGGACCGAGATCGCTGCGAGTGTGGGTATGGGCACAGGAAGCTTTCTGGGGGGTGCAGAGGCACAGAAAGGGGTGAAGGAATCAACCTCCGGGTCCCCAACGTCCATACAGTCCCCATGTGCAAGGGACAGTGCCTGGAATCTGCTGGCGGCCCTCTCCACTCCCCTCTGGTGACCCCCGAGAAGAGTCTCCCACTTTACAGAGAAAGGCAAGCCTCACACCTCTGGGGCAGGGTGCACTGTCCTGAGTGGCACAGTTCTCTTGGTGCCATCAAAGGGACAAACCAGGAAAACGCAGCTACAGAAGGAGCGGTACCTGAGACAGAGCAAGGAGGGCTCCGTGAGAAGTCGGGAGGGGGCAGCCAGGTCGCCGCTGCCCACGGACCTCCCCATTGTCCTCTCAGCGCTGGGAAGTGGCCACAGGGAAGCACGTTAAAGGGTGAATTGAAAAGTGATGTCAGGTTTTGTGGGTTGAAAGTAAGTCTGATTTGGCGGAATCATTTGACAGTGAGGATGGCTTGGCCGTTTGGGTTTGATAGGGTTCGTGACATGATCCCCCCCCCAAAATATGGCACCCTGGCCTATCAGATATCTTAAGCTGAAAGAATTTGAAATGAGAAGCTACTGTATAACACAGGGAACTCTACTCCATGCTCTGCGGGAACCGTAATGGGAAGGAAATTCAAAAAAGGTGAGATATACGTGCATGTATGGCTGATTCATTTCGCTGCACAGCAGAATCTAACACAATACTGTAACACAACTATATGCCAACAAAAGAACTCTTTTTTTTTTTTTAAGTAAAACCGGAAAAAAGGAATTTGAATAAACAACAAAAGCAGGAAGTTCACTCTGAGTTCCCCACACCCTTCTCAGAAACAGGTCAAAAATTCCCATGTGACAGTGGTACTCTCTGAACCAGGAGGCCTCCTTACCACCCAAGAGAGGGATGTGGAGGCCAAAAAGGCTGCATAAACAGATCCTGCTAAACTAACCCTTATCTTGCTAGGTATTTCTTCATCACTAACTGCCAGCCCAGACCCCTTTGTCTTATCCATTCTTCTCACCTGCGTTTTTTGTTTTTTTTTTGTCTAAAAGGTTTGTAAACTTCCTGATCACGTTATTCAGGTCTCCATTCTGTTGTAAAGGCTCGCATATCCATCTAAAAATAAAAAAAAAAAAAAAAGAGCATGCTTTTCTGCTGTTAATTTATCTCTGTCAGTTGAGTTCTCACACCTCGCCAAGGACCGTAAAGAGGCTTGAAGAAAATGTTTTTCCTTCCCTACTGGTTGTAGGAAGGACATTTTCTATAAATTCCTTGAGCAAAATTTACAACCCAAGCTTGTGGAGAAAATATACTTAAACCACAAATATAAAATAAATTACATTTAGACCTTGCTTAAAAACATTCGCATGGTTAAGAGTTATTCAAATTTATTGTCGGAGTACCTTAGCAGAACTGATCAAGTAACTAGCATGGTGCTGGCAATGCCCTAGATAATAAATATTTGTGGATTTGAGGGGGGGGAAGTAAGTAATTGATATAAATGAGGAGATTAAAGCTGCAGAGGATACTTGATTTGTCTATTAAAACAGAAATAAGTGGCGCCAAATTGTACACTTGAAAATGGTTTAAATGGTACATGTTGTGTTATGACTATTTTTATAGCAATAAAAATCCATTAGTGGCAGAGTTGGATGGCACTCGGGGGCCGAGAATCTTATCCAGTGGCTCCTGCTTGCCTCCCTCCTGGTTGCTAACCTTAACTTTCTGCAAATGTTGTTATCAGGATTTCCTAAAAGATGTCCACAAAGCAGGGGACTCTGTTGATGAGAAATGCTGAAGCAAGAAACTAATCAGAGAAGCAGGCTGGAAAGGAGAGTCTCTTAACCGGAGGAAACAGTGGGGCCAGGGGTCAGTGATCACAGGACCCTGATCGCAAGGCACAAAAGAATCTGTCAGGCCTGGATCCGCCAGGCATCGGAGGCAGTATCGGAGGCTCAGATCTGCAGCTTGGGACCACCATGGTGGTCCACCAGGGAAGGGAAGGGGATCCTGCTGGCACCCTGCAAGATGCAACAGCGTCCATCCATGAGGAGACAGGGCTACCACAAGCAAGGGCAGCCCCAGATGCAGGCCCCAGGCTTTGGAGGGTTCATTCTGGTCTTCAGCCTGCCGTGAACCTCCGTATAGAGTGAGCAGTATGAGCTCCAAAGGACCATGATCACCAGGAACTCCACCTCCCCACCCACCCCCGGCCAGACTCTGGAATTCCCTTCCCCAAGAATGCCAAGCCCCACAAATCAGCATCTGTCACACCTGTGTGCAAGCAGACCCAGGCAGGTGCAGGGGTGAGTTTCCTCCCAAAGCTGAGGCAGGCAAGGGCCTGGCTGGCTGATGCCACGCCCCCGTTCCCAGGAGGAACCGTCAGCCTTTCTCACCTCTAGCGCTGAGCCTCGCTCTTAGCACACAGGTTGGCCTTTGGGCCTCAGCTCACTTCTCACTCCAGCTCTTTCCTCCACTGGGATGCTGAGCTCCCTGAGGACCAGGGAGCCCTGTCAGGCTCCTGAAGCTGGCCAACTCTTGGGTTCCCCCTTTGTTTAACAGAGGATTGTCTTCTGTTTCTCTCCCGCAAGGCACCTGTCACAGTACTGAGCTTTATAGCAGGCATTTGATAAAGATTTCACTGGTATTGACTATTAGAAGGTGCATTCGTAGACCCCACATCACAAATGAATGAGAGATCTTGGGCGCACAAGGTTGGCTGTTCCCTGGAATGTCTGCGATATCTCATTGGTCAAAATCCAGGTAACGCTCAGTGTGTGACGTACTGCTCTTTTTAAAAGATTTTTTCATATTTATTTTGTTTGACTGGGCCAAGTCTTAGTTGCCGAATGTGGGATATTATTTTTTTTTTTAAGTTGAGGCATGTAGGATCTAGTTCTCTGACCAGAGATCAAACCTGGGGCCCCTGTGTTGGAAGTGTAGAGTCTTAGCCACTGGACCTCCAGGGAAGTCCCACTTTTTGCTCTTTAATAAGTACTCTTAGCACCTTCTGGAGTGTCTGTCTGTGCCAGGCACTGCACTAGGTGCCTCACCTCATCATTGCTGATTCTCACAACACCACCATAAGGTTGGTAATGCTGTTCCCCATCTAACAGGAGAGGGATTATGGTTTAGACAGGACAATTGCTGCAGGTCACAGAGCAAACAGGTGGCACAGCTGGCATGGGTCCCCAGGGCTGCCAGACCCCAGAGCCTTTGCCAGCGTGTCTGTGGCTTCCATGACTGGCTGCGGGACCGGGGTGGTTAACTTCCCAAGGAAATGAACTGAGTGACCCACTGGGTCTTCCCAAGGCCAACTCCCATGGTCCTGGAAGTGTTCCAAGCATAGTAGGCTGGCTGTCTACAAACTAGGCTACTCAAAGAATGGGTGAATTGGCACAGAACCCAGCTGAAATCTCTTCTGTGACTTAAGCAAGATATAGATTTCTGAAAATTCATTCACACATCAATATTTTTAAATCCAAAATATATTTTTAAAAAAACTTGTACAACTCCATAGCAAAACAAAAACAAACAATCTAATTGAAAAATGGGCCCAAGATCTGACTAGATGTTCTTCCGAAGAAGACAAACAGATGGCCAGCAGGCACATGAAAAGATGCTCAATATCACGAATCATTAGGAAATGCAAATCAAAACCACAATGAAATATCACCTCACACCTGTCAGAATAGCTGTTATCAAAAAGACAAGAAATGTGTTGATGAGAATGTGGGGAAAAAAGAACCCCTCGTATACCCTCGTGCACCGTTGGTGGGAATGTAAATTGGTGCAGTCACTATGGAAAATGGAATAAGATTCCCCCCCAGATTAAAAATAGAACTACCATATGATCCAGCAATTCCACTTCTGGGTACTTATCCAAAGAAAATGGAAATACTATTAATAACTTGAAGGAATATATGCACCCCAGTGTTCACTGCAGCACTGTGTATATAGCCAAGATAAGGAAACAAGTTGTCTATTGATGAGTGAGTGGGTAAAGAAGACATACATACAGTGGCATGTTACTCAGCCTTAAAAAAAGAGTGAAATGGTGCCATTTGCAGTAACATGGATGGACTCACAGGGTATTATGCCAAGGGAAATGTCAGACATAGAATCTCTCATATATGGAATCTTAACAAACAAGTTTATAAGTACAGAGAACAGATTGACAGATTAGGAAGGGAGAAAATGGGGGAAGGAGGTCAAAGATGGAAAGGAAATAACTGTACCATATAATATTCATAGTACTATATAATACAATGTACTTAGTTGCTCAGTCGTGGCCGACTCTTTACTACCCCATGGACTGTGGCCCACCAGGCTCCTCTGTTCATGGAGTTTTCCAGGCAAGGATAAAATACATATATACTTATATACCAAAACAGCCTCCATCTCTCTTGGACTTATTTTCATTGGCACACATCACCTAGAAATGGGACCTTACCATCAACCTGGACATCCACACTGGTGAGTTGGCTTACAGAATCCCCTGTTATTTTATTTGGTACATATGGACATGAGCTTCCTTGGGGGCTCAGCGGTAAAGAAGCCTCCTGCAATGCAGGAGCCACAGGAGACCTGGGTTCGATACCTGGGTCAGGAAGTTTTCCTGGAGGAGGACATAGCAACCCACTCCAGTATTCTTGCCTGGAGAATTCCATGGGCAGAGGAGCCTGGAAGGCTACAGTCCATGGGGTCACAAATAGTCGGACACGACTGAAGTGACTTAACACGCATGCATGCCCATATGGACGTGGTTATTTACACTGTACAGGAAGGGAAACGAAAGCTTCTGGAAAGGACACGATGACCCCCAGATCACCCAGCTGAGGCGACGTCAGAGCTGAGCTGGAAGCCCATCCCAAGGGCGCCCACCCCGTAGGCCATAAGAAGATGGAAGGGGCAATAGATCTCTGCCTTGCTCATGGTTTCTGGACTGGCAGGCAGGGCTTTGTGTTCCTTTCTGTTTACCTGCATCCTTTTACTGAATATAGCCTGTCCCCTGGGCACTGGCTTTCACCAAAGATGGGCAATCACCAGAGGGACTTCTGAGCCCAGAAAAGCAGAAGCTCTGATACATATGTAGTTAATACATCAGAAGCCAGAGCCTCTCATCTTCTGCTGTCTTTTTGAGGACAAAGCTGCCAGCTTTTGGCCTTGAGGGCCCTCTGACCATTATCAGACAGAAGTGAAGAGTCCTCTTATGTGTCATTCAGTGGTCAGCCTGTGTGGGCTCCTCAGACTTTCATGAACTAGCGTGAGTCCCACCTGGGATGTGGAGAAGGGGACAGATGTCCTGCATGACCGTCCTCGGCTACCAGGCACAGCCCCACAGGCCCCATCTGGGGACCAGAACCAGGGCGGCTCAGGGCTTGAAAGGACCTTCAAGGGCATCTGGTCCAAGCACCTAGTAAAGACTACAACCCCACCTGGCTGAGATGGCCTCCTCCCTGCTTGAATACGTTGAGTGACAAGGAACTCAGTGCCCCCAGAAGCAGCCAGAGTTGCAGAGGCCCCCGAGAATCATCTCATCTGATTGCCCTCATTGCACAGACAGAGACGTTTCTCAAGCCAGAAAAACAGCTTGTCCCAAGGTCACCCAGCCAGCCAGCGACAAGGAGAAGTCTGTTTGCCATGTCCTGCACGTCAAACGCTCCGGCCGCATTTCAGTTCCCGTAATGAGCCGTGTCATTTCATGGCTGCACGTCTTTGCTCACCCTGTTCTCCCTCCTGCAATGCTCCTGGAGCCATATCTCCTACCTGCATGGGAAGACACATCTGCCTTATGAGGTCCAACACGGGCGGTTTCTCTTCCGTAAAGGCTTGCCCGAGACCTTCCTTCCACAGTTAGAATGCTCCCCATCTCCCACACCTCAGGGAGAGCCTGTATAGACATCGATCAGAGCCCTTGCCACCCTGGAAACCCGTCTCCATATTCATCCCATCCTCAGCTCTTCTGTGAGCCTCCTGAGAACAGGGACCACGTTCCTTGTGTCCTGTGTTCACTTCCACAGCTCTCAGTCCAGAGAGGTTTTTTGAATAAAGACAGATGAGTGATTGAAGGCATGAACACCGGATAAGCTGTGAAAATGCTTTTAGTAATTTCTATTCGTCCTTATAGACTCTGTTTCATTTTCGTTTACATTTTTCTCTCCTCCTCTTGAGTCCCCTTCCCCATCAGAGCCCTTGCTGGGTATAACTCATCCCACTGTCAGAGAAGCTAGGTGGTTTGCCTCAATCATCCTGTTTTAAGTAGCCTCTCAGAGTCTATGAACTTGAATTTCCAAGTTCAAGGCAAGTGTGGTGGTTAGTTGTGCCACTCCCCAGAGGGGTTTCTCCTCCAGATGAAGTCTCTCCCTCCCCTGCTCAACTTTCAGAGACTATCTTGAGGACCTCTGTCTTCTCCAGCCTCAGCTTGGGGGTCCCCATGTCAGTCTCTTGGATTCTGCATCCATATAGCTGATATCCAGCTCCTAGAGGGCAAAGCAGGATGTAGGATGCAGGTGTGTCCCTCTCTTGTGATGGAAAGAGCTGGGAGGTCAGAGAGACCTTTGTTCCAGGGCAGGGAAGGAGCGTGGATAAAGGCTGCCACTGGCAGCGGGTAGATGTGAACATTTGTTGGCTGCAGCCTCCCACACTGAGTGGTCTCCTGAGCTTCTGTGTGATGGACTCTCACTCTTACCTGTTAGAGGTTTCCAAGCAGGTCTGACCTGCTGCTGGGATGTGCCTGTTTCTCACCCACATGAGACTCATGAAGAGAAACTTATTTATTTATTTAGCTGTACTGGGTTACATAGTTGCGGCATGCAGGATCGTTAGCTACAGAATGCGAACTCTTAGCTGAGGCATGTGGGATCCTAGCTCCCCCACCAGGGATCGAATCTACATTGTAAGGCAAAGTCTTAACCAATGGACCACCAGGGAAGTCCCAATTTCCCTTTTTTAAAATGGCAATTTTCCCTTTTTTTAAATTGCAATTTCCCCCCCTTTTTAAAAAAAATCATGGCAACCATAACAAAGCATACATTTTTCTATTTTAACCTTTTTTTTCAAGTGTCCATCCAGTGGCACGTGGTACATTCCCAGTTTTGTGTAACCATCACCAGTCTAGTTCTATAAGCTTTTCATCTCTCTGTAGCCGTTAAGCACTCCTTCCCCTTGGCCATTTTAACTATCAGCAGAAAATGGGAGCAGCCCTGGGGGCTTCCTGGCTCTAAGTGATGAGGACCCCAAAAGCCTTTCAGAGGGAGAAGAGCAAAGACCTCACGTGGGAAATGCTGTCTGTCATCCCTGTAGGTTCAGGTCACTCCGCCAGGTCCCTACCTGCTGGCTAGGCACATCTTCTCCATCTTTCTCGCCACCAGCAGGAAGCCATCCCCATATCTCCCCCTACGGTCCCCAGAGTGTTTTCTTTGCCCCTTTCCTATAGGGCACAGCAGTTAAGGGCACAGATCCTGAGCAAGGCAGACGGGCTTCCAATCCTGGATTGACCTCCTATGAGGTATACATCCTTGGGCAGCTTATCTAATCCCCGTGCTTCAGCCTCTGTATCTGTAAAATGGGGTGAACAGCAGCACCAGTCAAGTAGGGTTGCTATGGGGTTACACAAGTNGCAGACGGGCTTCCAATCCTGGATTGACCTCCTATGAGGTATACATCCTTGGGCAGCTTATCTAATCCCCGTGCTTCAGCCTCTGTATCTGTAAAATGGGGTGAACAGCAGCACCAGTCAAGTAGGGTTGCTATGGGGTTACACAAGTGAATCCAGGCAAAGATCTCGGAACAATGCCCAAGTGGGTGGAAGGACTGTGGCCCGTTGGTCCTCCCCGCCTGTTACAGGAGGGCTTTAGTGCTCTCAGACCATAGGCCCCCACAGTGAAGGGGAGCCTTGAAAAGGTTGTTTGAAGGGGCCCGGACACACCCCACTCCCACCCCAAATCTTCACTCATTTAAAATGGCCTGGAGGGACTTTCCTGGTAGTCCAGCGGTTAAGTCTTCACCTTGCAATATAGGTTCAGTTTCTGGTTAGGCAGCTAAGATCCCACATGCCTGGTGGCCAAAAATACCAAAGCATGAAACAGAAGTAATATTTTAACAAGGTTAGTAAAGACTTTTAAAATGGCCCACATAAAAAAAAAAAAAAAAGAAACTTTAAGAGAAAAAAAATTTTTTTAATAAAATGGCCCAGAGAAGTGGGTCTTGCTGTCACACTTGATCAATGCAAATATGCTGTAAAAAATGTTGGGCTTTCTGCTAAGCAGGAGGGGAAGGCAGCAGAGAAGTGATGGGACTGTGGGTGGGAGGGGGTGCAGCCTCCGTGTGGAGGTGTCAAGGGGCTGGCTCGCCTGAGCGCTGACATTGAGAGGGAGCCCGAGTGCGAGTTCCATGATTTTAAGAGGTTTCATTCCCATTTCCTCACCTCGCCAGAGCAGGGTGACGCATCGTGCAGGGCTCGTGCCTGCCCCACCGACAGCAGTAGGTGGGCAGCAGGGTGGAGGCCTCAGGCCCACTGTCCACTCTGGCAGCCACCTGCCTCCTGTGGCTACTGAACACTTGAAATGTGGCTGGTTCCAACTGAGATGTGCTTTAAGTGTAATCACAGGCTTTTGCTGTTCATTGTTGTTCAGTTGTGCCCAACTCTTTGCAACCCCATGGACTGCAAGGCACCAGGCTTCCCTGTCCTTCACCTTCTCCCGGAGCTTGCTCAAACTCCTGTCCATTGAGTCCATGATGTCATCTAACCATCTCATCCTCTGCTGCCCGCTTCTCTTCCTACCCTCAGTCTTTCCCAGCATCAGGGTCTTTTCCAATGAAAAGGCTTAGATTAGGGAAAAGAATATCAATAATTGTTATATTGACTGCAGGCTGAAATCATACTATTTTGGATGTAATGGGTTAAATAATTATTTTCTTCTGTGTGTGCTTTTTTTCCCCCTACTTTTTAAAGATATTTATTTAATTGATTGTGTTGGGTCTTGGTTGTGGCATGCAAGATCTTGGTTGCATCACATGGGATCTTTCGTTGCTGTGCACGGACTCCCTAGTTGTGTTGTGTGGCCTCAGTAGCTGTGGTGTGGCACCCAGGCTTAGCTGCTCCGCTGCATGTGGGATCTTAGTTCCCTGACCAGGGATCAAACCCACATCCCCTGCATTGCAAGGCAGAGTCTTAATCCCTGGACCACCAAGAAAGTCTGCTTTTTTTTTTTAACTTTTTTTCAAGCATAGCTTCTAAAAACTTTGAAATTGCATCAGCGGTTCCCTTTATATTTCTGCTGAACCGTGCTGCCGCAGACCCACCCTCCCTGGGAGGCAGTCCTCAGCTCTGGGTGCCCAGGGCTTGATCTTTCTCCTCTTCTCATTTCCCTCACTTATTAATGGACTCAGTGAGCATTTATTGAGCTCTAACCATGAGGCAGACGCTGTCCTAGGAGCCAGAGAGACAGGGAGCCAGACAACACGTGAGCGGATAACTGGATTAAGCATCATTATGATAAGGGTTATAGAGGAAATGAAGAAAATGAGCAGAGTGACCGGGGCTTAAGGGGAGGAAGCTGTTCATCACCTCTTGGCCCTGTTTCTTCTGCCTTCGTTGATGTGAGAACGTGTGCCGTGCCTTTTTCCCGAGACCTCAAAATTTATCATCGCAGCTGTTGACTGAAAAGCTTGCACAACCTTAAGGTTAAAAGTTATGTTTTATTCGGGACATTATCGAGGACTGTAGCCTGAAATACAGCCACTTAGACAGTTTTGAGAAACTGTTCCAAAGCAGTAAGGGAGGAGCCAGTACACATAGGAGTTTTACTGGAAAAAAAAACAAACATGCATTTGATCATGAAGAGGCTACTGCTAATCAACCAAAAAGGACATCTCAAAGGAAGGCATTTAACGCTTTTCTCTGTGTGGGAAGATGCAAGATTCTGGGCTCATTCAAACCATGCCTTTGACATGCACCTTAGCTATCTAGGGCCCGGGTTCTGTTTTTCTAACTCCTGAGTCCCCTCCGGGTACACTGTTTCAGGGTTGCAGTAGTGGCTGATGACTTTACGGCTGGCATACTTTTTCTGCTGAAAAGGCAGGAGACGCTCTTTGTCCACACAACTTTGTCTTCAATTCAGTTCAGTCGCTCAGTCGTGTCNCATGCACCTTAGCTATCTAGGGCCCGGGTTCTGTTTTTCTAACTCCTGAGTCCCCTCCGGGTACACTGTTTCAGGGTTGCAGTAGTGGCTGATGACTTTACGGCTGGCATACTTTTTCTGCTGAAAAGGCAGGAGACGCTCTTTGTCCACACAACTTTGTCTTCAATTCAGTTCAGTCGCTCAGTCGTGTCCTACTCTTTGTGATCCCATGAATCGCAGCACGCCAGGCCTCCCTGCCCATCACCAACTCCCGGAGTTCACTCAGACTCACGTCCATCGAGTCAGTTCTGCCATCCAGCCATCTCATCCTCTGTCGTCCCCTTCTCCTCCTGCCCCCAATCCCTCCCAGCATCAGTGTCTTTTCCAATGAGTCAGCTCTTCACATGAGGTGGCCAAAGTACTGGAGTTTCAGCTTTAGCATCATTCGTTCCAAAGAAATCCCAGGGCCGATCTCCTTCAGAATGGACCGGTTGGATCTCCTTTAGACATCTTAAACTGCATGCTGCGTCAAACTAGCAAACTCCTCCTCATCTTCCAAAACCCTGTTCATATGTCATTTTCTGTCTTAAGACTTTCTTGCCTCCAAAATAGAGTTGGTTGCTATGAATTCTGTAACTTGTACACATTATACTGCTCTGCATAACTGTTCTGTAAATATTAATTTGGGTTTGCTATGTACTTGATGCTGTTTTAGAAGCCAGGAATCAATGATAAACAGATGAAGTTCTTGTCACAGGATGTTTGCAACTACCCTATACTTGTCTGTTTCCTTGTCTGGTCCTTCCCTTGGACCACAAACTCCTTGAAGGATGGCCATTTTCTTTGCCTCTGTGTGCCCAGAATCCTTATAGTGCTGACTGGCACATGGTGAGACCACTACAAATTCATAATAAATGAATGGGGGAAAGGAAGGAGGAAGGGAAAAGTCAGCAGTGAGGATATTAGGGCGGCTGTTAGTCATGACATCAGTGCCTGGGACCATGGAAACTTCTTTTGCCTGTAGGAAGCACAGATCCCTACACTTCCTCACCTTTCCTGCCTGCTGCTGGCTGAGATCAAGGACTGTAGCCAGTGGCTTCTTAGCCCTGGGCACCAGAGCAAGCTTGCTGCATAATCCTGCTGCCATTGAAGCCTCCACCGGCAGCTCAGAGCTATGTACACTACGGGATTCCCTGGTGGCTCAGTGGTAAAGAACCTGCCTGCCAGTGCAGCAGATGCAAGAGACTCGGATTAGATCCCTGGGTCAGGAAGATCCCCTGAAGGAGGGCGAAACGGCAACCCACTCCAGTATTCCTGCTTTGGAAATCCCATGGACAGAGGAGCCTGGCGGGCTATAGTCCGTGGAGTCACAAAAGAATCAGACACGACTTAGCGACTAAACAACGCTGTATACTATAGCTGTACTATGCTTTTCACTTTCTGAATTTTAGGACTGGACACAGTCCCAGTCCTTAAGCTCCATGGGGTCAGCTGTCCCTTGGAACCAGAACTAGCTCAATGGCCTCCTGGCCAGGGGGAAAGACTTGAGCTGTAGAGGGCTGGGGGAGGGAAATAAGAGGAAATCTTATGAATGAGGACTTATTTACAGAGTACTGTTAATTACTAAGACTTGTTAACTCCTGACTATATACCAGGCTCTGTTCTAAGCACTTGACATAGATTAATTCTTATAATCCTCGTAAGGACCCTATGAGTACTATTATCCCCACTTTACAGATGAGAAAACTGAGGCACAGAAATATTAGCAACTTGCTCCAATCACAGAGACAGTAAGTGTCAAAGTGGGGCTCCACATCCTGCCTTCTAACTTGTACCCTGCCTCTCTGCACAGAGTGTTGTATTTAATCACCTCCCTGCTGGTGAACACTTGAGTGGTTCTTGTTTTCTTGCTGTAACAAACATTGCCACCGTATGTGTGTCATTTTGTACATGTGCAAGTATTGCCCCAGGGTTACCAAGTCAAAGGTGTTGGGCATTTTTCATTTTTATAGAGAGTGCCAAGTTGCCCTCCAAAAAAGGCTGACCGTTTTACACTCAAGAGGCAGCTTTTCTATGCCAGTCTGGCAAACAGCTGCAGAGCTTGCGTTAGACGGTGAGGACCAGAAGGGGCAATCAGTTCCCCATCAGACTCGGGCTCTGGGGCTCCATCTGGCAGGGTTCCCAGCAGAGCTCCTCCTCCTCCCAAGGCAGGAAGGCTTTGACAGCCGCTCTCAACAGCACCTGATGTTCATAGGGGTGCCCTATCCTCCAAACCAGGCTCCTCCCAGTGGATATGGGACAGCGTGTCTTGAAGTCCCCATGACTAGCCAAGGAATGGCAGTAGCCCCAGCTTCCAGCATAGCAAAGCAGCTAATGCCCAGATCAGAGAGTCGTGGGGAACTAAG
Source organism: Neotragus moschatus (assembly GCA_006410615.1). Taxonomy (NCBI): domain Eukaryota; kingdom Metazoa; phylum Chordata; class Mammalia; order Artiodactyla; family Bovidae; genus Neotragus; species Neotragus moschatus. The sequence continues at coordinate 144,204 of SJYA01002505.1, forward strand.
TGAACAGGTGTGTGTCCAGACATGAGAATTAAATAGGACGTCTCAAAGGACTTCCCTGGGGGCTCAGTAGTAAAGAATCTTCCTGCTCATGGAGGAGCCACGGGTTCAATCCTTGAGTTGGGAAGATCCCCTGGAGGAGGAAATGGCAACCCACTCCAGTATTCCTTCCTGGGAAATCCCACGGACACAGAACCCTGACAGGTACAGTCAGTGGGGTCACAAAGAATCAGATATTACTGAGCACACACGCCTCCCTTCAAGCACAGACCTTTTAGCAAGTGTGTATTCACTTACTCATTCCTTTGAGTTTATCCAGTACTTCCTTCCAGTTTGATCAGTTCTCTTGCTCCCCACGTTTTAGCCCATTCATTATTCAGCTCACAACCACCTTCCCTGAAAGCTACACCGCTTTACCTTTCTCCCACTGATCTCATTTCTCCAGCCTCCCTCCTCCCCTCCCCACCATCTCCTGCTCCCCCAGAGCCCTGAAACCCGTGAGTCCTCTCCCCCAGTCTCTGTTTCCTGGAAACAGATGCAACGTGTACACACTCGGGTGCCACAGCTGGAGACTGCCAATCACCATCATATTTAATATGTGACCTCATGAATAATTCAGGACCCAGAAAGCAAGAGCGTAATAATTAACATTAAGCAGAGGGGGAACTCCAGTTCCAACACAGCCCCATCCGTTTTGCGGGTAGGATTTTGCCAAGTTTAAATGCACAGTACCTGAGCTCTTGTTCTTGGCTTGTGTCTGGAGTTGTTTTCCGTATTGAAACAATGTGTCCAAGCCTCACGTAATCCGAACAGTAGCTCCATCCAAGAAGCTGGTCTGTTAGTAAAATCCTCGAAAAGAAACATAGGTGTCTGCGGAAATACCCAGACCTCTCCTGTGGAATGTCACATGCAAAAATCACATGTTTTGTGACGAGCATCTTCTTTGTCCCTTGACTTCTCTTCTCCCCCAGCAAATTATGAACCTCCAAGGCAGAGCCCAAGTCTGTTATCCGTGACCCACTTCTACGTGGGTTCTAGCATAGCACCTGTCACCGAGGAAGCCTTAAGTAAGATTTGGGGCACTGTCCCTCACTTACATTATCTTTTCGGGGACACTGTCTCCCCATCTCTGAGAGAGCTTTGGTGTGTGGTTTCCTTGAACTTTGAAGTTCTAGGCTTCTTTGTCTTAGAGGTCTCCTATCTGGGACCAAATACTCTATAAAGAAACATTTAGGGACTTCCCTAGTGGTCTAGGGGGTTAAGACTCTGCACTTCCACTGCAGGGGATGGGAGTTCAGTTCCTGGTTGGGGAAATAGGATCCTACAGGCAGCATGGTCAAAAAGTAAAAAAATAAATAAGTAAATAGAGCCAAGATGAACCCAAGTCTCTTCCACGGGAAGGTTCTTTACCACTAGGGCTACCTGGGAAGACTATATATATATATATATATATATATNCAAAGAATCAGATATTACTGAGCACACACGCCTCCCTTCAAGCACAGACCTTTTAGCAAGTGTGTATTCACTTACTCATTCCTTTGAGTTTATCCAGTACTTCCTTCCAGTTTGATCAGTTCTCTTGCTCCCCACGTTTTAGCCCATTCATTATTCAGCTCACAACCACCTTCCCTGAAAGCTACACCGCTTTACCTTTCTCCCACTGATCTCATTTCTCCAGCCTCCCTCCTCCCCTCCCCACCATCTCCTGCTCCCCCAGAGCCCTGAAACCCGTGAGTCCTCTCCCCCAGTCTCTGTTTCCTGGAAACAGATGCAACGTGTACACACTCGGGTGCCACAGCTGGAGACTGCCAATCACCATCATATTTAATATGTGACCTCATGAATAATTCAGGACCCAGAAAGCAAGAGCGTAATAATTAACATTAAGCAGAGGGGGAACTCCAGTTCCAACACAGCCCCATCCGTTTTGCGGGTAGGATTTTGCCAAGTTTAAATGCACAGTACCTGAGCTCTTGTTCTTGGCTTGTGTCTGGAGTTGTTTTCCGTATTGAAACAATGTGTCCAAGCCTCACGTAATCCGAACAGTAGCTCCATCCAAGAAGCTGGTCTGTTAGTAAAATCCTCGAAAAGAAACATAGGTGTCTGCGGAAATACCCAGACCTCTCCTGTGGAATGTCACATGCAAAAATCACATGTTTTGTGACGAGCATCTTCTTTGTCCCTTGACTTCTCTTCTCCCCCAGCAAATTATGAACCTCCAAGGCAGAGCCCAAGTCTGTTATCCGTGACCCACTTCTACGTGGGTTCTAGCATAGCACCTGTCACCGAGGAAGCCTTAAGTAAGATTTGGGGCACTGTCCCTCACTTACATTATCTTTTCGGGGACACTGTCTCCCCATCTCTGAGAGAGCTTTGGTGTGTGGTTTCCTTGAACTTTGAAGTTCTAGGCTTCTTTGTCTTAGAGGTCTCCTATCTGGGACCAAATACTCTATAAAGAAACATTTAGGGACTTCCCTAGTGGTCTAGGGGGTTAAGACTCTGCACTTCCACTGCAGGGGATGGGAGTTCAGTTCCTGGTTGGGGAAATAGGATCCTACAGGCAGCATGGTCAAAAAGTAAAAAAATAAATAAGTAAATAGAGCCAAGATGAACCCAAGTCTCTTCCACGGGAAGGTTCTTTACCACTAGGGCTACCTGGGAAGACTATATATATATATATATATATATATTATATGTATATACGTACACACATTAAAATGCACCAGGCAAGTTCTGTCTTTGAAGCCAGGCTGGAAATCTTATCATTAAGTACACTAATTAATTTGGCTGATAACCTCAAACATCTGGATGTTTGTTTTCTTTCCTCTTAAAAAAATCTGTTGCCAAAGAGAAAACATTTGAAAGAAGAGGGGAGGGGAGAAGGATAATTCAATATATTTTGGTTGGATTCTGTGAGATGCATGTTGGGATGGAAAAGAAATGGCACCCCACTCCAGTACTTGCCTGGAAAATCCCGTGGACGGAGGAGCCTGGTAGGCTGCAGTCCATGGGGTTGCTAGAGTCGGAGACGACTGAGCGACTTCACTTTCACTTTTCACTTTCATGCATTGGAGAAGGAAATGGCAACCCACTCCAGTGTTCTTGCCTGGAGAATCCCAGGGGTGGCGGAGCCTGGTGGGCTGCCATCTATGGGGTCGCACAGAGTCGGACACGACTGAAGCGACTTAGCAGCAGCTGCACATCAGAGTACTTTTCATGGATCCTTGTAAGAACTTGGCTCCAAACTGTGAACCTGGTTCTCTGGTGAGAATCTCAATTGTTTTTTTTTTTTTTTTTGGTATGACCTTGGATGCCTCATATGAACCTGATTCTCTAGTGAAATCCTGGCTCCCAGATATGAACTTGATTGCCTGGTATGAACCTGGATCCCTGGTTAAAATCTGGTTGCTCGTATAAACATGGTTCCCCGATGTGAACTTGGCTATCTGGTACAGACCTGGTGGTCAGGAGAAGTTTGTTGTAGGAAGGAAGGAAGGAATGAATACTGCTAGACTGTAGCTTTATTGGATAATATTTTACAAAAGATGCTCTCTTAAGAGATGTGTAGAAGTATTGTCTAAATTACAGATCCTCACGCTACAAACATTCCAGTATATTTATGTGATCAGCAGCCCAGCACCAAGCCACGGGGTGGAGAAAGCTCTTTCTGGAACACAGGAAAGGGAAATAATGCTTCAATTGCCTTGCTTAATTCTGTTTTTAAAGGAACAGCTTTATGGAGATATAACTCTCATGCCACACAATTCACCCATTTAAAGTGAGCGATTCAGTATTTTTAGTGTATTCACAGGGAAGTACAATCATCGCCATAGCTGCAGTTTAGAATGTTTGCCCCCACAAAACAAACTGGAACTGGTTACCTGTCACTGTCTGCTCTCCCAGCCCCAAGCAATTACTGTCTCTATTCTCTGTCCCCATAGATTTGCCTCTTCTGGATATTCCATGTAAGTGGGATCATACAATTACGTGACCTTCTATGCCTGGCCTCTTTCACTTCGCATGATGCTTTCAAGGTTCCTCCATGTGGCAACATGTATCAGTACTTCATGACTTTTTAGTACCAAGTAACATTCCACTGTATGGGTATATTACATTTATCTATCCATTCACCGGGGTTTTTAAAATTTAATTCTTGCCAGAGTGAGTCATAAGCATCTTCCTCAAGGTACCATATTTTCTTATTGGGGCTCTGCAGGGATCCACTTACCCTAGAGAATAGTTAGGTTCCCGGGACAGCTGCCCCAAAACACACTTCATTTATAACAGAGCCCCCCACGTGTTGGGAGGACCACCGAGGGCAGTGGCAATAAGAAAACAGAAATCATTCCAAAGGAAAAATATAAATTATTAACAATTGTGAATAGGTAATTAGCATCTGTGATTCGAGTTTACCAGACTGCCATTTGTAACTTTATTTTTGCAGAGAAATGAAATCCAAATTCTAAATAATTATCTTTAAGATGAACTTCTCAGGGGGAAAAAAAATGTGATCTTCCTATAAAGAGTTTGTATTTCAAAGCTCAAAATAAATTCTGTGTTTGAGTCAAATCCGAAACCAATTTGATAGGCTCTTCAGAATGCAAATTATGACTATTTTACCAAGTCAAATCTAAAAGAATTGAATTTATTTTATTTGGCCCTCTTTAAAATAAGCACTTTTTTAAACTGTTTGGTCTTTTTCTTTTTTTTTTTTTTGGAACAAAAAACAGAATCTAGAAGCCTAAAATTTTTACCCAAATTCCAATTAACCAGATTTCTCATTGTTTCAAAATTAGTTGAAAATGAACTCAAAAGTTCAAGTCTTTCAGAAGGGGGAAAATAAGAATAGTAATAATGTTTTCCAGTCCTTGAAGATTTGACATTTTTTGTTTTCCCAGTGAATCACAAGCATGTTCTGCATGGTACCATATTCTCAAGGGGCTTTTGTTATATTTTCAATAAAAAAAAAAAAAGAACAGATCATTTGCTGGCTTTTTATGTAATATAAAAGAGAATTTGCACACTTATGAACATCCTCAGAACACCAGAGTTGGACCTCAGATGTGGAAACAAAGGCTCAGAGAGGGGGAGTGACTTAGCCAAGATCACCTTGGGGTTCACAGCAGAACCAGGGTATGAACTGGTTTCTGGAATAAGAGAAATGATGCTACAGCCTAGGGGAGCAATTCTGGAATTGCTTGAAGCCTCGAGATGGGGACAGTGACAAACTGAAACCACTACACAGGAAGAGGGGAGAGTCCAGAAAGATGGAGGCAGCAGCGAAGAGAGATCAGTAATGTGTACTGATGGCCTCCCTCGTGCCAGGGGCCATGCTGGGCGCTTTGCATGCATTATGCCATTTCATCCTCAAACAGTTCTACAACAAATTCCCTAAAATCCTCCAGGATATCTTTTTCACAAATAAAGAAACTGAGGCTTGGAGAAATTAAATAAATTGCCAAGGTCATTGGAAGGACTGATGCTGTAGCTGAAGCGCTAATACTTTGGCCACCTGATTCGAAGAGCCAACTCACTGGAAACAACCCTGATGCTGGAGAAGACTGAAGGCAGGAGGAGAAGCGGGTGACAGAGGAGGAGATGGTTGGATGGCATCACCGATTCAGTGCACAGGAGTTTGAGCAAACTCTGGGAAATAGTGAAGGACAGGGAAGCCTGGTGTGCCGCAGTCCACGGGATCGCAAATAGTCAGACATGCTTGAACAACTGAACAACAACAACACAAGTACCAGTGATCAGCTCAAAGACTTGACCCCTCAAAACTCCAAGGCCCCCGCCCTTTCTCAATTTGTCTGCTTCTTCCAAGGCAGCTGGACTCCAAGTCCATGGAAAAGTGGAGCGGTTTAGCCTGGAGAACAGAAGACTCTAGGACAAATGCCAGTGGCCTTCACCATTTTTTTAGAGTTTGCAGAAGCAAGAGGAACCACAGGGTAAGAACTGCTGGGAAGTGTTTCATGTCAGTGGAAAGAATGACTTTCTAACAGCTGCTATCTATGTAGAACAGGTTGCTTTGCAAAGTGGCAAGTTCCCTGTCCCTGAAAGTATGTAAACAGAGGCTGGAAGATGACTTGGGAAGGCCAGGGTGGAGTGAAGGCTCTGGTTGCTATCACAGAGTGAGACTAGAGGACCTCTTCAAGCCTCCTCACCAAGAAGTGCCAGATGAGACTTTAGCAAGGCTGATAAATCGTTGGGTATCCATTCACTTTTTATAAGTGATTTCTTACATTTTTTTTTCCTCCATTGGATGCTTTCTCCCCCAAGAACTGACTCCAGTGGGAACACGAGGGTAAAACTGCACTGTTTTTGAGTCCTCTGGCAGGGATTATAGCCCTGCTCCACTGAGCCCAGGGGTCCATGAGATGGTAATAAACACTCTGGGAATGAATGAATAGCTACATGACCAATCAGGTTAAAGAAGTGACTAGGCTAACAAAGTCCACAAATTTCTTTAACACACAATCTCTCAGGACTAAGAAGTAACAAATGTACTGACTCTAATAGGCAGGGTGTGCAAGCAATTTATCAATTTATCCCAAACTGGGATCTCACTTGTGATATAGTGGTTGGGACTTTGCCTTACAACGTGGTGGGGGGGTGCTATGGGTTTGATCCCTGGTCGGGGAACTGGGATCCTGCATGCCTTGCCACCAAGAGACCAATGTATAGAACAGAAGCAGTGTTGCAGTAAATTCAATAAAGACTTTTAAAACGGTCCACATCAAAAACATTCTTTAAAAAATAATTCCCAAACTGTTTGGGCCATAGAACCCTTTCCTGCCCCTGACCGCATCTCAAGAGACCCTGCAGTTCCTCAGGACACAGTTTGGGAAACACAGTTTTAAGACTATAGGCTTTATAAACTGGGAGACCTGGGTTCAAGCCACTGCTTTGAGGTTCGGTTTTCTTGTCTGTGAAAGTAAAAGAGCAATAACTATGTCCTAGGATTGTTGCAAGGATTCAAGGATGTACCATGTGGCGAGTGGGCCAGACACCTCTGCAGGCCACAAATATATGTTGTTGTTGTTCAGTCGCTAAGTCGTGTCCAACTCTTTGCAGCCTCGTGGACTGAAGCACACCAGGCTCCTCTGTCTTCCACTTTCTCCCAGAGTTTGCTCAGATTCATGTCCATTGAGTCAGTGATGCTATCTAACCATCTCACCCTCTGCCACCCTCTTCTTTTGCCTTCAGTCTTTCCCAGCATCAGGGTCTTTTCCAGTGAATTGGCTCTTTCCATCAGGTAGCCAAAGAATGAACCTTCAGCTTCAGAAGCAGTCCTTCCAATGAATATTCAGAGTTGATTTCCTTTAGGATTGACCGATTTGATCTCCTTGTGGTCCAAGGGACTCTCAAGAGTCTTCTCCAGCACCAGAAATATATATGGGGCGGTTATTCATGACCTCCTAGACGTTCCATGCATTACCTCATAAGGTCATTGTGAAGATGAAATGCACTAGATATGAAGTAATGTGTGCAGAGGTCTTGGCATCCCGAGTTGGGAGGGGGGAGCGGGGCGGGCCATGTGAAGGCTGTTTCTCCCCGGCCTCTTCTCTCTGGGCGCTAGTCGCCTGCTAGCAAAGGGTTTCCTGTGCCAGGAAGGCAGAGACTACTCAGAATATGGAGTGTTTCCCATCTGCTCTGGCTTTTCTGAAGAAGGTGACATTCTAAGCTTCATCAGACCCTGCGTTTTTAAGTAATTGAAGAGCTGANTTCTTACATTTTTTTTTCCTCCATTGGATGCTTTCTCCCCCAAGAACTGACTCCAGTGGGAACACGAGGGTAAAACTGCACTGTTTTTGAGTCCTCTGGCAGGGATTATAGCCCTGCTCCACTGAGCCCAGGGGTCCATGAGATGGTAATAAACACTCTGGGAATGAATGAATAGCTACATGACCAATCAGGTTAAAGAAGTGACTAGGCTAACAAAGTCCACAAATTTCTTTAACACACAATCTCTCAGGACTAAGAAGTAACAAATGTACTGACTCTAATAGGCAGGGTGTGCAAGCAATTTATCAATTTATCCCAAACTGGGATCTCACTTGTGATATAGTGGTTGGGACTTTGCCTTACAACGTGGTGGGGGGGTGCTATGGGTTTGATCCCTGGTCGGGGAACTGGGATCCTGCATGCCTTGCCACCAAGAGACCAATGTATAGAACAGAAGCAGTGTTGCAGTAAATTCAATAAAGACTTTTAAAACGGTCCACATCAAAAACATTCTTTAAAAAATAATTCCCAAACTGTTTGGGCCATAGAACCCTTTCCTGCCCCTGACCGCATCTCAAGAGACCCTGCAGTTCCTCAGGACACAGTTTGGGAAACACAGTTTTAAGACTATAGGCTTTATAAACTGGGAGACCTGGGTTCAAGCCACTGCTTTGAGGTTCGGTTTTCTTGTCTGTGAAAGTAAAAGAGCAATAACTATGTCCTAGGATTGTTGCAAGGATTCAAGGATGTACCATGTGGCGAGTGGGCCAGACACCTCTGCAGGCCACAAATATATGTTGTTGTTGTTCAGTCGCTAAGTCGTGTCCAACTCTTTGCAGCCTCGTGGACTGAAGCACACCAGGCTCCTCTGTCTTCCACTTTCTCCCAGAGTTTGCTCAGATTCATGTCCATTGAGTCAGTGATGCTATCTAACCATCTCACCCTCTGCCACCCTCTTCTTTTGCCTTCAGTCTTTCCCAGCATCAGGGTCTTTTCCAGTGAATTGGCTCTTTCCATCAGGTAGCCAAAGAATGAACCTTCAGCTTCAGAAGCAGTCCTTCCAATGAATATTCAGAGTTGATTTCCTTTAGGATTGACCGATTTGATCTCCTTGTGGTCCAAGGGACTCTCAAGAGTCTTCTCCAGCACCAGAAATATATATGGGGCGGTTATTCATGACCTCCTAGACGTTCCATGCATTACCTCATAAGGTCATTGTGAAGATGAAATGCACTAGATATGAAGTAATGTGTGCAGAGGTCTTGGCATCCCGAGTTGGGAGGGGGGAGCGGGGCGGGCCATGTGAAGGCTGTTTCTCCCCGGCCTCTTCTCTCTGGGCGCTAGTCGCCTGCTAGCAGAGGGTTTCCTGTGCCAGGAAGGCAGAGACTACTCAGAATATGGAGTGTTTCCCATCTGCTCTGGCTTTTCTGAAGAAGGTGACATTCTAAGCTTCATCAGGCCCTTGCGTTTTTAAGTAATTGAAGAGCTGAAGTGACTCACCCTGTGCTGTTTATTCTGGTCTCGTTTGCACAAAAGAAAGGAAAATCACCAGCTCGAACCACCCACTGCAAAATGTTAGCGATGAGAATAACTGGAGAAAGTACCGAAAATACTTCCTGGGGCCTGGTTTGGTTCTTCTTCCAAGGGCGGGGTTGGAAAATAGACATGTGGGGTTCTGATTGATCCAATACAGTAGCCCTCCCTGCTCTGCACCCCTCCCCCAGCAAGTTCATCCTTGTGGCCCCTGGAATGGTGAGAAGGCGAGGGGAGGAGGAGAGATACTCTGAGCAACTGGATCAGAGTCACAGTCCACACTGGAAGCAAAGGGGAAAAATGGGTTTAAAAATCCTCCATCATTTGTGACTTCCCTAACAGTCCAGTGGTTAAGATGCCAAACTTCCAGTGCAGGAGGGAGTTGGTTCAATCCCTGCTTGGGGAACGAAGATCCTACATGCCACGTGGCCAAAAAGTTTTTGAAAATCCTAAAATTAAATGTTTTTTTAAAAACAAAATCCTCCGTCGTTGACTGAACACCTACTATGTGTGAAGCTTGCTGACAGATTTGGTGGAAGTGACGGTTGAGCCCAGAGGCAAAACTCAACTAATACTCATAATAAGAAGGGACTTCCCTGGCAGTCTAGTGCTTGGGACTTCTCCTTCCAATGCAGGGGGTGTGGGTTTGGTCCTTGGTTGGGGAGCTGAGATCTCAAATGCCATTTGGCCAAAAAAAAAAAAAAAATGTTTTTACAAAGATAAATAAAATAAAAATAGGTCTTATTTTTTTTTTTTTTTTGCTAAAATGTTTCTTAAAAAAAAAATCTTCTATCGTAGATTGAACACCTACTATGTTTGAGGTTCACTGCCAACCTTCGGTGAAAGTGGCAGTTGAGCCCAGAGGTACGGCTCAACTAATAGTCATGATAAGAATAATGTAAGAGCATCCACCATGACCCAGGCACAGTACTTGGCATTTTATATTCGGTAGCCCTGATACAGTTCTTCCAGCCTGGAATCAGTATCTAAGTCTTAGGGAAGGTGAGGCAGAGTCTCTGATTCCTTGATTCCTTCACCCAGGGGACTCTGAGGCCCCCACTGTGCCAGTCACTGGACTGGACCCTAACGATGCAGCGAAGCAGAGAACATAGGCTCTGGGCTGAATACAGGGGCCTGTGTCTTTCCCAAGGTCGCGAGCAAGTAGTGGGGGAGCAGGGGTAAAGAGCCAGTTCTCTGCACCCCATACCGAGCCCCGTTTTCAGCACCAGGAAAGCCACTTTTCAGTCCAGCCCCAGCTAGGATCCTGGATTCCCAGGAATTTGGCACAAACCACACTTGAGATAGCCTTGTGGTGCTGTGGGGCAGACTGGGGCCCAGCTGTGGTTCTGGACCAGAGTCAACAGCACAGCCAATTTATTTTAAGCAGAGACAGTTGAGTTGCCCTGGTTAGTAAAGAGGACTTTGTCTTTACCATTACAGATTTCACTGCAGAAATTACTATATTATACAGGGATATCCCTGGACTAAGGTTTTCCCGTGAGGGCCCCTGTGCATAGCATGTCACACTAGACCCGTCTCACACTAGACCCATCTCACACTAGACCTGTCTCACACGTCCCTTCTCCCAAGATACAGAGTGTTAGTTGCCCAGTCACATCAGATTCTTTGTGAGCCCACGGACTGTAGCCCGCCAGGCTCCTCTGTCCATGGAATTCTCCAGGCAAGAATACTGCAGTGGGTAGCCATTCCCTTCTCCAGGGGATCTTCTCCACCCAGAGACCAAACCTGAGTCTCCAGCGCTGCAGACAGATTCTGTACTGTCTGAGCCACCAGGGAAGCCCCAAGATACAGAAGGGAGGCTGTAACTCATCACACCCGTAGGCCATGGGCTGTCCCTCCCAGCTCTGAAATAAGCACTGAGTGCCCACCACGTGCCAAGCACTTTGTCTGAGTTCATCTTACTCCATCCACTGTCTGAGTTCGTCTTACTCGATCCACAAGGCAAGCTGACGGGGTGAGGCTGTTGTACAGAAAAGAACCCAGAGGGTCAAAGAGAAGGAACTGCCTCCCCTGGAAGGGAGGGACCCTGCATTCCAAGCGGCTCTTGTTTGCAATTAGAGTCTGGGCTCTTTCCACTTCACCAAACTGTGGGTTTCAAAGTGCTTTGGGGAAAAAAAAAGTGCTTTGGGGGAGCGGTAGATACAGAACATCTAAAATGGTTCCACATGACAAACAGGGAAGGGCACGCCCCCTGGAGCCAAAGACTCAGGTTTGGGGATGGCTCGGCCCTAGTATGCATCACAGTGGAAAGTACACTGCTCAGTCCTGCCGAGACTCATCTCTAATGTGTACATGCGTTTGTGTGTGATGCCAGTCACAGAATCATGATTCCTTTCTGCTTTGGGAGGAGGCAAAGTTACCTGCAGAAAGAAGGTCAACAAACCAATGTACTCTTGTAACCCTCTCACTTTCCACCCCCATACCTTGCCTCGNTACATGCGTTTGTGTGTGATGCCAGTCACAGAATCATGATTCCTTTCTGCTTTGGGAGGAGGCAAAGTTACCTGCAGAAAGAAGGTCAACAAACCAATGTACTCTTGTAACCCTCTCACTTTCCACCCCCATACCTTGCCTCGATTTGGGGGAGCCATCTGAGGCTCTGTGCAACAGAGCCTTATGGACTGTAACCCGCTAGGCTCTCTGTCCATGGAATTCTCCAGGCAAAAACAAAAATGAACTGGATAGCCATTCCCTTCTCCGGGGCTCTTCCTGACCCAGGGATCGAACCTGGGTCTCTTGCATTGCAGGCGGATTCTTTACTTTCTGAGCCAGCAGGGCAGGCATATAGGAACAGTTCTCCACCAGCCAGCCAGCGTCCTGACTCTACTCCCCGATGTGAAGCATCTCAGTGCCGGCCAAGGACTTTCCAGAGTCGCTAGCAAGGAGCTGGCCCTTGCATCTTTCCAGGGTGTGTGGATAAGATACAGGCCTTTGGTCTGTGGACGCACCTATGTTTTCAAAAGCAGTAATGTATCCCTGAAAAGTCTTGTCTAAATTATATTTTGTTCAATCAAATTACCTTTTAATGTACCCTGAAATTAAAGCCTGCAAAAATACATAAATCAACAATTAAAAATATTCTAACAGTCAACTCAGAAGACTCTGAACTCCCAGAAATCCGGGAGGTCCTCCCTCTCCTTAACTCTCCACATCCAAATAATTTGCAAGGCCTGTAGTTGTTGATTTATGGCCTAAGTGCCCCTTCTATCTGCCCTGCTCCCTCTGCTGTTTCTCACCTAATCTATTCCAGACATCCTGGGCTAGTTCCTAACACACCCAACCACTCTCCCGGGAGAAACCATCCGCCATCTCGCCTCCATTGTGGACCCAGGGTGGTCGTTGCTAATCTCCAGTCTGGTCATGATGTTTCCCTCTTTGAAACCCTCCTGGGGCTCTCCATCACCTTCTCAATAAAATCCAAACCCCTCAGCATGACATCTGCAGCCTGTGAGGATCTCAGCTGTTCTCAACNGAAACCATCCGCCATCTCGCCTCCATTGTGGACCCAGGGTGGTCGTTGCTAATCTCCAGTCTGGTCATGATGTTTCCCTCTTTGAAACCCTCCTGGGGCTCTCCATCACCTTCTCAATAAAATCCAAACCCCTCAGCATGACATCTGCAGCCTGTGAGGATCTCAGCTGTTCTCAACTCATCTCTTCCTCTCCAGACACGCCACCCTTGGGTCAGACCAGACTGGGGCGGCTCCTTGAACCCACCGTGCTCTCCATGTTTTCCCTTAGAGTCTTTGCAAACACTGCTTAGAGCTCCATCTTGCCCCTTCCTTATCTAACATCTCTCTCCAGTTAGGCTGTCTCCAGCAGCTGGGATCCCTTCCACCTTGTCTCCATCACATCCCACACTACTCGACCCTGAAGTTCTGTGCTCTCTGGACTATCAGAATTTATCTGTTCCTCTCACCTTTCAGTGCTGGTGCTAAGTTGCTTTCGGTCCTGTCTAACTCTTTGCGACCCTATGCCCGCCATGTTCCTTGGTCCATGGGATTTTTCCAGGCAAGAATACGGGAGCGGGTTGCCATTTGCTTCTTTAGGGTATCTTCCCAACCCAGAGATCAAACCCGCATCTCCTAGGTCTCCTGCATTGGCAGGTGGGTTCTTCACCATTAGTGCCACCTGGGAAGCCCATGGATGCTGAAGTGACAGTTTACATGAGTGCGTGCCAAGTCACTGCAGTCGTGTCTGACTCTGCAACCCCACGGACTATACCCAGGCCCCTCTCCTCAGCCTCCATAAAGCCCAGTCTATTGGATGAAAGAGTGATCACTCACAAGATCCTCTTAACCTATCATCTTCATGATGACTTTTGTTTAGACGTTGTGACATTTTTTCATATAATTTTATTTATTTATTTATTTGGCTGTGCTGGGTTTTTGTTGTTGCATGTGAGCTTTTCTCTAGTTGCGGTGAGTAGGGGCTATTCTGCAGTTGTGGTACACAGACTTCTCATTGCGGTGGACAGACTTCTCATTGCGGTGGCTTCCCTTGCTGTGGAGCACTGGCCCTAGGACTCTAGGGAGCTGAGGCTTAGTAGCTGTGGTTCTCAGGCTCTAAAGCACGGGCTCAATTGTGGTGCGTGGGCTTAGTTGCTCCACAACATGCGGAATCTTCCAAAACCAGGGATCAAACCCGTATCTCCTGCATTGACAGGTGGATTCTTTACCATTGAGCCACTAGGGAATCCCTGGAATATTTTATTCCCCACATAGTTAACCATAGAACCTGGGACAGAGAACTGCAAAGCTGCTACCAATCAATGATCAATCAAAAGTTCACTTGTCTCTGAAATCATCATGTGAGTCAATGAGAAAATAAAGAATAATTTATAAACCTTTTGTGTGCATTTGACTTTTCAGTTGGATTAAGAGCAAAGGACCTATGCTCATTGAAAGGACATTTTTACAAAATCACTATAAAAGTCAACTCCTGCAAAACATTTTGGAAAATACAGTAAAAAATCACTACCCATAGTTCCACAACTCAGACTAGTATATTGGTTTCCTTCCTTTCAGTCTTTTTCTTCGGTATAGGTAGAAGGGAATTTTTTAAATGTAAATTTGGGATCATTCCCTGTGTATCATTTTGCAAACTGCTTTTCTCCTTTACGACATTAGCATTTTCATGGTGTTACGTACACATGTTTTGTAATTATATCTCATTCATCTCCTGTTAGATGTTTAAGTGATTTCTACTATTTCCTTATCCTGAATGATGCTGGGACAGACATATTTCAAGATGTGGTTAGAACACAGTCCGAGAAGCAGAGTGACTGCGTCAAACGCTAGGAACATTTCTAAAGCTCTTGATAAATGTTGTCACTAGTTTTCCAATCCCCCTAGAAGTGTATGAGAATCCCCACCTACCACACACACCTTGCCCCACCTGCAATCCTTATTTTAAAATACCTATTCTTTTGTTATTATTATTTGTTCGTGTATTTTTGGCTGTGCTGGGTCTTTGTTGCAGCGAGTGGGGTCTACTCTCTAGCTGCGGTACTCGGGCTTCCCATTACAGAGGCTTCTCGTGCTGCAGAGCACAGGCTCCAGGGCACACGGGCTTCAGCAGTTGTGGCCCACGGGTGCAGTAGTTGCCGTTCCCAGGCTTTAGAGCACAGGCTTAGTTGGCGTTCAAGGGCTTAGTTGCTCCCCAGCCTGTGGGATCTTCCCCGACCAGGGATCGAATCTGTGTCTCCTGCACTGGTAGGTGGATGCTTTACCACTGAGCCACCGAAAACGTCTCTTCTGTTTTGACCAGTGAGAAATCACTTCACACCGTTTTGCTTTGTATTTATTGGATGCAGAATGAGACCAAGCTTTTTCCATATGTTTATTTGTGAGAAGGGTTTCCATTGGTGAGTTGCAAAAGGGCTTCATCTTCGTTTATAGGGAAGCACCTTAGTAGAGAAAGAGAGAGGATGAACATACGAACTCCATCCCAGCCTGTTTTTGCCAGCTTTGTGCCTCTGGGCATGTGTCTGTAGCTTCCTGACCTTCTGTTTCCCCTTCTGTAAATTTAGGATTCTAATACTTAACTTTACTAACTTGATGTGAGGATTACACAGGGAGCAACTTTCAACCACCTCACACAGTCCCCAGCTCACAGCTCCCATTTAATTCCCTTCTCCCTCTTTTTGAGCCTTGAGCTCTTTGTCATTGCCTCCGATGATCCTTCAGGGCTCCTGCTGCTTGGAGATCAGCGGTACCAAAATTCTCAGTACCACTGGGGAACTTTCAAGAAATGCAGAGCCTTGGGCTCCGACCTAGACCCATTGCAGCAGAACCTGCATTTTAACAAGATCCCCAAGTAATTCATAAGCACATTAAGGTTTGAAGAGTCTTGGTTTAGGCTTTGAGATTGGAGGACGATGGGTGCGTTCTCCAGACATGACCAATTCAGGGAAAAAGAGGTAGATGATGAACCTGTCACTGGGAGACCTGGCACACCCCCTCCATCCTCCTGCCAGCCCCGAGAACTGAGGGCAAGCGGGTCCCCTCCACTGGGAAGTCAACCCCACAAGGCAATCTCTTGGGAAGGCAGCCCTCAGCCAGCAGCTCACTGTTGTACTTCTTGCCTGAGAAAGGGTTGCATCACAGGGAAGAGTCAACCAGGGTGCGGGTAAGAGGTGGGGGACTCCATAGGATGGAGCTTCCTGGACCCCATCAGGTTAACCTTCTGAAAACCTGGAGCAATACTGGAGGCCTCGGATAGAAGCCAGGGATGCTCCAGAGCTTAGAAAGCAGGTGTGAGTGTGCACTCAGTCGTGTCCACCTCTTTGCAACCCCATGGACTCTAACCCACCAGGCTCCTCTGTCCATGGGATTTTCCAGGCAAGAATTCTGCAGTGGGTTGCCACAGACCCTTGGTCATTTAAGCCCACCCATTGTGCACACCATGCTTACCTGGGGTTGAGAGGTAGACAGGAGTTTTGCTCAGAACATGGCAGAAGAGCAGCTGGTTGGGGACAAGGAGGCAGGCACCCTTCACCCTGCTGCATAGATCCAGCCGCCCACAGAGGGAACCGCAGCACGTGCACACACACACACACACACACACACACACACACACATACACACACACATACACACCTGGTGTCCTGCTGTGTCTCGTTCTCCTCTCAACCTGTGAGAGAGCCTGCAGGGGCAGGGAGGAAGTCGGCACTCCAGGGCCCATTCCATTTAATATCTCATCTATCAGTGCTCTGATAAGAAACCCCATTTTCCAGCTGAGTAAACCAAGCCTCCAAGAGCCTGGCAGCTAGGAAACCTGGCCTTCCAGGGATGAAGCAGGGACTCCAAAGAGCTCTTTATCACTCACCCACTTGACAGATCAGGAAGCCGAGATCGAAAGTTAAGACACTCAAAATCCCAAAAGAGGATGGTGGTGGGACTTGCATTAGGGCTTGGCTTTTGGAAACATGGGTCACGATTCTCAGTTAAGCCATGCTGTATCCCACTAAGCTCTACTCCCAGGCCCAATTTCACCACATGACCAGGCCCAGCCTTCTATGGCTAAAAGAATAACCTCATTAGGACTCCACCACTCAGGTTCTCAGGTTCAATCCTTGGGTCAGGAAGATCCCCTAGAGAAGGAAATAGCAATCCACTGCTGTATTCTTACCTGGAAAATCCCATGGACAGAGGAGCCTGGCAGGCTATATGGTCCACGGGGTCACAAAAGAGTTGGGCAAGACTCATCAACTAGAAAACCACCACTGTGGGCAGATTCAGCACACCTTCTCCTGAACCATCAGCATTCCCTTCTCAGCCCTCAGACCGCCACTCTTCATCCCTGCCAGCTCAGATGATGCTGGGCCGGGCACATTTCATTTATTTGCAGACTTCCAGGAGGTGCTTCTGATCTTTACCAGAAGGGTTTCTTTTTTCCCCCACCTTTGGTTCATAGGACCAATCTGTGCCCACCCTCTGGCCATGGCAGCCAGAGACATCTTCCCAAGTTAATATGCATTGGAGCTTCTCCCTGAGGGTCCGTTCCCCAGCCTGCAGCTTTGAGAGGCCTCCACCCAGAGCTTCGGCACCCTGTTTGCATACAAGATGAATAGGACGGAGCTGCAGGGAGGATGTTTCAGATGCTCCTTTGGTGGGCTCAAGATTCTACCCATTCTGAGCTTATACAAATTAGTTTGCTTCGCCCTTAGAAGAATCTTAGAGCTGGATCAGAGAAGTGGCAGCATCTTAGAAGTTCAGAGAAATAACACACTTCGCCCAAGATCACACAGTGAGGGGGCTGGTAGACCGAAGCAGAACCCAGAACCCAAGCNGGATTGAACCCAAGTCTCCTGCTTGGCAGTTGGATCCTTTGCCACTGAGCCACCTGGGGAGTCCCGGCAAGATGGTAATTGAGGTCAAAAGCCTGGGCTTTATGAGCAGGACCCAAAGTTTAGGCTCTGACCTTCCTACACCTGCCTGAGTGATCCTAGGCCGTTCCCATCACCCCCCACCCCCTCCAGCTTACATACCCTTAAAGACCAACAGCCAGTTGGTCCAAATTAATATTAACCAGGGCGTTCCTTCAGCCAAAGGCACTAGCCCTCACGCTCCAGAATTCTTACAGACCTCTGCCCACTGCCATCCTCTCCCTACTTTATCATTCATTCATTCTTTCATTAATTCACAAATATTTATTGAACATCTTCTATGACCAGGCTCTCTTCCAAGTACTGAGGTTGCATCAGTGAACAAAATAAACAAGTTCTCTCCTAGAACCTACACTTTATAAAGAGAATAGGCTTAATAATAATGACGACGATGATGATGAAATATTCCACAGGTACAGATTTTATGAAAATAGGATGAGGTGATGTGACAAGGAGTAACTAAGTTGATTGGTCAGAAAAGACCTCTCTAAGGAGGTCACTTTTAAGCTGAAATCCAAAGGGAAAGAAAAATATGAGTCAAGCTAAGCTCTGGGGGGATGATCATTCCAGGTAATGAGCCAGAAAGAATAGAGGTGCCCCGAGGGAGAGATGAGCTCCCTGTGTTGAGGACACAGAGGGTGTAAGGCTCGAGCCCCCGAGTGAGACCGAGGGGTCTGGGATGGGGAGGGTGCCAGGCCTGAGTAAGGAGCTGGGACTGAGACCGGGGCACCCAGGGAGGGGACCGACATTCATGCACCCTGTGCTCCTGATACACTGATCACCCAGCTTGGGACTCACGTTCCTGACCCTAACCTTGGCAAGGTGAAGGCATGTTTTTTCCAGCACAAGATTCTTAGCATGTTTTCTCTGCTTTTTTTCACCAGCACAGCGGGCAAGATGCATGTCCCTCCCAAGCTCACTTCAGTCTCCATGAAACAAACACATCAAGGCCCAGATAACTGCCCTCCTTCCCTTGAGCTTCCTAGGCAGCAGGCACGGGCGGACATAGCCTCTCAACTTCTCCATTCACCCACTCACTCCATAAACTGTTACTGAACCCGTCTCTTAGTCCACTTCCCCCAGCAGTACACCCTGAAATCAGGATACATCGTTTATTTGGGAGATGATCCCAGGAAACACTGCTAGGGAAGCTGAAAGCAAGACAGGGAAGGAGAGTAATGAACACAAGTGTATTATTAAGCGAGTTAGTACCATGGGCCCTGGGACCTTAGTCCTACAGGAAACTCTGCGAGTCATCCCACCTGAAGGGTGAGGGAAGGCAGGTATTTAGGTGCCGATTCCTGCCGTGCTGGTTGGTGCGGCTGCCAGGAAGCACTGATCTTCTGGCGCTTCAGGGTGGCCCTGGGGGTGGGCAAAGAGGGCTCCTGCTGTTAGAGCTCTCTCTCTCAGGCAAAGAAATGCAGCTGGTAGTTGAAAACTGGGACATCCCACATTAAAACCATTAAGTGCAAGGGGATGTGGTCAGGGCACTGAAAGCACCTTTTTTAAGCACTTGTTTTATTTATTTATTTTTATTAATATTTCTTTATTTGGCTGTGCCAGGTCTTGGCTATGGCATGCTGGATCTTCCCTCTTCATTGTTGCAGGTGGGTTCTTTTCTTTTTAGTTGTGACATGCCAGATCTTTAGTTGCAGCGAGTGAGATCTAGTTCCCTGACCAGGGATCAAACTCAGGCCCCTTGAGTTGGGAGAGCACAGTCTTAGCCACCGGAGCAGCAGGGAAGTAAGTCCCTATTTTATTGTTTTTAAGAACACTGAACGTGAGATCCTCTTCACAACCTTTAAGCGTATACTCAGTATTGTTGACTCTAGGTACAACGTTGTTACAGCCAGTCTCTAGAACTTACTCATCGTGCTTGACTCAACATGTAAGCTTGTCAATTGGTAAGTCCCCGCTTCCTCCCTCCTCTCAGCCCACCGCTCCACTCTTTGATTCTGAGAATCTGACTGTTAGAGCAGTGTTTGTCTTTTGGTGACTTGACTGACCTCACTTAGCATAATGTTCTCAAGGTTCATCCATTGCAGTATTTCCTTCTTTTTAAAAGAAAAATAGTATTCCATCGCATGTACAAACCACATTTTCTTTATCCATTCATCTGTCGACTGATGGATTCTTGGGTTGTGTCCACATCTTGGCCATTGTGAATAATGCTGCAGAAAACATGGGAGTACAGATGTCTGTTTAAGATCCTGATTTCACTTCTTTCAGATAAATACCCAGAAGTGAAGTTGTTGGATCGTATGGTAGTTCTTCCCTCATAGCTCAGTTGGTAAAGAATCTGCCTGCAATTTGGGAGACCCAGGTTTGATTCCTGGCTTGGGAGGATCTCCTGGAGAAGGAAATGGCAAACCGATCCAGTACTCTTGCCTGGAAAATCCCATGGACAGAGGAGCCTGGTGGGCTGCAGTCCATGAGGCTGCAAGAGTCGGACACGACTTAGCGACTAAACCACCACCATGGTGGCTCTATGTTAAATGTTTTGAAAAAGCTCTAAATACTTTCCATGAAAGTTGCACCCTTTTACATTCCCACCAAGAGTGTACAAGAGTTCTAATTTCACCACCCCTCCCCAACACTGGTTGTCTTGTGGTTTGTTGATACTAGCCATCCTGAGAGCTGTGAGGTGATGTCTCATTGTGGTTTTGATACACGTGTTCCTAATAATTAATGCTATTGGGCATTTTTTCATATGCCTGTTGGCCATCTGTATGTCATTGGAGAAATGTCTATTCAAGCCCACAGCCCATTCATTAACTGGGTTATTGGTTTGCTTTCATTGACAGACTTCATGCTTGGAGCTGAGAATATGTAGGTGAGGAGGGTGTGTCTTTTTTCTGTCCAGGAGTTGACATTCTGACCCTGCCTCTTTTCTTATCTATGTGCTGTGTGTGCTAAGTTGCTGCAGTCGTGTTCGACTCTTTGCAACCCTATGGACTATAGCCCGCCAGGCNTCATGCTTGGAGCTGAGAATATGTAGGTGAGGAGGGTGTGTCTTTTTTCTGTCCAGGAGTTGACATTCTGACCCTGCCTCTTTTCTTATCTATGTGCTGTGTGTGCTAAGTTGCTGCAGTCGTGTTCGACTCTTTGCAACCCTATGGACTATAGCCCGCCAGGCTCCTCTGTCCATGGGATTCCCCGGGTGAGAAAACTGGAGTGGGTTGCCATGATCTCTCCAGGACATCTTCCAAACCCAGGGACTGAACCTGCGACTCCTGCATTTCAGGTGGGTGCTGAGTCGCCAGGGAAGCCCTTTCTTGTAGGACTTAGTATTAGACAGATCTTTCTCATTTATGAGATCAGTCTAATGCTAAGTCCTACCACTCAGGGATATTTTGACGATTTGATGACAAGTCCCATATGAAAAACTCTGTACAAATGAATTGTGGGCACAGACTTAAGATATTATGATCACTACTCTGCAAGTCACTTTACTTTCTATAACCTGAGCTTCCTCCATCTGTCAAATGAGAATACTTGCTCTGCCTACTTCAGACAGCCATCATGTGCTTTAAGTGAAGTAATAAATGAGAAGGCATTAGAACACCATTGAAATATAAACCCTGGTTCATCACCTGCATTTGTCCTCTTTGTACCAAATGAGCACTTAAGAGCAGGAAACTGACGTGATCCACCTTTGTAAGCCTCTCTCCTCAAATCAGGTAGAGTGCCTGGTGTGTGGTTAGCACTCAATAAATCCTAGCTGAGTTGATTCAACCTGAAAGTCTCTGGATAACCTTGGAGGTTCACCCTGGTTCCAGTTTATTTGCAGATTCTCCTCTGTTGTCCCTGGGAAGTGGGCAGGGAAGGCATGATTAAACCCAGTTTACAGATGAGGAAACTGAGGCTCAGAGGGAGAGAGGAGTTGTACTGGAAGGGAGGAACACAGCCAGGACCAGGATTCCTGATGTCTCAGCTTCCAGTCCGGTGAGCTGCTGACTTACCACCCATTGGAATAACTGTTTGGGGATAATGCCAATAAATAAACAAGGACTTCTCTGGAGGTCCAGTGATTAAGGGCTTCCATCGCAGGGGGCCAGGGGTTTGATACCTGGCCAGGGAACTAAGATCCCACAAGCTGTGTGGCATGGGAAAAATATAAACAAATAGATGTAGAAGTTTCTAGGGGACAAACCAGCCTGCTGGCTGTCTGGCATTACTCATCCCTAATAACTTACCTAGAATCAGTATGAAAGCAGCTTCTCCAGTCTGGAGGTATCTGGACCACCTTGAGTTTCACCCTGCACCCAGTTTATTCACATCTCCACAGATGCTCATGTCCCCCTATCAGAGAGACCAGAACCCATGGAAGCATATTTCTGTCTTGATTGGGTTTCACAACTGAGAGGCTGTCAAAGGATAGAAAGGGGGAAACAACCCCACTCCAGGGACAGACTCACAAAGTCTGAGATGTCTCTCTACCATAAGACACCAATGAGAAATCCCTTCCAGAGATAGGTTTAGGTGGCTGTCAGACCTGGATTTGAATCCCAGGGTCTCCATTAAGCAAAAGGCTTCAGTATTCTGGATCTTAGTTTCCTCCCCAGTAAAATATAAGCACTATCCACCTGACTGAATTTTACAAAGATTAAAAAGGATCATGAATGCAGAGCAGCTAGCAGAGGGCTTGGCGCATAGTAGGTACTCACTCCTCCCTGCCCTCCTTCTGTCCAATCTCAGGACTAATCCTGCCTGCCTGGACCCCCTGGCTCCTTCCACCCCCTTACATCATGAGGATTTACGAGGCAATACCTGGCAGGCAGTTCTGTTTCCTGGGAAGTAGGATGCTGCTGTTTTGAGAGCAAGATATACTAAAATGTAGCTCTTTTCCTGTCATCTAGCTTTGAGTCTCCCTGAGGCCCCCTATGGCCATCCTGCATTTTTATGACCCTGGTGGGTTTCATTACTAGCCCTGACTTCTGGAAACTCATCTACCATCCTGACCCCGAGAGCGTTTGATTTGAAACATCAATCACAGTTCAGAGTTGAGCTCCCTGTTTACATGTATCTGCAGACACCCTCGGTGCCAGATCTGATCCGTGGTCTCAGAATTGGGTACCAGAGAGTCCACATGGCCCAGAAAAGAATGATTCTTGTCAGCCCAATCTAATCATCCCCTGCCACCATTGTGAGGATGCTATGACCAGAACCAGCTCAGACCACCTGGTCCCAGCCCTGCAGCATTCTGGGGGATCAGGTGGAAAGAAATAATGTCAATATCACCAGTCCAGGATGAAGGTGTCAAGCCCCAACCAGGACTGAATGGCCAGCCACCTCCAGAAAGAAGCCAGTTATACAAGCATCAGGTCCAAGGGCTTCTGAAAATTCTAGTCAAGGTTCCCTATAACATTTTTAGGATGTTATAAGTATTACACCTACAACCAAGAACATAGCTGTTCAGTAGTCAAATATATTTCAAAAGGCTAGCTTATGATATGCCAAATACTTCTCTTTAATGCAGTACTTATCAGAACCTTTAGCAAACAAATATGCTTGTGCATCTCAAGATAAATAAAAATGTAGAGCTTTGTCAGTTTTTTTTTTAATTGCAAACTTTTTTTTTTAATCTCCAAAAACAGCATCCAATGATACGAGTGTTCCTCAGAACATATTTTGGGAACTGCTGATCCAGGCTGGCAGCATTTTCATGGGGGCACAAGGCAGGAGCTTGTAGGTTGTGCTGTTCTCAGTATCAAGTGATATAAGGACACTGGGGGCCAGACTTTTAAGGGACAGTTGAGACGGACCAATCACCAGGTTGGGGGCCTGGCTGAGCATTGTGTCCAGAGAGCTAGACTCCATTCCCAGCAGTGGTTCGAGCTGATAACTGCTATGGAGGAGCCTGGTAGGCTGTAGTCCATGGGATCTCGAAGAGTCAGACACGACTGAGCAACTTCACTTTCACTTTTCACTTTCATGCTTTGGAGAAGGAAATGGCAACCCACTCCAGTGTTCTTGCCTGGAGAATCCCAGGGATGGGGGAGCCTGGTGGGCTGCCGTCTATGGGGTCGCACAGAGTCGGACACGACTGAAGCGACTTAGCAGCAGCAGCAGCAGCAACTGAGGGTAGAGAGAAAAAATTTCAGACACCACAGAACAAGGGTTAGAAGAGTGGGACTGCTAAACCGTGATCGGTAGGGACAGAAGGCTCTGAATTAGTGATAATACTTTGGTTACAAGTGAGCAAACTCGTCATACATGCTTCTTGGGTCATGTAACTCACCAGTCCATCTGGGTAGATTGTTTGGCCTTCAGGCATGGCTCATTCCAGGAATCCAATGCTGTCACCTGGATAAGGCTTCTCTCTCTCTGCATTCTGGCTCTGCTTCCTCTCTTTTGGCTTTATTCTTGGCCAGACAGTCTCCTTACAGTGGCCGCAGGAAATTCTACCTCCTTCCAGCTTCACATCCAATGGAAATGAAAGCCCTCTTCTCCAATAGCAGGCACACGTGCTCACGCCCACACACACACCCATGCACACTAGAACTGAGCTTCATTGGCTATCATTGACCTGACTTGCATCACATGCTCAGCTCTGAACCAGCTGTGCTGGGCATGAACTGTACCTGTTGGCCTGGTCTCAGCCATGGGTACCACCCTCAGAGTCTGGATAGAGTCTTCTTTATCTGACGTTCATGGGCTAGATGGGGGAGATGATTCCCCAAAGGCAGGGCTGATGCTTGTCACCAAGAAGGCGATTGGTATCTGGCAGTAGACACAGTGAACGTCCATGATGGGCTGTATTTCTGGCTGATCCCTGGGGTGGCAGCAGCTGACCACCCCATCCTGCCCAGATGGCATGAAGGGACGCCTCACACTCTTCCAGGCTGGCCTCTCATTGGTTTAGTGGCTGGACAAGGGCTGAGCTTGCGGGCGTCAAGAACATAGTGACCAGAGCTGGACAAGGGAGGGACAGGTAGGGACTGACCGGAAAAGTGACAGGCTAAGTCCTTCTGGAAGAATTGATATTTCAGGAAACTAAATGCCAGACAATCACCAGACTTAGGAGAAACCGAACACAGGGGCCCTTCCAGCCCAGCTCTCAGAGGTGAGGGGACCCACATCTCATCCAACCTCCTTGCCAGGTCTGACCAACACAAGGATCGCCAGCCAAATGCCAATAAAATACCAACCTGATTCAAGGCAGATGTTCATAATACTTCCCCAAATGCAGGGCTCTCTGGCATGAGCCAGATGGGGTAACACAACTTTCCTGAGGCTGAAACGGGGGTCTAATAACCCTCCACACTAACTCAGACCTTGACACCTGCCTTGGCCAGTTGAGCAGACCATGAAAGCCAGACCAATCCCTGCCGGCCCCACACATGCAGGGAGAGTATCAAGCCTCTCCTAGTCTGAATCCCATCCTAAGGGGCTCAGCCTGCATGACCAGGGACATAGGAGCAAGTCCTATGGTGCAGGGCAGGTCCCCAGAGAGAACAAAGGCAGCCAGAGGCCATGGCCCACTCCCAACATGCACGAGTCCCGCTCAGAGGAAAGAAGCCCCGCCCATCAGATGAGCCCACCCAGAGGAAAGAGGCCCCGCCCATCAGATGAGCCCGCCCAGAGGAAAGAGGCCCCGCCCATCCCATCAAATGAGCCTGCTGCTGCTGCTGCTGAGTCGCTTCAGTCGTGTGCAACTCTGCGATCCCATGGACTGCAGCCCACCAGGCTCCTCCGTCCATGGGATTTTCCAGGCAAGAACACTGGAGTGGTGTGCCATTGCCTTCTCCAATCAGATGAGCCAGTTGGGGCGGGGAATGGGTACCCCCGCCCTCAGCTACCCAGAGGCCCTCCTCTGTGCCCGGAGTGGGAGCTCGGGGAGAGAAAGGAAGGGCTGTCCACATCGGTCCAGTGACGTCCACTTTCCTCTCCTGTGGCTCCAGTTAAATCCTCTGGCCGTGTGGGGAGGACCCAGGATGAGACTTGGGGTCTGACTGGATCAGAGGGTTTGTTACCTGGAAGAACCGAAAAATATGATTTTAGAGGGCATGTGGATACATACATAAAAACACACACGGTATATGTACACAAACATATGTATAGTTATACATATATAAGTATATGTGCTTTATACATAAATATATGCTTTATATATATAATATATAAAGTCATATAAAACATGTCAGTATATATCTGCACATAAACATATAAGTACATACATATATGTGTGTGTGTATACGTGTATATATATATATATTTGATATGTGTCAGACATTGGGCAAAGCTTTAAATACTAGTTGCTCAGTCATGTCCCACTCTTTGCGACACCATGGACTGTAGCCCTCCAAGGAGTATCCCTCTGTCCATGGGATTCTCCAGGCAAGAACACTGGAGTGGGGTGCCATTTCCTTCTCCCGGGAATCTTCCCGACCCAGGGATTGAACCTGTGTCTCCTGCATTGCAGGCGGATTATTTACCCTCTGAGCTTTGGGGCCATGGAAACCCACTGAATGTGGTCCCTGCTTTCACGCTGCTTTCAACCTCGAGAAGAAGACTTGGAAACCATTGCTTCTACCATACGGTGATGTATGTGCTAAAGGAGCCCCAGGTGAGGAAGGGGCTGTGGGTACGCAGAGGTCCGAGGACCAGTGCCTCCATGGACAGCTCAGAGAAGATGGCAAAAAGGGGGCTAAGACAAGATTTCCAGGCCTGGAGCCCTGATGCCAAACTGCTGAATCAGAAGGCTTTTTTTCCCAAATGGTCTCTCTTGTTCCCTGAGCTCTGCCTGAGGAATTAGTTCCCTACCCTCCATCCTATGGCATCGGTACCCAGCTGCTCCAGCTGCCAAGTAGTGGTCCTTCAGGCCCTCTGGCCTTGGCCTTTCCTAACAGTTCTTTCCTGGCATCATATGACGCGCCAACTCACAGTGTCAGGGCTGTTCCTTGCTTTTTTTCTCTCTGGCTTTTGAAGTGCTACCCATCCTGGGAAGGCTTCAGGGATCAAGTCACACATACAAGGATTAAGCTCAATAAAACAGGGAGGAGAAATGTTGATAACAGCATTATTTAGGAAGGTATTATAAGAACAGTGAAATCGCAATTATATCTTAAAGTCACATTTTTTTTCCACAGACACACTTATCTATTTTTTTAATATATATGTTAATGGAGGAATGGAATTAGCTCTGTGTGCATAGTTCATTTTACATTTTGCCAAGTTCAGCTGGAGCCCAGCTTCACCCCGCGCTGGGCCCCAAAGGAGGCACAGACCTGCTGGCCAATCCCTGGGTAGAAATGAAGCCAGGGTATGGAAACCAACCTCCCAGGGTGGGTGAGGTATTCGGGCCCCATACATACTGCCTCCATCTCACGTTTAATTTATTCATGCTCTGAGCTCCTCTTTAGAAGATGCCTTAGAAAGAAAACCATTCCTGCTTCTAGCAGCCCCGTGACACCAAGCAGCCCATTGTGCGTGCACGCATGCTCCATTGCTTCAGTCGTGTCCGACTCTTTGTGACTCTACGGACTGTAGGCCACCAGGCTCCTCTGTCCATGGGATTCCCCAGGCAAGAATACTGGAGTGGGCTGCAGTGGCCTTCTCCAGGGGATCCTCCCAACCCAGGGATTGGACCCATGTCTCCTCCGTTGCTGGCTGATTCTTTAACCACTGGACCATGTGGAAAGTCCAAGCAGCCCATTATCTCCCTCCAAAACCCAGCATATAGAGAGTTTTTCTTTTTTTTTCTTCTGAAGTATAGCTGATTTACAATATTGTGTTATTTTCAGGTGTACAGCAAAGTGATTCCATATATATACGTACATATATATGTATATTTCTAGATTATTTTCCAGTACAAGTTATTATAAGATATTGAATGTGGTTCCCTGTGCTGTACAGTAAATCCTTATTAATTATCTATTTTATGGATAGTAGTTTGGGTGCTTCCCTCATGGCTCAGATGATAAAGAATCTGCCCTCGATGTAGGAGATATGGGTTTGATCTTTGGGTTGGGAAGATCCCCTGGAGTAGGGAATAGCTACCCATTCCAGTATTCTTGCCTGGAGAATCCCAGTGAACAGAGGAGCCTGGCAGGCTACAGAAGAAGGGGTTGCAAAAAGGTTTGTAGTCACATGCTTCTAATTTGTCCCTCTCTCCCTCCCTTTCCCCAATCAGTAACCATAAATTTATTTTCTATTCCTGTTTCTGTTTCGCAGATGGATTCATTTGCATAGTTTTGTTTGTATAATGCAAATAATATTTGTATTATTCCATCTATAAGTGATGTCATATAATATTTGTCTTTGTCTGACTTCCTTCACTTGGTATGACCATCTCTAGGTCTGTCCATACTGCTGCACATGGCATTATTTCATTCTTGGCGTAGCTGGGTAATACCCCATTGTATATACATGCTATATCTTCTTTATCCGTTCCTCTGTTGACATATGCTCAGGTTGCTCCCCTGTCCTGGCTATTGTCAATTGTGTGGTAATGAGCACTGGGGTGCATGTATCTTTTGTAATTATGGTTTTCTCTGGGTATGTGCCCAGAAGGGAAATTGCTCTGTCATACGGTAATTCTAGTTTTAGTTTTTTAAGGAACTTCCGTACTATTCTCCAGGCTTTCCAGGTGGTGCTAGTGGTAAAGAACCCACCTGCCAATGCAAGAGACGTAAATGATGTGGGTTCGACCCCTAGGTCAGGAAAATCCTCTGCAGGAGGGCACAGCAACCCACTCCAGTATTCTTGCCTGGAGAATCCCATGGACAGAGGCACCTGGCGGGCTATAGTCCATAAGGTCACAAAGGGTCAGACACAACCGAAGCCACTTAGCAGGCACATACTGTTCTCCATAGTGGCTGTAATAGTTTTTAAGTCTCTGAGATTGGACAAGATTCCCTAGGGAGTGAGAGTGAAAAAACTTTTAACAAGAGTTTTGTTGCCTCTATGCCCGGCACCGCAATGACTGCTTCACACACGGAGATGAGACTCTCTGTAAGGTCCAACAGAGACGAGAACACAGCATCAAAGCAGTGCGGTCATTTCCAGAGAAGGCAAGCTCGTGGATCAGAGGGAAAGCTAACCCAAGTGGGCTGGGGATGTCAAGGAAGGCATCCTTACAGAAGAAAACCTTGAGCTCCCTCTAAGGGTAGAAGAAGTCATTTAGGCGGAGAGGGTGGAAAGGTTCTCCAGGAAGAGGAAACAACAAATGCCAAGGCAGGAAGGTGGCACAGGGCATTGGGCTAGAACGGGAAGAACGCAGGATGGGCAGGGGCCATGAGGTGGGGAAGTGGGAGACAGGCGCGGCGCGGTGCTGGGGAGCGTGGTAAACAAGGCCACTGGACGACCACACTCACGGGAATGTCATCCTCGGTCCACTTCACTAACAATCGGAATCCGGTTCATGTAACATGGATCCAGGTCAGTTATGGTGGTCAGCGTACTTCAGTAAAGCAGTTCTTTGCCAGGGAGAGGAGCTATCAGTTTCTGAGCCAGTTCTTTTGTTCATGGCACAGTACCTGCCCTGAAGCTAAAGGGGTGCTTTCCCAGGCCAGGACCACCACATTCCAGCCCGAGGGAAGGAGGACAGGAGCTTCAAACATGTCGAAGCTGCTGATCACTTTATGCACCTCATCCTTTCAGGCCCCCAAACCACCACACAAGAGAAATATGAATGTCTCTCTTTTTTTTTTAATGTATTTCTTTTTAACTGGAGGATAATTGCTTTATAATATAGTGCTGGTTTCTGCCATACATCAACATGAGTCAGCCCTCGGTCTACATATGTCCCCTCCCTCCTGAATCTTCCTCCCACCTCCCTCCGCACCCCACCCCTCTAGGTTGTCACGGAGCACCGGGTTTGAGCTCCCTACGTCATGCAACAAATTCCCACTGGCTCTCTGTTTTACATATGGTGATGNTACATCAACATGAGTCAGCCCTCGGTCTACATATGTCCCCTCCCTCCTGAATCTTCCTCCCACCTCCCTCTGCACCCCACCCCTCTAGGTTGTCACGGAGCACCGGGTTTGAGCTCCCTACGTCATGCAACAAATTCCCACTGGCTCTCTGTTTTACATATGGTGATGTGTATGTTTCAATTCCTTTCTCAAGTCACTCCACCCTCTCCTTCCGCCACTATATCCACAAGTCTTTTGTTTATGTCTGCATCTCCGTTGCTGCCCTGCAAATGGACAGCAAAGCCTCAGCGAGGTTATGTATCAAGTCCAAAGTTAGTCAGTGCCAAAATGGGGAAGCAGGATTTGAACCTAGGTCTGGAGGTGCCTCCTTTGATAACACATTTCCTAGTGAATATCCCCCACCTGTCAAGAGCAGGACGCCTGATGATTAAACAAGTTAGCTAAGTGTTTCTCATGCCTCATCCACCTTGTCCTTTCCTTGACATACTGTGGATAGA
Source organism: Neotragus moschatus (assembly GCA_006410615.1). Classification (NCBI taxonomy): domain Eukaryota; kingdom Metazoa; phylum Chordata; class Mammalia; order Artiodactyla; family Bovidae; genus Neotragus; species Neotragus moschatus. The sequence continues at coordinate 174,250 of SJYA01002505.1, forward strand.
GTTTAAATATTGTCTTTGCAATCAGTGCTCATTTTATTATCAGGAAGGATTTAGANGGAGCCTGGTGGGCTGCACATGAGGGTAGCCAGAGTCCATGGGGTCGCACAGAGTCAGACACGACTGAAGCGACGCAGCAGCAGCAGCAGTCTATCCCTTGGGGCTTCCCAGATGGCTTGGAGGTAAACAATCCATCTCCCAAAGCAGGAGATATGGGTCTGATTCCTGGGTTGGAAAGATCCCCTGGAGAAGGTAATGGCAACCCACTCCCGTACTCTTGCCTGAAAAATCCCATGGACAGAGGAGCCTGGTGGGCTACAGTCCATGGTGTCGCAAAAGAGTCAGATACGACTTAGCCGCTAAACAACAAGTCTATCTCCTGCTCACTGTTACTTTCACTCTCCAGCCATGTTATTGATAAAGAAACTGAGGCTCAGAAAGGTGAAGTGATAGGCTGCTACCTCACTCTTGTCCCCACCCTATCACCCCAGCGCGCCCCACCCCACCCGCCAGCTTTCTACGGAGGACTTGGACCTGCATCCCTGCAGGGGACAGCTCCCTCCAGGTGACTTACAGAGTGTGTTCTAATGCCGAGGTGGTGATTTCTACTCCCATCTGTGCGTCATGCCGCCGGGAGCCCTGCGAGGTGTCAGTGCGTTCCAACTAGCCTCCTGAATCATATTGGTTGTCTTAAAATATTTATATCCAACCACTTCCCACCTGCCAGGACTGGATTTTAGCCTCAGTTCCTTGCGATCTCCAGCCTGAAGGAGCACTCTTATCACTGGAGTTGTTTGTGGCCTCAGGCGCTGCCACCAAGGGTGACGTGTTTCCTGATCAGACTTAAGCATAAGCGGGATGAATGGGGCCACGACCCAGGGAAGCGAGGGCCTCATTGCACTTGGAGCTTATTGCTTCTGACATGGGCCCAGTTGTTTCCACCAAGAGGGGCCATTTGCAATTCTATTTATTCCCTTCAGCAAGCTCCATGCTCCTGCGTGGGCTTTGGGGAAGCCCTGGCAGAGAGCTCCAGGGATGCCCCGTGGGCCCCACCATACATGTTTACCTTTCTCCATGGATGGAAAGAACTGGAGCATCTCTTGCTGTGGCTAACACTGACATTCTTCCTCCATCAGTGATAATCATCGTCCTTGTCTCATGCATCGTCCTCGTCTCATGCGCTTTTAAGCAAGCAGCATAGTCAGAATTTGTATCTGAGGTCTACCTCTCAATAGCTCTGTGACCTCAATTTCATTATTTAACCTTCTCCAAGTATCAGTTTCCCCGTTTGTAAAATAAGGATGAGGAAGGAATTATGGTAAAGAAATGATAAAATGAGCTGCTAGCGCTGCTTTTAACTTTCCTGGAATATCCATCCTGTGCCTCACTGCCTCCTAATCCCTTTGAAATATGTAAAGTGCCCAGCAAGAACCTGGCACAGAGCAGGTGTGCTATTTGAGGGGTGAGGCAGGGCATATGTAAGTGCCACATTTTTACAAAAGAGGAAACCGAGGCTTAGAAGAATCCAGTGACTGGATCCCAACCTCACCCAGCAGGTAAGCAGCAGGACCCCTGCCTGGGAAGCCCGGCCACATGTGCGGGACTCTCTCCTTTCATCCTCAGAGAGGACATCCCTGCCCGAGGAAAGCAGTGTGGCTAAAAAGGTGTGTGGGTAGGCGACACCCGGACTGTGCTTTCTCTCCCTAGATGCCTGAAATTGGGCAGCTGGGAGTCCCAGACAGGGCACCACACCCTAGTGCCCCACATGAGATCAGGGCAGCCTCCTCCTCTCCAAAATATTACTTCATCTCATGGATTACAATAGGTATTTAAATACCTATACCATTGCCATCATTTGTGATTTGTTATCCTGTCCAATAAGATTTTGGCAGGATTCATATCATTTGTCTTCCCCCAATCCCTTGTCCATTCCAGACCATTGATCTCCAAGTCCGCTCACTGTGTCCCAGAAGTGAGGCAAGGGCAGCCATCCTTGAGATGTAGTGTAGGGTCAGACAGCTGGGCTAGAGCTATGACCCTCCTTCCTCCTAGCTACTTGACCTTGGNCATATCATTTGTCTTCCCCCAATCCCTTGTCCATTCCAGACCATTGATCTCCAAGTCCGCTCACTGTGTCCCAGAAGTGAGGCAAGGGCAGCCATCCTTGAGATGTAGTGTAGGGTCAGACAGCTGGGCTAGAGCTATGACCCTCCTTCCTCCTAGCTACTTGACCTTGGGCAAGTCATTTGATTTTCTGTACAGTAAGGATGATCACAGGTGTTCTCTGACCGAAAAAAAAAAAAAATCTTTTAATGATTGGATTATAAACCTGTCTACTCTGACAGCCTGCAAACCTTGAGGACAGGGTTCATTTCTTAACGTTAAAAAAAAAAAGCTGAAGACCAGTAACCTTTTACTGTAGTGGATTGAAAAAAACCTTAAATACTGTAAGACATCAACCCCACCACCATCATGATCATTGCTGGTAATAATAGTCATAATCTTACAAAGTTTTTGGCACAGTGCTTTTCCGTCCATACTCTACTTAATCCTGAAAGTGACTCTTTCCTACATGATTGCCCCCATTTTATAGTAAGAACACTGAGGTCTAGAGAGGGTAGAGGAATGTCCCAAGGTCACGCAGATAGTAGGTGACAAAGCTACACTTATACCTGCATCTCTGTGATTCTAAACAGGCTCTCTGAGTTTTTCTCCCCCACATTCCCGTCATATGGGATTTTTTATCCTGTGCCGAGGCTGCTTTGTGCCAACTGCCTATGCTCAGGAAGGTTGAGGATGAGGCTGACATCTCACTTTTTAAATTTCCTTTCCATTTTAATAGCTAATATGTCACAACGCAGGCAAGCTGGCTGAATAATAATCTGTCGGGCCCAGAATCCGACTTCGCTTGTTCCCACACTCATCTTCCTACCGCCTGCCTCTCTTGCTCAGTCCGGTCTTCACACATCCCGCTGAGCTCCAGATATTTCTGCCTGGGTGCTGTCATCATTCCCGGAGAAGTGGCAAACAGTAGCTTTTTGTCTTTCCCCAAAGTTCTCTGCTCAGCCTACTGTGATCAGCTTTGCAGCTTGGTGTGTGGATGGGGAGGAAGCTGATGGTCCTCAGGAATCCCACTGAGACATCCCAGAAGCTGGACTTCACACCCATATACTACCCTAGAACCTGGCCCCCTTTGACCTTGGTCTTGGTTTTACAGAATGTAATAGGTTGAGCTGCGGTATTAGAAGTTAGCAGCGGGAGCTCCCAAGTAACAGATTTGTGCCGCAATCTGGAAACTTTAAGGCTTAAGTTTGTACATAAAAAATATGTTCTCTACTTACCAGTGCTATAAATCTAAATTTTCATATATAGATTCCCCAAAACAAAAACTATTTTAGAAAAACGCTGCATACGGAGCAGGTGCTGTATTTTTTCCCACATAATAGTCATCATCATTGCAGCTGGCACTCATACAGACCTTTTCAGCTTGGTGAAGAGTTTCACATCTATCCTTTCGTTTGTTGCAGCCATTCTGTGGGAGTAACAAGGGCAAGTATCAATAAACCCATTGTTTGGAGGAGGAAACCAAGGCATGAACAACAAAATGGGAAAATGCAAGGCGAGGAAGGGCTGATTCGGACTCTAGAGATCAAAAATAGCTTCACGGTTAAGTTGGCTTGGGGCTTCTCAGTTGGTGCTAGTGATAAAGAACCCACTTGCCAATGCAGGAGAGAGAAGAGGCACCAGTTTGATCCCTGCGTGGGGAAGATCCCCTGGAGGAGGGCAGAGCAACCCATGCCAGTATTCTTGCCTGGAGAATCCCCATGAACAGAGGGGCCTGGTGGGCTACAGTCCACAGCGTCACGAAGAATCGGACACGATTGAAGTGACTTAGCACACACTTACGCACAGTTGGCTTTAGAGTCTTGAAAAACGAGGAATGTGCAGAGAAGTGGAAGCAATAATTCCAGCTTTATGGACCAGCATAAGCAAAAGCCAGGAGGCTTGAGAATGTTGTGGTATGCCTGCGATCTGAATAGACTCTCTGTCACAGAGCGTCTTAACTGGCATCCTCCGCCTGCCAATACGCTTATTTTCTATTGCCTTAGGGTAGGATCCCCAGAAGCAGATTGTGAGACAGATTCATGTGAAAGTGATTTATTAAGAAGTATTCCCAGGAAAAATCAATAGTGAATAGGGAAACCTTGAAGATGACTAAGCCAAGCAAGGCAACCAAAGTCCCTGAGAAGGAAACTTCACTCAGTCTTGGGCAGGGAGGGGGTGGGTGGTTCTGGAAACAGTGTAGACTGGTGAGACTCCAAGCATGGTCTGGGGCCAGTAGCATCACCAATCACCAAGGAACTTGCCGGAAATGCAGAGTCTCAACCCTGGCACAGAGTCTCTGCCTCGGATCTCCAGGTCTTGTGGAGACCCTCTCTACAAGAGAGGGTCACACCTGGTCTAGGTCACACCTCAGAGTTGATCCATGAGCACACAAGGGAGCCAGAGTACTTACACACCTTGCATCTGTCTGTCACTGGTTAAGGGCTGCTCTTCAAGGAGATGCAAACTCCCAGGTACCTCCAGCTTCCACGTAGTGGATGCAGATTCAACAGGCAGAGGAGAGCCTATGGACAGAGGCTAGCAGCTGGGACTGAAAGGGCACCCGGCCAGGAGCCACATGCAGGAAAGTGAAGGCCCCAGGAGGTGTATGAGTGCAGCTCTGTAGGGTCTGGTCACCCCAGTAGCCCAGCGCAAGCACAGATCCAGGACAACATCTTTAGCCCAGCACCTGTGGGCACAAAGTCACTCTGACAGTCAGCTGGGGAAGAAGAGTGTTAGAGTGTTGCAAACTGTCCAGAATGGGACCCACTGCAAACTAAGTCGCTCATCTCCAGATTCATCCTGNGAGGAGACAGAGAGAAGGAAAAAGAACTGCCTTTCTGGTGAGGAGAAAAATCTCTTAGAGTAAGATCACTGCAGCGATCTCTGGGATTAATTCCTCAACATGCAAGCCCCCTCTTCAATCAAAGGTTCGGGAAAAGGCATGTAGCACCGTGCTGGCCGAAGAGACAGAAGGAGTACTTTGCTGGGCAAGTGTTTTCTGTCTTAAGAGGGAAATGGAGTGTGTTTCTCCTTCCTGCAGATGCGAACAAGGACGTTAGGAACAGTGATCCTGAGCAGCTACACGGGGAGACAGCCTGAGTTCTGAGAAAGCAGTGCTGTGAGCGGCAGCGTGGACGGAGTCCTTGGGGTGTTGCCCGTCCTAGCTCTAGGAGGCCGGCAGCCTCCCTTCCCTTCTTCCTCCTCTCCCTGCGCCTTCTCCATCTATACCTCCTCCTCCCCACCCACTTCCTCTCCCTTCCACTTCTTCTTTCCCCTTCCCCTTTTAGCATCTTTTCCAACCTTATTGAGATACGATCACTGCAGAGTAATATNCCGTCCTAGCTCTAGGAGGCCGGCAGCCTCCCTTCCCTTCTTCCTCCTCTCCCTGCGCCTTCTCCATCTATACCTCCTCCTCCCCACCCACTTCCTCTCCCTTCCACTTCTTCTTTCCCCTTCCCCTTTTAGCATCTTTTCCAACCTTATTGAGATACGATCACTGCAGAGTAATATGCACATATTTAAAATGCTCAGTCTGATGAGTTTTGACAAAGACACCTGAAACCATCAACACGATCAATAAAACAGACATTTCCATCCCCTCACGTCTCTTTTGTGATCCATTTCCCTTCTTCCGTCTCCATCCATAGGGAGCAATTGATCTGGTTTCTGTCACCCTCCTTTAGTTTTAATTTTCTAGAATTTTATAGAAGTGGAAGCTGACAATACGTTCTCTTCTTGTCTGATTTTAACCAGGCATAATAACTTTTAAACTTCTCCGTATTGTTGTATGTATCAGCTAGACACACTTATTGGTTCTGGTAGCTATTTTTTTTTTTTTGCAAATTCCTTACAATCTCCCTTGTGGCTCAGCTGGTAAAGAATCTGCCCGCAATGCCGGAGGGAGACCTGGGTTCGATCCCTGGGTAAGGAAGATCCCCTGGAGAAGGGAAGGGCTACCCACTCCAGGATTCTGGCCTGGAGAATCCCATGGACTTTATAGTCTATGGGGTCACAAAGAGTCGGACTCGACTGAGCCACTTTCACTTTCACTACAATCTCCTACGTAGATTATTGTTTTCTCTGTCACTAAAGTTGGTTTTACTTTTTCCTTTCCAGTTGATATGCCTTTTGTTTCTTATCTCATTGCACGGGCTAGGACCTCCAATACAATGCTTAATAGAAGTGGTAAGAGCACACATCTTTGTCTTCTGCTTGATCTTTAGGGGAAAACCATTCACTCTTTNCACTAAAGTTGGTTTTACTTTTTCCTTTCCAGTTGATATGCCTTTTGTTTCTTATCTCATTGCACGGGCTAGGACCTCCAATACAATGCTTAATAGAAGTGGTAAGAGCACACATCTTTGTCTTCTGCTTGATCTTTAGGGGAAAACCATTCACTCTTTCTCCATTATTATTCAAGTCTTCTGTACCCTTACTAATTTTCTGTCTACATATTGTATACATTATCAATAGAGTATTGATGCCCCCAGCTGTAACTATAGTTATGTCTGTTTCTACTTTCAATTCTATCTGCTTTTGCTTCATGTGTTTGGAAGCTCTGACATTAAGTGCATAAATATTCATTATGATTATTCAAGTTTTGGTGAATTAACCCCTTTACCATCGAGAAGTGAGCTTTTTTGTCCCTGATAATATTCTTTGCTCTGAGATTTACTTTGTCTGGTAGTAAGGAAGCCACTCTAGTGTCTTTTTATTATTATTAGCATGGTTTCCCTTTTTATATACTTTCATCTTTGTTTGCATATTTAAAGTTGTTTTTGTGAACAGCATGTAGTTGGGTGTTGCTTTTTTCATATCCAGTCTGGCCATCTCTGCCTTTAACTGAGATGTCGAGACCATGTGATTTAATCTGGGTTTTGATGTGNGGTTTCCCTTTTTATATACTTTCATCTTTGTTTGCATATTTAAAGTTGTTTTTGTGAACAGCATGTAGTTGGGTGTTGCTTTTTTCATATCCAGTCTGGCCATCTCTGCCTTTAACTGAGATGTCGAGACCATGTGATTTAATCTGGGTTTTGATGTGATTGGGTTTCCAGCCTATCAGTTTGCTATTTGTGGTCTATTTGCCCCATCCAGTCTTTGTTTTGTTTTCCTACTAGTTTGGTCTTCTTTTTGATTAATCTTTTTTTTTTTTTTTTTTTTTTTCTTTTCTTTCTTTTTTTTGTTTCCTTTTTTTTTTTCTTTTTTTTTTTTTTATTTTTTATTNGGTCTATTTGCCCCATCCAGTCTTTGTTTTGTTTTCCTACTAGTTTGGTCTTCTTTTTGATTAATCTTTTTTTTTTTTTTTTTCATTCCATGTTCCTCTCCTTTGTTGGCTTCCTAGTTCTGTCTCTTTGTTTACTATTTTTGGGGACTATTCTAGAACAGGGTTTCTCAACTCTGACACTATTAGGATTTGAGGTTAGATAACTGTTTGTCTTGGGAGGGATTGGGGGCAGGAGGAGAAGGGGATGACAGAGGATGAGATGGCTGGATGGCATCACTGACTCAATGGACGTGAGTCTGAGTGAACTCTGGGAGTTGGTGATGGACAGGGAGGCCTGGCGTGCTGCGATTCATGGGGTCGCAAAGAGTTAGACACGACTGAGCGACTGAACTGAACTGAGCTTAACTGTTTGTCACAGGATGCTGTCCTGTGTATCCTGGTGAAATATTTAACAGTATCCCTAACCTCTACTCCCTAGATGCCAAGAACCCCTCCCTACATTGTGACAAATATCCCCAGGATAGGCAACCCTGGAACCACAACTCTAGGGTTACAGTATAAATCTTTAACATCACAATCTATCTTCAAGTGAATATTTTATCACTTCATACCGAATAAGAGAAACTTACAAAAGTAAACTTACATCTTCCCCATCCCACCTTACTGCTATTTTTGTCACATAGTTTTCTGCTACATGTGTTGTAAACTCCACAATACATCATTTCTTCCATGTTAAATATCATCTTTCAAAGAGTTTTTAAATAAGAAAGAATATTTTATATTTACTCACATATTCCTTATATAAATTCACATATCCATCTGGTATCATTTTATTTTCTGACTTACTTTGCTGTTTCACTTGGTAGTTGTCTGCTAGTGATGAATTCTGTCACTCTTTGTATGTTTGAAAAAGGAAAAAACCTTTGGGTTTACCTTTGTTTCTGAAATACATTTCACTAGATATAGAACTCTAGGTCAACGGTTATTTCCTTTCAGTACTTTAAAGATACCACTCCACTGTCTTCTGGCTTTCATTGTTTCTGAGATATCTGCTTTTGTTTCTATATCTGTTTCTCTGTATACAATGTGTGTTTTTCTCTGACTTGAGATTTTTCTCTTTGTCACTGCTTTTCAGTAATTTGATAACGGTGTGCTTTGATGTAGCTTTCTGTGTTTCTTACATTTGCTGTTCAATGATTTATTTACATCCATGGATTTATCATTTACATCTATGGATTTATCCTCTTCATCAAACTTTTTAAAAATTCTGGCCTTTCTTTCGTCAAGGGCTTCCCTGGTGGCTCAGCTGGTAAAGAATCCACCTGCAGTGCAGGAGACCTGGGTTCAATCCCTGGGTTGGGAAGATCCCCTGGAGAAGGGAAAGGCTACCCACTCCAATATTCTGGCCTGGAGAATTCTCTGGTCACAAGGAATCAGACACAACTGAGCAACTTTCACTTATTTCTTCAAGCATTGTTTCTTTTCTGCCTTCCTCTGTTACCCCAGCTCCATCAGTATGAGGTCATTCGATGCGATACCACAGTGTACTGATACTCCGGTAGTTTTATTTTGTCTTCTCTGTGTGTTTCATTCTGGACAGTGTATTGCTGTGTCGTCAGGCTCAGTGGTCTTTTCTTCTGTGCCACCTCATCTGCTGTGAATTCCACCAATGTATTTTTCACTGAAGATATTATACTTTTCATCTCTAAAATTTTGCTTTGAATCTTGTTGATATCACCCCTCTCTCTCCTTTTCATGCTTAGTTTTCCCCTATATTTCTTGAACATCGTCTATACTTATATCAGCTGTCTTAATGTCCTTGTCTACTAACCTGATCATCTTTTTCATTTGGGGATCTGTTTCATTGATTGGTTTTTCTCATTATTATGGATGGTAGACCTCTGTTTCTTTGTATGCCTTATCAGTTTTGATTGGATGTTAGACATTATGAATTTTCTCCTGTTTGCCGTTGGTTTTCAATTCCTTTAAATTTTGAGAGGCTTTGTTCTGGAATGCTGTCAAATTATTCAGAGATGATCTTAATGCTTTAAAACAGGGATCAGCCAACTATACTCTGCATGCAAAATCCAGCCCACTTTCTGTTTTTGTAAATGAAGTTTTAATGGATTACAGTCACCAGCTCCGTCCACTCATTTAGTCATTTATGTGTGGCTACTTTTGTATAAAAACAGCAGATTTAAGTCACTGAGACAGAAACCATATGGCCCATAGAGCCTAAAATATTTACTATCTGGCCCTTTACAGAAAATGTTTGACAACCCCTGCTTCAGAAGCTTGCTTGTGAGCTTTATTAGGTGGGTCAAGACATCCTTAGTCTGTGGCTGATTTGTCTCCACTGCTGAAGAAATGCCCTTCCAAGGAGTCTGCTTGAACCCTGGCATATTGCAAAGTTGTTGCACTCTGGCTAATAGAAACATGTAAGTTCCTGGCCCTGTTTGGTCTCTGGGGATTCTCTCTGCCTTGATTGTTTCCTTAGACGCATGCAGTCATCAGTTCTCACGGAAGACTCCAGGGAGACTTTCTGCACATCTCCAGAATTCTTTCTTCATACAGTTGTATCCCTTAGATGTTTTACCCCATGAATTCTAGGCATTTGGAACTCCTGAATTTGTCATCTCTGTCACCTCAACTCAGGAAGGCTGCCAGCCTCTGTTAAGGTTATCCTTCCCTGTCCTACAGTCTAGAAACTCTCCTGGAAGTAGACAGGGCGACAGTGGGGCTCACTTTGTTGGTTGCTCTTCTCTTCGGGAGCACCATCCTATGCTGACTGTCGTCTGGTGTCTGAAAACCATTCTAGGTTTTTATGCAAACTGAACAGTGTACTGTTTGAGCCAGACTAGGATAGTTTTTCTATGTGCAGCAACTCCCCGCCCGCACCACTGGTCTTCCTCAGTCATCCAAGAGGGTGGACGGGGTGCTGGTTTTATAGAGAATATATTATCCCTTCGAATCGTCAAGAGCCGTGTCATGGAGACAGTGAAACAAGAAAACAGAACTCAGTCAAAAACTGAAAAACAACATACTGCCCTAGGAAGGAGATATTTCAAACTCACTGAGTCAATTTTTACAAATGCCACTGGGCAACATTACAGACAGGCGTGATCAGTTTGATTTCCGGTTAGACTTCTCTTATTAGTGTTGCTTTGTTTTGCTTTAATAAGAGATTCCGGAGAAGGTGCTAGAGGGTTGGAATGGCATAAATCTTGGAGGCAGATTTCTCTCTTTTATTAATTCCACAAATGGAGTGGTGGGAGGTGATTGCTTCTGAGATGTTTAATGAAGATTCCAGGTCTCATGAATTTAACACATTTGCTTACATTAAGCAGGTGCTAAATTCAATATAAATCTATACTACTTTCTGGGGGTAATTAGTGCTGGGAGCTTAATACTCTCTGAAATAAGACTGCCTTTCATTGTCTGACACTTACTGTTGAATTGGAACAATCCCAGCAAGGCCACAGATGACAGAGGCCAATACTTAGGATTAGCAGGTCTGCTAATAGCAGGTAGTGCTAGGTACTTGCCACAAAGAGGACAAAGATGGATGGAATGCAGGGAGCTGTGTAAAAGGTGGGGGGCAAGTGAAGGGAGTCAAGGGCGGACCTCGGGAGAAATTTGGGGCAATAGTATTAATGCCTACATGGGGAGTCTAGAAAAATGGTACAGATGAACCTTGCAGGGCAGCAAAAGAGATGCTGACGTAGAGAACAGACATGTGGGTGCAGGGCAGAGGGCAGGGATGAATGGGGAGGTTATGATTGACATGTGTGCGTTGTGTGTGTAAAACAGATACGTAGTGGGAGGCTGCTGCATAGCACGGGGAGCTCAGCTCTGTGCTCTGTGATG